>WFKH01010211.1:32950674-32972773 GCA_016163765.1 Magallana hongkongensis
TTAATCCTCTAAACAAAGTTTGAATGACATCAAGATAACAGTCTTGTTCATCGGTCTGATTATCAACACGTAATATAAATGCACCTTCAAACGTCAGCATACGTTAGTCAAAGACTAGGACGTTAGAATTAATGTGGGATACATTGAATGTATGCTCATCCCATAATAATTGGTCAACAATTTTCAGGATAGGTATTTTCATTCATTTGAACATTCATCATTCACGAAAAATGTTATTATTAAACTTTTGAATCTTTACACATTATTGGTGATCATAAGTGGTGTGAAATTCTGTCTTTTCTTATTTTTTGTTTAGTTAATTTTTAATTCCTCAACCGTTCAACTATAGGTCTGATGGTGCACTCAATTACAGTCAGTGTACTGTCGAAATTACTTTTTATTAGAAATATTTTTTGTCAATGCTTTTATTATATTTTAATTGAAATAAGTACCAGCAGGAAAATAACTATAAACAGTATGATACCATTTTCTCTGCAATTACGACTTTCTCCATCTTGTATTAATACAATAGCTGTTTAGTAGAAATGCACTTAGTATATACTTGTAATTTGAATCTTATATCAACAGCTGATTCTTTAGTTAAAACATAAAATGGCATTTATACGTCAACTATTTTACAATTGGCTGCTATTTAAAAAATGTTTAAGGAATAATCGAAGATGATAAACAGAAGTTTGAACGTCTATGCTATTTTGAAAAATATATCTATTTACATGCATCCAGAAGTACAGATATCATTAAGCTACCAAGTAAACATGTTGTGCATTTTGACGAGGAAAGAAATGAGTGCACATTCTATAAGGAATGAAAAAATGATGTAATGAAAGCAAATAGGAATATATACAATGAAGTAAGTAATCGTTTTCTTTTCAAAATTGTGGGTTTTGGTTTATACTTATTATTATTTACTTAAGTTTATTTATTATATTTATGTTTTAGTTTTGGGGGGTTTTTTAGTTGTTTTTTTTTTGGGGGGGGGGGGATTTTTGTGTTGGTTGTTTTCACCATTTGACTGTAGTTTTAAGTGGTTTTTGACGGATGTAATTTATGAATATTAGGAACGTGCATTGGAACCTATTTGCATGGAAGATACTTGCTTCAATTGATATTACATTCGAGCTACAGCTGGTAATATGATTGTTCATGTATCCAAAGTATCATTAATAATTTTCTTTATTTAATAGATCGTCGCGTGGCTTGGCCTCATTATGTACTGTTTAAATTACGACATGTTAAGATTGTTGAGATGAAAAAAAAAATCTACGTAGTGGATTTTATTGTCATTCTTTATTCAAAAAGCAATATTTGATTGTTGATTATGTTAAGAATTTAAGCCGAAAACTGCTCTTTCTGTGTTTTACAGAATATAAAGTTTGAGGCTTATATCCTTCTTAAACCATTTACTGATTTGTTTTAAGAATGAAGAGTACATGTACCAAGGAAACCTGAAAACAATGCTGATATATATATTTTTTAACTTTTAACAACAAAATCAGTCTTGCGTGGCACTGTTTCTTTTTGTTCACTTAATGAACACTTTTGGGTATGTGCAAGGTTATAAAAAAAATTAAGCTGAATAGTTTCATATGCATTCATTCTTCAACTGAGCAACACCACCATCTCATTCTCTGTTGGAGGAAGCATATTTTTTACACAAATTTTAAGGGTTTTAATTAAGTACTGCAAATACTGACACCGTTCTATATTCTGGATAAGGAGGTAATTCTGTGACAAATAACAGCTTCTTCTGATAAAAATGATCAAGCTAACCAAAAACAAAGAATGCGTGGACATGATTGGATGTAGACATTTTATCAGGGTGTAGAGGAGGTGGAAGATCAAAGGTTAATTTTATTTAATTTTATTTTATATGAATTTTTTTTCCAGGTAAGTTGTGGTCCGGGTAATGGATTTAGAATAAGCGCGAAATGTGAGTTTTATATAATGTGTTAAGTTTGTCTTCTACGTTCTGATGTAAATTGTGGTTACACGTAATTTTGATCAAGTGGATAAATTTTGATTCATGATTCTACAAAATGAAGTAGCGAAATACAATAGTGTATTATTTTCTTACTATTTCAGCGTTTCCCTTCTGTATTGTGCTATTGGTGTCATTTCTATAGGCGTTAGACATTAAATATGTTTCTTTGATGGCAAATGCAATGTCTTATCCTTGTTTCCAGCCTACCTATAGCCGTCCAAAAAAATTAATAGTTAAACCTGTCTCTGTCCTTTGTTTTTTTATAATGGACAGATGGACACCTACAGGTAACTTATTGGAATTATTTTTTAATTCAAATTATTTTATCTTGGATAAAAGCCGAAAATGACGAAGGATTACATAACAAAAATGATTTAATTAAGGAGAATAAAAGTCTAATTATTTTCATTTCAGTCAATGATATTGCTCTTCAGTATATTTGCTATATTATTTATTGTTCGATACTGGTTGAGGATGAAATCCTATCATGTTTCACAGTTGGTCATCTAAAAGGTAAGGAATAGCAGTTTTTCTTCATCTCTTTTAATTCAGTATTTCACATTGACCATTTGATACCTTTCATATCCTACGTGTCCACTGACAATAAAAACTGGATTTTTAAAAATTATTTATAAAAAAACCCCCAAAAAACATTGAACAGTACATATCAAAAAATGTATAATCGGCGTTTGTCTTTGAGAACACGTATTCTTTTCATTACCTATTTTAATTTGAATAGAGGATATAATAACTATTTCAAGAGTTGTTTTTCTTGACAAGGTTTAATAACTTCTTCGGCAAATCGTCCATTGTTTGAGCAAGATGACGTGTACTCTAAGGTCATAATTTATGATGATGTTATTTCGCTGCTCAATGACCCATCTTATCTTAACGTGTTACATGTACCAGTTATAATTCTCGTGTTCTAATCAAGTTGTCAGGGATAACTTTTTTTCCTCTTGAATCAAAGTTAGTGAGACTTAATTTGTTTAATTGGGAAGATAATGGCATTAAATAACAATAAGCATGATTAATACTTGACATAAATTCTGCTAGTGTCTACTTTCAGTTTAAACTGTTTGAAATTGATACATACGTGACATTTATCATGTTTTACTGTGTACTGAGGAGTGACTGCGACTTTGGTTTAACCTTATCACAGTCAGAGCCAAAAAAAGACCAGACGCAGTTCCTGGTTGACCTAACCACAAAATATATGGCCCCCCTATTAAAATTTTTATTTTGATTAATATTTATTTTGCCCTTATATTTTATAGCTTTCGTACGCACTATATTCCCAAGAATGCAATAGAATGTTAAATTTGTAAAACCGACACACGGGTATTCCTCGTTCGTCACGAATGGCATTCAAGAGGTGCCTACCAAGGGAATATTTATACGGTAATTGGAGTTATAGTTCTTTTTTCTCAAAGAGGTATTTTGCATCGCTGGTGATTATGATACTTAAGAGAAATATTTGTCCAACACATTCTTTCGTTACAATTGAGTCATAATACTAGTAATAATACCGACCTGATTAATATTGCTTTACTTGTTACGTGTTTATTATTATATATAGAAAATTTTTGTCGATATAAAAACCAATTTAAGCTGGTAATATAAATTATGTGAATATCATCTCATTAAAATTCCTTTTGCTTTATATCAATAAAACTTTATTTTGCAAATGTACCTTATCTATTCTTTGACACTTTGTATCGACCAAATTTATCACTTTTCCTTATATTCATACAGATATGCTGACAACCAACAACGAAAAAAACCCAGCAAGTATAAGTGTTTTACTGTCGGCATGAAGTTATAAATTGGCTGAAGTTTGGTGGGTAATGTTTCAAATTACGAAAAATATGTGAAAGACCAATGTGATCAGCTATAACAAACTTTGATGTCAGAAAGACAACGCATTCCACGAGAAGAAAAATTTATACATTTCTGTTCTACTATTTCCCTAATGTTCGTTCTCTTACCTTGCATACTTTCGCATTATGCAATATACAATAATACACATTATGAGGGTAGATGAGAGCCATTTTTCCAATAGATGGTACGTTTTTTTCTGATTTTTTTTTCGTGGATTTTCTGGTACGTAGATTACAATGATAAAAGGACTAGCTAGTGAATCCATCAGGATTCTGATGCCCAAAATGACGGCTGCTCCAGTACACACCACCCATAGCTGACAGTTACATGTCGAGATTTTCGGAGGATAAGCCGAGGTACAAGAATTGTCAGATCCTCGCAGAAGAGAAATGTTTTGATGCACCAAGTAAGTATTTTGTGATAAAATACCACAAGATGTGCATATAACAGGATGATTAATCATTCTCTCATCTTCTCTCTTTCTTTCTGTGTGTTTGCAAAAGTGCAAGCGTTGATTGACATAATTAATTAGTAATGTGTTACGCTTACCGTGTGTGTTTTAGGGCTTACGAAAATTGCCGTACTTTTCTATTTCGGTGGGTCAAAATGTACTTTAGTATTAATACTAGTACACTGCTAACAGGATAGAATGAGTACATGAACCATAGCTGAAATATCAAATCAACACTGGTTTCCTACTATTATACATGTAATTCAATTTCATGTAATTTATAAAATATTAAGGGTCCTCAAGTGGCACCAAGATTTTTGGAAAAAAAAAATACTAACACTGATAATAAATTTTTCACAATTTGATATCAAGAATGATTTTTTTTTATCACGCAAAATATTAAATAAGATTATAACTTATCTAAAGATATCTAAAACTTTAGAAATCGAGAATAGTACATGCAGTTCAAGAAACAGGACAATTGAATGATATAAATGTATCAATTGAATGATATACATGTATCAATTGAATGATATACATGTATCAATTGCGAGCGTGTGGCTCAGTAGTCCTACATGTATATATTTTAAGGCAGTAACGGTAAGGACGCTAGACTAAGTTTAAATTCCCTGTGGCTACTTGGTGGTGTGTCCTTCAACAATGTGTCTTATCCATATTGCATTAGTTCGCCCAGATCGTCGTAAACAGACGACCAGTCTTAAATTAAGGAATATGGAATCATTCTTTGAGTATTATGAGGTGATCAAATACGGTGATCAAATCCAATAAAGCCCGAAGGACTTTATGATAGATTTGATCACCCCCAACTGTATTTGATCACCTCATAATATTCAAAGAATGATTCCTTATTACTTATATTTATATAATTTTCAGCAATTGTACGATTAAATATTTCAAAATAGATGAAATGTATTGGAGTTACAAAATTGATTCGTAGTGTTATCACAGACAAAGGCACGGAACATGTAAATATCAAGCTTTCTGACCTTCAGTATAGGTATGCAAGACTGGCCGTGGGTCTTCGACGGTGACTTGGACTGGGAGTTGACCTGTGATGGACTGATTACTGAGGGGCCATTACTCTAATCACTACAGGAACCAAATATGTGTCACAGGCCTTTAAAAGATGGCTTAGTTAGGATGTTAAGTTTTACTTAATGATTGATCTAACTTAAAGGCACTTTGACAGTTTGAAGCTCAAAACTCAATAGCACTAGTATACATGTCTTTTACTTATTTGCTTCGGCCCTAAGGAATTCAACGGGTTTTTTTTCTTATTCACCAGAAAAGTTTGAAGTGTCAAGACAATGCCCAAAACCTACTGGACTTTGTATATACTTGTTTCATTTATATGGCTTTTGATATTTAATACAATTTTGAATACTTTTTAATATCAGAAGTGTAGATTTTACATGACTTGACACACTAACAAGAATTGCTTTGAAAGAAGTCCAAAGAAACACATATTTTTGATATTTTCTTTGTTATGTGCAAAGTTATTAAATAACCCATTTAAAAGCTAATAATTGTGAGATGAAACAAAAATACATCTTTTCCTGTATTTTTCTGACAAATCATATTATGCAATGCATTTCGAGTAATCGAATGAATAAATCACAGTAAATTACATTTCTGAATGTTTCCTACATCGTTTCTGAGATTTTCTTCTCTGATGAATAGCTAAAAATGACACAGACCAAACAGGCAACTTCTCTACAGCTTATTAAACTCATTGGAATACTACACAGATTTATATTCACGGGTTCTATTTTTTGTTTGTTTCTTTGCTTGAAAATATGTGTGGATTTTAAAGAATGTTGCCACAATCATTCGCAGTTTTTTTTTCTCCTGGTGGAAACGGCATACAACAGATTGGTATGAATGGTAATTGTTCAGCAATCGGAAGCTGTGCACATAGGCATAAAATACCTTTCTTCTGTAAGAACAGGAATCATCGTCGTGTGTAAAAAAGAGAGAAAAAAGTAAATAACCCTCTGAATTAACCATTCCTTGTTCTAAGATTACAAATCGTTCAACAAAGACGTCTTATTTTAATTGAACAGATCAGTCTTCCATCTGTGCCTTTCTCTCTTCAAAGAAATTCGGGATATTTTGATTGCAATTGCAGCTACATCAAAAAAAACCCTAACATATTCGACAGTGAACTTTATGATACAAGCAAAGGATGCGCTGTGATTGAATTTGATTATTATTCTTCTCATCAAATGCTTGATGCTGGGAATCATACTTTATTTATATTTATAGTATCTCCAGAAACCGCAACACCAGAATAGCGGAGAATTTTCATTGGTGAATAATAAATACTCCAACATCGTAGGCAGTTGCCATAGTATTTAACGCGACAACGCTAAGCAGATTTCCATCAGAATTCGCTTCCGCATTTCTCTGTGTGCTCCTCTTTCTTGCCAAATTATTTTCTTGCAGCAAATTGGTCTGCGAATCAGGATGAGCTGTGATCCTCAGCCAGAATTGCAGGAGGGCTACCTTGGTCCTCAAGAACGGTTTAACGAGCTGGGACTAAGCGTTCTGTCACATCCCGATCCCGTTATTACGGCTAGAGATAATCATTTTGAAATTAAGCTGAAGCACCGAGGACCTATCAAAGTTACACACCAACTTCAGTCTTGCAAGGACGAAAAGGACTACTCGGAATATGTTTTCACTCAGATCAAGGATGGAGTCGTTCAGCTCCTCATCCACTTTCCCTCACCGGGTTGGTACAAGCTTCAGATTTACGCTCTCCCGTTGTCAGACCCAAGCAAGTCATTGCCGAACGTTTACAACTACCTAATTCACTGCACCAAGACATTAAACCCATGTTTTCCTTTTCCGAAACAATATGTGCAATGGAAAGATGGCTGCTACCTGTACGAGCCGCTGAACCTCTGCGAGTCTACTAAACTGACCCATGTCAAATGGCGGGTCCTGATACCCCACGCTAAACAGGTGGCGGTGGTCGTCGATGACGAATGGAACCACCTGGAGAACAAAGGTGGTCCCATTTTCGAAGGCACGTGTAATCTGAATCAGTATCGCGGAAAGGACAAAAAAGTTACGGTAAACGCAAACTTCGGAGAGGATGAAAGCAAATATTCTACTATGCTAGAATATCACATCAAATAGACTGTTGTACAGTTCCATAGTTATACTTTATATATTACATTTCTTTCAAAACTTAGCTTGCTTATACATATGGCTTTAGTTGGGATATAGATATTTATATTTTTGGACTGCTGTGATTTGAATAACTAGAAGGAATCTGCAGGTCTTTGACGAAAGAAGCCTTGTGTGAACTAAGTAAGTCTCTCTCTATCTGTCCCTCTCTCTCTCTCTCTCTCTCTCTCAATAGTGCTTTTTTAAAAAAAATTCTTGGATAAAAAGTAATATTAAAATTCATGTTTGATCAGCCGACGCAAAGAATGTTTTCAATATACTTTTCATAATTTCATATTTTCTTTACAGTCTCGATTGATTGTTTCATTACAATTATAAATTTATTTGAATGGTAATATTCGTTCTTGGGAAAAATAAAACGACAATAATATACCTAAATTACAAAATTTTTATCATCGCCTTTGAGCGTCACATTCTTCAAATTGCTTCAAAATATGAGTAAACCTGTTTCAAAGAAATTTCAATGCGGTGCGTGTGTGGTTTGTCTTCAAAGGAAACATACGTTTCATTGATTCTGTAGATAATAGAAATCGAGGAATGGATCATTTACGATGGTTCTAATTTTATTCACATTAAACAATGATAAAACAGTTAGATAGAATATTTCTGCGTTTAACCCACAATCTTAGCAGCTACGAAGGCACGCAGATATAGTATCGATGGCTTCTGTTTGAAAACAAAATAAAAAGGATAAGTTCCGTGATTTCTGGAAGCCCAGATCTACTTTTTATTAATTCTGATATCTTTTTATCACTTGTAAATATAGCTTTCAGATGTATCTGAAAATTGAACAGCGCGGCAAGTGGTCATTCATCTGTTTCATAATCAGTAAGACAGATCAATAGAGGGGAAAAAAGCAACTGGCTTCATCGACGTCAGATCGAGATAAAAATGAAATACTTTCATATGTTGATCACCGCAAGACAACTCCCTAATAGTACGGGGAAATAGCTCAGGGAAAATATCCTTATCTTATCAAAACTGTTACATATAGCAGTGTACAAACACATCGAACTGGTCATTAGCGGGATGGAGTGAGAGATGGGGTTTTTTTTTTTTATACATGTATCTTGTTTTTAAGCCAAACAAAAATATTAAATGCGGAAACATACCGGTTAGAGATATTTGTAAATCTGTTGACCAGTTTTGCTTCTGGCGCTTTTGATATCATATGACTGAAAGATCTCTATCCAGAAATGTTGTCTTGTGACGTACTCCGATTTTTATCAATATCCAACGAGTGTTGGTGTGCCAGGAAACCTGTTTTCGTTGGTAAGCAACAAAGTTGTCAAAACAAATTATATCGCAACATAAACGCACAAATAGTGATGAAGGCAAGAAAATATATATGTATCCATAAACTACAGCTTCGCTTCCGTGATGCTTACTCCGATATTTTTTTCCGAGTCGTGGAAAAGCGGAGTAAGTAAAAATCTCGTAATGTGTTGGCAGAACAACAACAAACTAAGCAGCTCTTCTGTCTTGAACTTTATGCCTTGCATCCAGACCCTGTAATCAATCACTATTCTTGTTCTCAAAGTGTTTCTTGTGAGATAAGGACGCTTGGGTTTTTTTCTTCGTTTCAAACTTTACGAATTTTGCGTTAGGAAGTTTAGAAGTTGTATGAAAGTCGTAACTGTCACTTTCACTTTCTCTTTGAACATGCCAACATTTTACGTCATGCAAGAAGCATGCAAATGACGACAGTAGAATGTTGTTTGTTTCTGCATCACCTTCATGCATAGCTGATATACTGAAAATAGTACTAGTGTCGTTTTCTTAGTTCAGTTAAAATAATGAAAATTTGCAACATTTGTCGTGAACATTAATGTTGATTAGTTGATGATTAAATGGAACTTTAAAATTAATTAATAAGGTTTTTTTTAATTTGAATTTTACAAATTAAGACCAGGGTTAAAACAGTTTTACAAAATTATGCAATTTTAAAAATGTTACTTCCTAAACGTTTTGTTTGTACATTATTCTCGCATATGATATTTATATCCAGGCACCCACGAGGTCGGAACCCGGGTATTTATCTAAAAATTTAGTATTATTGATAAAAGAATGACCGAAATCACATGAAAATATGTCCACAATGCATACGAGTCAAAAGTGTTTCCTATACAATCTGCCTATTGATAGTTAAGCTCAAAGGGAACGAATTTAAAATATTTTTGTCCAATATAAGGCAGTGGCTGATAATAAACTTTTATTTAAAAAAAACAACAACAACAAAAACAAAAAAAACAACAACAAAAAACCAAGCAAACAAACACACGAATTATTTCTTCTACACTGTACTGAATATATCATAACTACATTTTTTCTGTGTGGAAATTGATTAAAGTTCCATTGAAATGTTACTCTCCGTAGAAAATTTCTTTAATTTTCTTTACTTATTTTAATCGTATCCTAAGTTAAATATGAATTGATTTAGGCTACTCGGACTTGAAATTCAAATTATCATATTTTTTTTCTTTTTCAGAATGTTGCGGCTGCAATGAACGCTGGACGTACCTAGAGGCTTAATAGCTGCCGATCGCTGGCTCATGCAGAATTTCATCCGCTATCGGTTTTCCAAAGAATTATTTATATGTACATATAAATTAGCTTTAATAAAGATATCAACCTAGTTATATCTTTTTCAGAGTGTTTTTTCCCTTGGATTTGACCGCTTTGATACAGTTATCAAAGTAAAAAAAAACCCAAATCTTGGCAAAATCATTGCAAACGAATTAAAAAACCGTCCATTTTGAGAAAATCGGCGGAAAATATTTATCATCATAGGCTAGTTGGATCTCTAGATGGTCCCAGACTAGAACATGAAACTCAGCATGTCATTCCGCCCAGACTTGGCAATGGTATTGAGAGCGGGTTAATTAACAAAGATACATGTGTCGTGCCAGTGTGATTTTGTGTCTGACAGAAACAGGGGGAAGCATACACGCGTAGACGTGTATATAGGAATGTAGACTTCTCCCACACAACGAAATATTTACTCATTTATATTGATTCGGCAAATAATCTTTGTTCATTACGCTCTCGTATTTAGCTTGGTAACCGAAAACTCATGTCAAGTAATTTTCATTTTATTAAGTTCGGTAACCGAAAACTCTTTTCAATTTTTTCTATATAACATATGGTTGATATAAGTGTAATATTGCATGTTGTGGTCATTTAATATAGGCATTTCATAGATGCATTTAAAATACAAAAACTAATTCCATCCATCTTTATTTTTTTACATGCGAAGTTTTGTGGATATCTTTTTTCAAACCGTTGACAAATGAAGAGCACTATTTGAAAAGTTAAGAAATAACCTATTACTGATAATTAAAAGTAATATATCTCCCTCTTTTACTTCCACCAAACATTTATAATAATCATTTTTATTTAAAAAAACAACAAAATCTGACGAATCATGTGTGTCTGGAAGATATATAGATTCATCGTGCAATTAGATGCCATTGGAATCATATAATAACTGCCTAGGTTGGATTGTTTTCTGATTTATGCCGTATTTCGGACAAGTATGTAAAAACCAACCAGATGTCGAGAGGGAAGCCATAAATTTATTTCATTCATTTAATTATAGACAGATACATGTAGGTTTGCGGTGAGAGTGAGAAGAGAACAAAAATAATGCCTATCCTCAAGTACGTTGCAGATATCGCAATTCACTCAAGCTCTGTTACATAACTGAATGTTTTCGTAACGCTGTAACAAGGAGTGGAATTTCGTGTTTTACATTTCGTCAAAATCTAAATTCAATTTTGTACTTGTTAGAAACACTGTCGGTGTCTAGCTTTTTTCTCCCTTTTTCTGTTTGAAAAAATGAACCAAAACCATTCTGACAACAACAAGAGCGCGTTCACTTGTTCTTATTTTTGGATGACGTGTTTAAATCATTTTTATTCAACCTTTTACCAGTTTACATGTACATCTATTGTTGAGGTCTCATGTACATGTATCGTCTTTTTAAATGGTACAAAAGTCGCTAACTGAAATATGCATTAAAAAACATTTTGGTAAAATTTTTGAAAGAAGATTTTGACAGGGTTAAAGAGAGAATGTATATTTACGTGTCCCATAATTCTTATTTTACTGTAGTTACTGTATAAAAGTGGAATTGCAATTTACCATTCATACCACTACATTTACCATAACACCTTACTACCGTTTACCGAGTTAATTTGGTTAACTCCTAATTTTGACTTATTTAAAAACCGTCAAAATTGAAGTCGCCAAAATTAGGCTCATGAATACTATACAGCATGCTCTATTATTTAACATTTTCAAAGTTACCAAATTTGCTGTGGCTGCCGCTAGAATTAAATGCAATACATTCATCACTGAAAATGACAAAATTTTACACCCGCCAAAATGACCAGCTATGCAATTATACTTACATGTGAATTTATATAAAATGGTTGATTGTAGTACGTTGATGAAACATTTCAAAAATCATGTAATCGTTGAAGAAAAAGCGACAAAATACCGCACACGCCCAGTGAATTTAAACTACTGCGAATCAACTTTTAAAATTTATTCCAGATTTCGGCATCTTAAAGGTCTTGCTGATAGCATCTGCCGACATATCAGTAAAGCATTTGATAGTTCAAGTTATTTTCACCTGAATGACACGATGGTGAATGAAAAGATTATAGATATGTAGATGAGAAGTTCCGAAAAAATACTTCAACTTATTGAGAAATATTTTGTGTTCTTGTCAAACAACTATAAAATTTCTCCAGAAGTCGGACCGAGTACACAGTATGCAAACTCACATGCGCTGGCCAAAGGTGCCACGGGAAAACGGCACATATATCATCTCCAAAACTGAATCTCTGCTTATCAAATATACAATCAAAAAAAAAGAAGATAAGTGAAAGCTTGCAATATATGTGTATGTATCAATCACCACAATCTTAGAAACTATTTCATGCTGCTTCAAATTATACACCGTTCGTAGAGTTAGACTTGTTAGCGATAGACCGATAATTTGATTGAAAACAGAAATTTGAAAGTTAAGTACTTGTTAATGATGTTGATTTTTAAAGCTTACGGGATGCTTAGCTCGGAAATGATTTTTTCGTGCAGAGTTAATTGTTTTTGCACCTGCCTTTTGGGAGAGCTACAAGGAAGACAAACTATGTCGGGGGAGAGAAGCTATGTGTTGTTATGCCACAGGTTTTTTTTTCTTGATAATAATGAACGAAATTGGCCGTGTCAGCTAAAGGAATCTGTTTTTGCCTCCACAGATAAAAGAAGAAAGGAAATACTACCCCAATTATGAAATGTAGTCACATTTGATTTAGCGATTATCTTTTCAACGATCATTGGTCGGAGTTTTATTGTGTTCACTAAAAAGCGTTTTAAATTATGCTTAATTTGAATAAAGAAATTTGAGTGTGTGGGGTTTTTTAAAACTATTTCAAATTTATGATATTGAGTCTTT
Organism: Magallana hongkongensis; assembly: GCA_016163765.1. Taxonomy (NCBI): domain Eukaryota; kingdom Metazoa; phylum Mollusca; class Bivalvia; order Ostreida; family Ostreidae; genus Magallana; species Magallana hongkongensis. The sequence continues at coordinate 32,963,686 of WFKH01010211.1, forward strand.
TTCAGTCATGCATATTCTATAAAATGTGCTTATTGTTATTGAATTTCTTTAAAATATATATATATATATATATAAAAGAATAAATGTTTCTCATTGACCTATTTCAATTACGAACATTTCCAAAGAAATACTACCAAATATTTTTGAGTTTGGTCGCAAAAAAGTAAATTTGAAATCGTTTGATATCTATATCAGCATGTAAAAGTAATTAAGAATGGATTGTCAGGAAAAAAATATCAATAAATAGATAAATAAATAGAATTAATTTAAAAATGTGGTCGAACCACCAAAACTCTTGGAATGTAAATGATTTAAACAATAAAAGTTTTCTTTGGTGATTTATGCGGAATATGAAGGTACATGTAGCAATTTAAATCTGACATCATAATTATTATTTCGTGCATTCCGTGATTTTTCTTAGGTTGCTAAAGGTTTCAACCGATCGATAAACTGGTTAGAACTGGATCGTGTAGATTTCAGCCCTGTCAGTTTTTACAGAGCTATGAATCACAACCGGTTTTCTTAAGAAATAGAGGAGAAAATACTCATTAGATGTAAATATATATCAATAAATTCGACTGCGTTTAGTCGGAGCGACTAACTAAAGTAAAACATTAATTAAAAGCCAATTTAAAATGTAGGAAACCAGGCAATTTGAACCTTTTATTCATGTCCCGGGGAAGCGCACCGAATCAGGTCCAATAATAGTAGGAGGTGTCATATCCCCCCCCCCCCCCAACCCTCCCTCCTCATCAACCTCTCTCCGAAAACGAACTGAAAGAGAGAGAGAGAGAGAGAGAGAGAGAAGGAGAGAGAACTGAGAATTGTCTGATAGAGCATAACGCATAATAACTGTTTATTTCATAGCTAAAAATGTATATAGAACACATTATAAAATGCGCACTAAAGATATTTATTCAAATAACTGTCGTCAAACAAATGATCTTACTACATCAAATACCACAAGCAGAGTGGTTTGTATTTCAATTCAAGATAAATCCATTTCGTTTGTCTTTTAACTGTGTCTTACAAAACAATTCACGAAGCTTTTAAACACGATGTTCATTGTTACTTTATTTTGAAGCACCCATGTTTTATGCTTTAATTTACTGGTTAACTATGACTGTGACTTATCGCATTTTTATATTATCCATGTATTTGGTATATGTTGAGAGAAAAAAGAGTTTTATGTTTTGCTGGGATTGGAATATCGAAGTGTTTGATCCCGGTGACATTAATTTTATCAAATGAAAAATTAATGAAAATCTCTCTCTCTCTCTCTCTCTCTCTCTATCTCTCTCTCTCTCTCTCTGATTAAGTATGCGCCTTAAATATAATATATATATGACCGACAGATGATGATAAAGAGTTTGTGGTCGACAAGCTTTTGAAAAGAGTTGAAGGACTTGTGGGGTTTAAAAAAAAAAACCCACAGAAATCTTGATTCATCATTCATCCCCTTCCTCTCTCTAAAGTAGTCACAGGGTATCAATGTATATGCGTTTTAAGGTTTAATCTTAGTACAATGAAATTTGCAACAACAAAATAAAAATGGTTACAATTAATCACTATACGTATGGTCCTCTTTCTTTTTAATGGGGCGGGGGCTCTTTCCTCAAAATTCTTTTGTTTATGTATCAAATTGTTATATTTTATCTATATCACGGAGTAAACAATCGTATAACAATTGAATTAATTAGATAAGAACACGATATACCGATAAAATAGTTTTGCTTCTATGAGATCCAGAAGAGAAAGATAATTTTATTGAAAAAAAAATTTGAAATACATTATAATAATTATTGGTACATAATTAATAATTTGTTTTGAGTCATCCGTCTAGAATTTATCAAACAATCCTGTCTAACTTAAGACCGGAAATGAACAGTCGATATGGGGGACAATATAAACTCCCTTCATAAAAGAAAAATATCCTTTGGCGAAAGTATAACGGTCAAATGAAGATTGCCTTATATGGCACGATCGGTCATCTTCGGTCATCTTCGGAAACAAGTGCGTCGTTCTCTTATACATCAAGTAGGTCACATCAAAGTGCATCACGCATCGCTTGATACAAGGACGGGAAAACCTCCTTATTGTTTTCCTTCCTATACTTTACAAAAAGATCATACCGATAAAACACCAAGCAACCACGAATATTTTGTTTCTTTCAACAAAGGGGTTATCTTAAAATTATGTGTCCAAATGTGATTTAATAAATTTTCTTTTTCACAATTATTGTTTAATATCATCAAAACTGAATTAAATATGAATTCAAGAAAAATTTTAACTGGACTCAAAAAATTCAATGATGGTAATTAGCAGTCTATACGAATATACCCTGTGGGGTACCTCATTTGACCCAGATCCTCGTCTTCGCAATAAGTTTACATCACTTTAGGGGAAAACGTAGGTACTCAATGATTCAGTGGTGTATAAATATGGCAAAGCTCCACACATTGTGACACTAACGATCGGATCAGACAAGAGTAAAGAACGACGAAATGGCCAACAAACTCCAAGCATTACTTCTCTTAACGGTCGTTGTTTTTGTTGCAGAGGCGCGAAGAAATGTTGCAACATTGTTTTGCAACGATATCAGAGTTATCAGGTAAAATATTTCATTATTACTATGTATATCATTCAAGGACATTTACGTTTATATTGTAATATTTAATATTTCTATGCCCTTATTAGACAAGAAAAAAAAAACCTTAAAAAAATGTCTATGATATATCCGAAAATTTGTTTTTGAAATTTTCTGATTTTTTATAACCTTATCGGTTATCTAATTCACTGATATTTCTCTCGTATATGAAGAGCTGAAGTCGAGGTCAACAGTGAAGAAACCTTGACTGTGCCTGCAGACTGCACTAAAGGGCGAATTCAGTGGAATCTACCCAGTCCATCGACGGATCTCGACGTCCAATTCCAAAGTCAGAACCCATCCTATTGTTTCGTCAGCAACTATCTCGAGAGGTTTGCCAACTATGCAGTTATAGAAGACGACGTTTCTACTGTACCATACAGGGGTAATTTATTTTATCGTTTTGAAAAAACCACACAATTGATATTAGAATTTCAGAAATCGAAAAATACAAATTATTAAATTATAGGATTTTGTAGATGCTATCTATATTTTGGTGGGGGTTTTTTCCGTAATGTTCTGAGGGTATTATTGTGTAAATTGATTCAATGATATATCTCTCATCGACTGTTAAGCATTTTTCAGTTATTTCTTTATCCGAAGTGTTCATTTTTATTTTTTCGGAGAATTGGATAGTGTTTCCTCTCTGATTATTTTCATATTTTAATTTTAAGTTAATTTTTAAACGTAAATAAACCATATCTGCATTGAATTTGGATGCTTTAGATAAAATATATTTCTTCTAGAAAAATGAAATGAAATTAACAATTTCTTATCATTTTTTTTCAGGTAATGAACATTGTATTTCTACATCCAATGTTCAACTGTCCGTTCCCTTAAGATACTATTTGGTATATATCAATTTTGAGTTGCGACCTTGAAAACGACGACAATCCAGTTTTCGGACATTAACAGCGTACTGTGATAATTATCCCAAATCCCGTACGTAAGAAATCCAGGATCCGCAGACTGATCTTTATACCGCATATTATACTTGAGCCAGTATTCTAAATGTACTTTAGCTGCACTGTTTTATTTAAAACATGTAAGATATTATTGATTTTTGCTGTGATATTTTCTATAAAATAAAATAAATTTCTTGGGAAAATGCTGGTGTATTAATTTAACAGTATTAGTAAGGATGGCTTACTTGGATTGGTTTATACATCAATTACATATGCATTAAGTAAATATAGCTGTTTGAAAAAAAATCCCCAACTTTGCCGTCTTACGGAACAATATCAAACTGTTCTGTAACGTAGAAGCACCTGTAACCAGTAGCTGTCGTAGCCGTATTGTGAACTAAACGTAGACGAGTCAATGTACTTGAAAAGGTGATGAACCATAATTTGATATATTAAATCTAATTTTAACAATTTGCTAAAATTATCATCAGTTTAAAAGTCAGGATTTGGAGGCTGAAATTCAGTGAATTATGTTTAGCGCCTGAACAATCTTAATTTACATTTTATTATGATGAGTAGTTAATTTGTGTTGGTCAAACAGAACATATGGTGTGCAAATGACTCAGGGGGAATCGGCCGCGGGACTAATCTATATAAATGTTGCTATAGGTTAAATACATAAAAAGCATGCTCAGTGTGGAATGTTAATTGTTAATAATTGTAATGTAACTATTTGTGATTGTACCAGATGGCCGGAACCAATCTGAATTGTTCTCTCTTTGTGTACATGAATGTATGTAAACCCCTGTTTATAGATGCTAGAATAGATTTGATACAGAGAGGCAGAGAGACTGAGAGTTGCTTGTAAAAATTATACGTAAATCGCTGTTCAACACCAAATCGGACTTAGTCATTTTATGGACTAGGTTAGAAGCAGAACTAAATGATAGGCTTACACATCATACTAATGAAGCATTTTTAATTAATTTCTTTAATGAAACATAAAACTTTACGTATCCAAAGATGGTTATAAAAATAGGAAAGATTAGATTATGTCACAGTATAGTCTTGAAATTAGATTTCGTATAATTTATTATGAGTTTATTTTACGACAGTAACAGACTGTTTCCCTAATGTTGAAGGATTGAATAACATTTTAGACTTGCATGAAATGTAAGACTAATAGGGAAAGTCAGTCTTCTGAGCTCTGTAACTGCTTTTTCAGACAATGCATTAACAGATAATTTGTTGTAGCCAAAAACGAATATTTTAGTATGTGTACATGTAGAACCGTTTTAACAAAAGCTTGGATTTTCGGTGGGATGTTACTATCTAGTTTGTTTACCAAAACAAGCTGTCAAATATTTACCTCCTTTCTTCTAATTCGCTAAGAGAAGCTCATTAATATTCATAGACTGTCAAAATCGGAAAGTTTTTTTCCCCCAAGAACTGCTCCCTTGTGTAAAATTGACGCTGTTTCAAACGAAATAAACAACCCTGGATGAAGTCGGATGAGTGTCATTGCGTTCAATGTATTCATATCTATTAGCCAATGACTGGACAGTTAACCATGAGTAGACACCACCTTCATCAAATGGAGTCTGTCAAGTACTGACCAAAGTCCAAGCTCTTGTTAAAACGGTTCTATATTAGAAAAGAATTGAAGCTGTAATTCACAGAGAACAGTTTTCAATACAAGCGTAATTCTTATAAACGTATATGGTAAATGAAAATGTGATGTTTTTTATTGCAATATTTGCTGTTCATATTTGTTTGTGTTCTTCTTTTCTCTTTTTTAAGATTAAAAATCTTATAAAGTTGTGTAAAGTTTATTCAGTGTTAATAAATATGTAAAAAAAAAAAATGTCAACATGAAAAAAGTTTTGAAAACCATTATTGATTCACATACTTTAATTAGACAAAAAGCATCTGAACATTTCAATGATTTTCTTCTCTGTCTTGGCACGTTCCTGGTTCGACCTTCACACTGAAATGATACAGCGTTGTGCCCTTGGTCCAAGAGTTCTCCCACCTAGTGTTACAACCATTTCTGTTGTTGCATTTGGCTTTCAGACCAAACTAAATAAAAAAAAAATTATACAGAAAGATAGGTAAATAGAATGATGAATATTCAAAACTAAAATCAAAATAAACAGATTGATAAGTAAATACATGTATAGAATGACGAATATTCAAAACTAAATCAATATTACACAGATAGATCAGTGCAAAAAAAAAAAGAATTCGCGAATTTTGCGAGATCCAGTTTATTTCCTTTGAAATGCGAAAAAAAAGTCGTCGCGAATAAAAGTTGGTTTAAGGTAAATGAAAACCGCTCACCTGAAAAAAGTGCCTGTGTTGACATTTGGGGCTGACATCTATACACGTAGTTCTCTTCCAGTCGTCTGTGTACGCGTCAGTCACGTGATAAGCGTACACGAGGTGCGAGGACCAGACACACGGCCTGCTGTTCTGGGGAGTGGAGCAGTGTGGTCCGGAGTTATCTCCCCAGCATGCCGGTGTCTGGCCCACGTTTCCACAAAGTCTCGTCTGGATCTCAATGGCGTCGAATTCCAGCGGAGACTTGAAGACCGGATGGCGGGTTTTGTAATCGGTCTCCCATACCGACATCGAGTAGGACAATACCAGGCGATAATTGTCCTCTGTAAGAGTCAGATTCCTGACATGTTGTAAATTTGATATTTACTGCAATTTTTTAATTTTGAATTTACCGGGTGGCAGTGAATACAAAATTTACAACATGACAATCCCCACTTGATGAGTGAACCACTGTTGTTGTTGTTGTTTTTTTTTATACCTAATATCATAATGCTGTTAGATAGGACGATTTGGAGAAGCACTACTGTGCATTGCGACAGAAAAAAAAAACGTCCAATAGTTTTGCAACCAATGTGTAGGCGCACAATTTTGAAGATTGAAACACTTTTATCCAAAGAAGCAAACAACTTATCATCAAAAATCGAAACAGTAAAACCAGTGTTCCAATATACATAATGTATATTTATATGACATACAATAAATTAAATGCCCGAATGTCCTTTTTCATTTTTTTTTTCTTCATAACTATTAAATCTCTATTGAAATCTTTTTTTTTAGTCTTTTCAAAAGAGTAAGCCTTGTAGGATAGGTCACTATGCTTCCTTGTTCGATAGGAGAGTATTATATACAATGTAGAAAGCAATATCAATTTAGATTAAATAATACGATATATTTATATGAAATGCTTTTTATACGTACTTATTGCTACATTCTTGCTTTCCATTGTAATTATTGCTCCTTGTTTGGTATTGTCTGGAAACCAAATCTTATTCTGCAAATTTATATCAAATCGTGTTAGTAAGGCGATGTTACTGGTGATGCCATTATTACATTGAGGATTTTCAGTCAATGTCATCATTACATTGGAAATTTTCAGTATGCAGAATAATACTTAGGTCTATCAAACTCACGTCGAATATGGAATGTTTTCCGATTATTTTCTTGAAAAAACATTCTTCATTGTCATAATGTTCACATTCAGCTTTAAAAAAATAGTACAAAACATATATTTAGAAATATTAAAAGAACCCTGTTACACTTCAGTATACTAAATATATTTAAATACTTAATCATATTTTTAAAAAATCATATCGTATTTATATTAGAAATATTATAGAAACTTGTTACGTATGTCCGTGTACATGTACATCCATCTCATTAATTATGTAGCCGTGAAATTTGTAAAAACAAAATCAAAGCAGTACACATTATTTTAAAACATGATTTTTTTTTTATAAAATATGCGTGAAATCACTAGGACAAAGTATAATAAACAAATTTACAGCGCAATATACGAAATCAATCAAAACATGATTCTGATTAAGATCGTGGCTTACAGTTGAATTGGCATCTTCTCCCCCAAAAAGGGCCGTCGCATAGACACTGTACCGTCCAGGTAGTATTTCCTTCAACACACAGTCCCCTTCCGTGGCAGAAATAGGGAATACGCGCGCATACACCTACGGATATATTTATTGACAACTCGTCAGAAAAGAAAATTTTGGAATAATGAGAATATAGTTAATTTAGTAAAACCCCACCTATCCATAATGCGGTCTAGTGGTCATTGGTAGTAAAAACATTGATACACATTTAGCAATGTAATTTTAAAGGATGTGGGGTCAAACGGGCAAGAGAAAATACAGTTTTAGATGATAAATGAAAAATACACAAATTCGTGATTCGTTTTAATTATATACATTGCGTTTTAACTAATCAGTTTTAGATATTGTTCAAAATTTAAAAGTACACTAGTTTATGTTTTGTTCTTCCAAATTTGGGTTGGTTTGGTCAGGACTAAGGATTAACTCGTATTTTACTACATGTATATGGATAATATCCCTGCATCGATAACTTGTGAAAACTATAGATCTAAAGCTCAATACTAGAAAGTGAGGCAATGTACTAGTATGTATCGAGAATTATGAAAAATTCCACAAATAAACCGTTATTTTTATGGAAAACTAAAAGAGAGAGAGAGAGAGAGAGAGAGAGAGACAACTCACTATGACACGTATCTGTCGACCTTTGGGAAATTTCTTCGCTTTGTGAAAAATATTCCGACTCTGATGCACATGATAGATGAAGCATCAAAACGAGGCAAGGGATCCATGACACCATCTTCTCAACCCTCTGAACGAGAATAAAACATGAATTTTGTCTGGTCCCACGTAGCTATATTGATGTCCCCTAATGCAGTTAATTGATTTTAATACTTATTTCAACGAAAATAACAAATCAGCCTAAATAAAAACGTTTACCCTTAATTGAATATCTTAGTGTTAACTTTGATTCAATCTTTTTCTCTCTGAATAATTATACGCAAGTTATTAAGATACGATCTAGTCATTTTGTTTATGATTAATATCTCTTATCCCTTGTCCATTATCCATTAATATCCATGATATCCCTATATGCTTTAAAGTCCCTGCTATATCTACAATATCATCTGATAATTGCTTATATGTATGTATGTATAGTTGCTGCGTTAGTAACATTATAAACCTACAGAACAGAAAAAATATACTGAACTGAGTAATGAAAGATTTAAAAGTAGCATTGTATACTAGAACATTAAAAAACCCCTTTTTTACCATTTTAACATCAAGACTTTTTTCTTTACCATCATTTGAATGTCTGATTCAAATTATGTACATCAATAAAATCAGTGATTTCATTTAATATAATTATTTAAGATGATTGAGTTCTATCTGTTGTTTTGAATTTATTGATAGATGCAGTATAATAATTCCAAAGAAGTGGTCTTTCATTCATACTCGCTGTTGAGTCTGGGGTGCTTCCTGTTTTGGGGACTTTGTTTGTTAATTTGTTTTTCATTGTTGAAGTTAATTAAAATATCTATGGAAAACACTGGTTTCACTTATTGATGTCCTGTTTTATACATTTGACATTGACCATGTGTGTTTTACTTTGTAATCAATCAAAACTTTAACAACACTGAGAGCACGAACTGCTC
>WFKH01010211.1:32978505-33054958 GCA_016163765.1 Magallana hongkongensis
TGTAATGCATTGTAGAACATCACACGGAAGAAAAGATTGTGCCTTTTGTAACCTACAAAGGTAAGAAACTGTAAATGTCATCGCCGTTTCACTAATGTAAAATTTATAACTAGCGAAACTCTGTACTGTGTAACGGGAAATTTTTGCCCTATTCATTTTTTCTCCGTTTGCATTCATTCTTGGTTGGCGCAACTGTGTACAGGCAAATAAAAAGGGGCGAAGTCTTAAACATCCGTGATTTGGCAAAAATAACACTAGTAAAAATAACTTTGAATTTATTATTTTTAAAAAAAAATATAATACTAGATGTATTTATTTAATGTTACTCAAACACGTGGTAGTGTTTGTTTATTCTTTTCATCTATTGGCTGTTATTATTGTCACCTAGTCAGGTGACATTAATATTCATAGCACGGGCTATTAGTGACCGTGAAAGTTATTGTGTACTAGTAAAACCACTCGAAGGCTCTGTTTCGTGCAGTCATATAAGTCCCATCCACCTGCCCATTGATTCCTATTGTACAATATATATGTATGCATTGTCTAAAATTTGTAATTTTATTTTGTAGATGTGGAGGATGTGGTTTTGAAAGAAAGAAATTATTGTTATATTGAATATAATTAAACTGCACTTTCAGAGCGCTTCACATCCTACTCACGAGTTTGTGTTTATTTTATAAATATTTCATGTTTGTTTGAGTGAAACGAATAAGAACATAATAGCTGAAATATTGTTATGACCCATGTGCGCTGACCCAGTGATGTTTTTAAGTATATATGCATATAAAATTATAATATGACTATTAAATACGCTGATAGCACTCACCCCAGTAAATCTGACCCGTTGTCAGTACGGTCTTCCCTCCTTGTGGTAGCTTAGCAATCAACTGGTTCGACGAAGGATAATGCTGACAAAAAATGATTATAAAATGAACAATTCAATCACAAAAATATGTAATATCTAGACATTTATTACATCTGCTGAATATGAACCCGGGTTTCCTGACTTTCAAAACCAGCACTATACCGATCGAGCTAAAGGATGTAACTCACAATTCATATTTAGTAAGAATGCCATATTTCTGACTCTTACCACATTTCTGACAAGTAATTTTTTTCAATCGCAACTTCTCGGGCATTTTCGGCAGAGTCGAAATGTTTTTCCGAGCTCTGTCGGAGAGGCCCGAAAAGTTGCGTTTTTGTCTATACAAATGACAGACCAAACAGGTTTACTCTGGGGTTTTTTATAATTATTATTTCTTCTTGATCTGTTGACTTCGTATAAGTGATACAACTTTACTTTATAGTTTAATAACATCAAACAGTCTTGAATCAGGATTCTATGATGAATCGTAGTCGGATTCCAACAAAACATTTTTTATATTCAATATTAATAATTAAATCAAATGAAAACATTGTCTGTGTTTACAACTTACAGTTTCGTGCAGTATCCATTGTCCCAGGCTTTTTCCATGCTCAAAAGATTTGAGAAAGACACAGGAGTGTGTCTTGCAAGAATGATCTGTAAAAATATTTTATAACTTTTATTTTTTTTTTTTTATTAAATATGAATGTAGATTATTATTCGCTCATGGTGATAAGGTCATGGTCCCTTATGTACTACAAATACTATTTCATAGTATATTTTATACATGTATATATGTTAAATTATGTTAAATGATTAATATGACAATATCTAAAGTGGAATGAAAACATAACCGAATCTAACATAGGATATACAGGATTTGACATAACAAATATATGTAAAGTCTGATTTAAGGACATCTGACGTCTGATATACTCAGTAAAGGTCTGATATATATATATATATATATATATATATATATATATAAAATCATTACCTAATTTGATGCTGCACACGTGTCCGACATAATTGTACGCACAGAAACAGACAGGACGGTCTCCGTCCACATGGCATATTCCACCATACTGGCAGACATTCCCACTACATGGCGCTTCATAAAAGGTTTAAATATTATATTTCATTATTTCATTCTGCAAATATTTTCATTGTTTGTTTACCTTATCTGGTCACAATTTGACGTAGATTTTTGTAATGGCTTTAAATGACGTCAAAACAATGTAGATGTACATTTGCATAAATATACATTAAATATACATTTAAATGTGAAATTGTAAAATAAAAAAGACATACGATCAAAACATTTTTTTTAGATTTAAGGCAGAAACGCCCTTTGTTATAATGGATAACTCCAATCGTATTGTGTTACTATTGGTACTTTTTAAAAAGTCGCGTCATCTAATAAAAGCTAGAGTGACTTTGAATTCTGACCAATTTCATTCCGCAATGATATTATTTGGATTTCAATTCAGTTTTTTTTTCGGAGAAAAAGAATCATTTCCAAAGGAATTTTTCTGAGAGTTTATAAGGAAGGGGGTTGTTTTTGTTCCTTTATTAAGACATTTTTTTTAATACTTACAACATCCGGGGGGCGGAAGGTCACGCTGAAATGAAATGTTAAAAGTAGATTTTTATGTTTTTAAAAACCATTGTCATCTTAATTTAAGAGTTGAAATTGAGAAAAGTTTACTTACCTGGTCGACTAACTGTTGTTCTTCGTTAAGGTTGCTCGCAGCTGATACTCCAGCAACGGCTGCGAAGAGCAACAGGATTGCACAGTGGCTATTCATAATCAAACTCTAGACGGAGACTAAATGAATTGCCCGCCACACTTTTTCTTTATATCACCAATCAGTTATAAATTTTATCATATATAACATCAAGAGTATTCTAATTAATGGCTACTTTAAAAAAAAAAAGCTTTCGTCAATTTGGCGTTTCAGATAGATAGCTTTAGATAAAAAAAATCCCCATAAACTAATAGATATATCCATTAGAGAGTGCATTATTCATAAGTATCTTTCATGGATATTATTTATGTTAGTGATGTCGTTAAACATTTTTAAAACAAATTTATTGTAAATCATATTAATACCGAACATAAGTACATTGTAGTTAAAAAAAATAGATCCCAACGGCATGCGGAGTTGTAAAATTAAACTACAAAATACTGTATTTAAAATCTAAATTTCACAGAAATTTATCAGAATGCTTGAAAAAGAAAAAAAGATAAATTTTGTCAAAATGAGGATTATTGTTCCAGATATTTAAGGTATTTTGGAGATTTTAAAACTTCATTGCAAAAAAAAAAAAAAAAAAATACATCAATAATATCCGTAGATGACTTCAAAAAAATTGACCTTTGTACTCTCAATAAGACTTAAGTTTGATCTATCTGGTTTAAAAAGGTTGTACATGTTCTTCTGTCAAAATGTAATGTCTCTGCTGTAAATGGTTAATAAATTCAGAAGTCTTACCACTATAGTACTATGTATCTTTAACTCTATGTGACTTGCTGTGATATAAGTACTATAATGTTAAGTCTCCACTGTAAAGGGTTAATAACTTCAGAAGTCTAAATATAATCTTTAACTCTATGTGACTTACTTTGATATGATTATGTAGTTAATATATTGTAAACAAGCATAACCTTAAAAACTTATCAGACGTTTTAAATATTGATTCCCGGCGTACACAAAAAATGAGCACGAATTCGGTTTAAGTTGATCAAATAATACCGTGCAAAATATTCAATATACAGGTAAAAAAAAAACAATATAAAACATATCTTTATTCGATAATAATAATGTTGAAGCTTTTAACAAATATAACACGAACTCACAAAATTCTAAAATTTACTTTTATTCAACTTGAAATCTAAATGAAGAAATCTCTCCAATCCCAGCATCGATTACGTCCCCTTTGTCCACAGGTCCGACACCTGAGGGCGTACCAGTCAAAATGACGTCACCTTCCTCCAATGTAAAATACTTGCTGATATAACTTATCAAAAAGGGTATGTTGAAGATCATGTCTTTGGTGTTGCCATTTTGTTTGGTTTGACCGTTGACCTTTAGCCACAACTGAACATTTTCTGGGTTCGGTAGTTTGTCTTTGGAAATTAGGTCACCTATAGGACAGGAAGTATCAAAACCTTTGGCTAGGGTCCATGGGTGACCTTTTTTCTTAGCCTCGTCCTGAAAATGACAAAAAGAGAGATGATGTTTTTCAACGATACGTGTTCATGTAGCATTAAAAGAACCTTTACCGTTAACAATCTCGAAAGGAATACATGCGGTGGGTACGTTTGATTGACTTTTCTTGAAGCATTCATTGGTTAATACAATAACAGAATAACGAAAAGTCAAAATTAGCAACAAGCTGTTGGTTACTTTCAATGCTACATTTCTTGACTATCTCATGATAATTCATATAAACAGTAGTTCAGCAGTTCGGACCTCTTCGTCTACCTCCGCTGCAATCTGATTCATTGAATTAATTTACCCTTTCTTGAATCCTGTCTCCCAAAAAGTAATTACTTGCATATGCTTTATTACAACACGTGATGACCTACCTGTAGATCCCTAGCGGTCATATCTAGGGCCAGGACGTAGCCCCCGATGTAGTCCGCGGCTCGGTCCTCTGTGATGTGGCTTCCAGTTTTACCGATCACAATGCCGAGTTCTACCTCATGGTGGAGAGACTTGCAGTTTGGTGGAATCTATTACGATGAAAAAAAAAAGATAATTAACAAACGTCTTAGTGTAGAAACTGAGTTAGCTTCATGGTTATTGCTAGCGCTCTCGAGCGCTAGCAACTACGTTAGTCTTTTTCACTGGAATACGCATGCTCGACTCCATAGTAGGGGATTCTGGGAATACTGTACTACTGTAGATAAACTGTACCATGTGAATTTCGTTTTATCATCTTCACATAAAGTTTTGTGTTTTATTGTAAATGTCAAAAAGTAACAGTAGCTATGGTCTTATAATGCAAAGTTATTTTAAATATTAAAATAAATAGCTAGCTTTATCTTAACTACCTTCAAGCTCGAAAAACAACCTCGGATGTTTTCCGAGCTTGCCGGAAAGGCCCGAGAAGATACGATTGCTACAAAACAGTACCAATATATGGTTCTTGAAAATTTTCATCTCGAAATTGAAATTACAGTACATGTAGATACATACTGATTAAGGTACAGTCAATGAGCTATGCCATTGCCGATGTGAAGCCCACTCTAGATTCACAATTCTATATAAATTCAGACCCCACTCCAGCACAATTCCAGTACACCACTGTGCCTTCCTATTGTTAATTAATCGATTCAGAAATTTAATCCAATGTTTTAGAAATCTGCTTCTGTGTTTTATGATGGCTACAGCGCTAGCTCACCAATCTTTTTAAAAGATAAGCTTGTTCAAATAACATTGAATATTTAAATTTTATTATATGCACCTATATACATATAAATATAAATTGAATCAATGAAAAGTAAAATCATAAATGATTTCTGTTTAAAACTGAGCGAACAAATTTAGTATTGTTAAAAGAATCAGAACAGAGAACACATAACTTTCTACTAAATTCTTCATTTGGACCTAGTCCATCCTTTTTAAGCTATACCACAAGCAACCGGTAACTGTATCTGTGTACCTTAATGTTGTGGCCCTGGGTGACGTATGAGGTGGTGGGTTTCAGGAAGAGGATTGGTTTTGTCGGGACGGCGTTCCCAAGCTCAGCGGCGTGTTCCCTGTGGAAGACAGAGGAGATCTTTAAAAATTGTATTAATCATAACATGAATATATCAGTAGATCTACTTAATGCATATGACAAAAGCATGAATACACTGTTTGGTATTAAAAAAACTCATGTAAAATAATAGAGAAGTTGGATTACTTTTCAGAAAATACGAACTGACATGTACTTCTGAATAATAATCACAATTTTCATATATCGTTTAGATATGCATACTTATGATAAAACGAAGCATAAATGAATTTCGGAAAGTATTACATATAAAAGACACTACCCTTCTGAAATTTTAATTTACCAAGATAAAGAACCCTTCCACTCCCTCCATCCCTCCAGATTGTCACTAAGGCATTGCTTGTTTGTTTACTTGTTTTTGAAAAATGCAGCTTTTTTTAGAGAGGGAAGGGGTTCACTTCACTCACGGTCTCTCCGACTAAAGAAAGACGAATCTACCTCCATTTTCAATATCCAAATGTCAATGAAGTTTAATACAATACATACGATACCGAGATTTGAATGGGGGTACGTAGTTATCATTAAAGATGTTTTAGTTTTATTTATGGATTAAGGGGATAAGTCAATGACGCGTTGGTGTTGTTATTTTTTTTTTCAACTTTCCAATACTGGTAATGATTGATTATTGAATACACATCACAACTTTTCGGGCCTCTCCGACGGAATTACGGAATAGTTCACTGTGATTGATTGAATATGTTACATATCTCGTCGAGATTCTTTCACTCAAACCAAAACGACATACAGTATAAAGTTTAATACTTGGAATATTCGAAATCCTTGGCATCTAATTATATGCGCGATCGACATAAATTATATTTATTCACTGAAAATGTCGTATCTTATTCATTGCATATTTCAATAATTTCATGTTGTATTTTTGTTTGTGAGCACAAGCTTTCCTGGAGATAAAGCGCTTTAGATTGCCTATTTAGTGTCAGGACAAACTTCCGCCAATGTTCGTTTGCTCAAAAGGCCCAAATATCTATAGTACGTAGATGGAAGTTTGAGTGTCAGGACCGAACTCTTTTTTTATTCGGACTCGGGATTCCAAACATGCCAAATTATGACCCGTTGCCAGTGTTGGAGGGCGTGTATTTAAATGTAAATAATGCTCAAAAGAATGTAAAAAGCATCATACTTATAATTTCTTCCGACTGCAACAATCTTCTTTCCAAGTTCTCGGAATCTGGACACTGTAGTTGAGGCCATTCTCTTCAACTATATACGAAAAATAAACTTCATGGGGTCGTTTCAAAACAAGCAAAGTCATCAAATTGTATAGCCTCGTACACTCTAAGTTAAAGTCAAAAATCTGATTTAATTCATAAATGAGTCATTTTGATACAAAAAGTTATTATTTATTCATTTCCTAATATTAAAGCTATTTTACTATCATATTGTTTTTCATACAATGTACAAGGTGTACAAACCCGATCCTATTTTCAAGAAGAACTCTCCAGTTTAGAAGATAGATAAATGCTTTTGTTTATTTTCGATAAATCGACATGCCGGGTGAAGAAACATCAGAAGAAAAGGGTATATATTTCCACTTTGCTTGCAATAGCTGATTTAATATGATGCAAGATATGCTTATATTTCAAAAAAACAATAGGCCCCATTTGCTATCGTAAAGGTTTATTTTAAGTGAAGAAATAATTACAGAATGTAAGTCGAGAATATCTGATCAATAATTGATTATAGAATAAACATGGCCACTGTAAGAGACTTGTTTCAGCGCTGAAGTGTATCCTAATAGTGTTAAAATAACACAATGTATTTAACTCCAAATTACGTTGAGTAAGACCTTTTCAGACCGAGACAAAACATATCAAAATGGCACTCAGGCAGTAGTCGCATGTCTGGTTGTTTTTATCAATATGGTACATGTATACATGGTATATGGATTTTTTTGATACACTGGTTTAGATGGGGAGTGCCTATGGTAACCTACATTGTCTTATTACTCATATTGGGAAAACTTATCACAGAAACAGGTGCCTATGATTAGAACATAAGAATTTTGGGAGCAAGATAATGATTGTTAGATTGAATTTTTTTGTAGATAAATCTATTCAGCATACAGCAGCATTAAGTTTTGGGTTCATATGTCTCGTAATTGGAATACCATTGTGGTGGAAAACGACAGAGGTGTACCGGGTCAATCTTCCTTACTCAGATATAGCGGACCTATCAAATACTAAGGTACATTGTAACTAGACTCTGTAAGATTCAAATGATCTTTTAAAAAATCTATTAGGTCAATATTTTTATCTTTTGTCAACTAAAAGTGATATGGGGTTGATTTTATTGTTTATTTAAAAAAAAAAAAAATTGGTACATTACAAAATGAAAGTTTTTCTTTCCTCGAAGTCATAACTTCTTGAAATAAAAAAATTTCTAATTCATGCAGTTTCAATTTACTATTGACATTGATGTGGTCAATTTGGAGAAGTCATGGACCGACAAAGATCTGACAGACTTGTCCAAGCTTTTGAAGGCAAACTTAGGTAAAAAATAAATGATTATGTCTTTATGATGCAATACAGACTTTCTAAAAGTAAAAAAAAATGATAAGCCAAACCATGCAGATTTATATCAAATTAATAAGTGCATTTTAGTTGTCACACATGTGAAGGATTAATTAATTTGAAAGCAAAAGGAGATTTCATGTAGAATATTTCAAATTATGTTTTCAAATACACGTAGCTGATGACAGGAAAGTAGGAGCTATTTTCCCAAAGTACCGCGTGGCAGTCCGACAGGCAGCAGAAAAACAATCAAACGATGTTACTTCATTGAAAACATTAGCAGGTAGAGCAAGCACTGACTGTGAATGCGATAATTTGAAATTTAGTTAATTGTGTTCATAACTGAAAATTTAATTAGCTGTTTTTAATCAATGCAAATCATTAATATTTTTCAAAGACTTTTATTTTGTCAGGTTGGTCATGTTGATATTGTCACAGTGATATTTTTGAAGATATTTTTCATAATGTCTTACAATTTATTCAATAAAATTTCTTTACAACATGTGAAAAACAGTCTTTGCAGAAAAATAAAAGTGAGATTTTAAAGTCCGTGAATGGTGCTTCTCACAATTTTATGTGGATATTAATCCCTTGTGTTAAATCAGGAATCTACAGTACATGATATTTTTGGGGCATTTTAGCACTTGATGAATATTTCCATGGGGAGGAGTCTTCTATCAACAAATACCTGATTGTTTTGATGCCTGTAAACAATGCAGTGGTTAAACACACAACCATTGGGAACTACAGGGCAGTATATCTACCAGCTGGAAAAAGAGGTACTCAAATTATAATCTCTCTCTCTCTCTCTCTCTCTCTCTCTCTCTCCTAATGAATAATATATGTAAGTATTTTCTACAATGCATTACAGCCATTTTCACAATTTGTTTATAACTTTCAGATCTGAAGACAGTTTCAGCTGAGATCACAGAGATCCTTCACAGTGTGTTGGTCAGAGAGGATGCACTGTTGAAGTCCTTCCAGAATTTTCTGGGTGCCAGAGAACCAAAGGTATGATTTAGATATGTTTCTAACACGCATACATTTTTGTCATCAATACAGAAAAGTTAACTTCACTGATATATCACAGATTTACAGATTATGAATCATAAACTACCTGAACCCATTTCATAATGGATATTTTTTGCATAATACTGCAGCTATTTCATACCAATTAATCTGTCATCTTGTAGCTTTTTTGTTTAATTTTGTTTTTGTAAGGAACTCTGGTCATCTGTAAATTGGCTTCTACTGTACATTGTATATGTATTTCTGTTAGGTTTGGTTTTAATTATTCTGATTAACAACAGATTTGAATCGACATTGTGTCATTTTGTGTGATAGGGATTCTTAGAAGGGACGCATTCATGGATCATACTTGTTGGATATTAATTGAGACATTTTATTTT
The DNA here is from genome assembly GCA_016163765.1 of Magallana hongkongensis. NCBI lineage: Eukaryota > Metazoa > Mollusca > Bivalvia > Ostreida > Ostreidae > Magallana > Magallana hongkongensis. Next base: position 32,988,096 of record WFKH01010211.1, read on the forward strand.
AAAATTTGAATTTGATGTTGAATTGACAGGATAAAGCAAGTATGAGATCTCTTAGCTACCACCAAGGCTATGACATATTGTTCACCTTAGTGAACCCCCAACCCGATATCCTGGATATTGATTGGTCAATCAAGGAAGCAGTGGAAGGTACATGTATGTTTAACACACTGAACTCTACAGTTCATATGATATACTGTATAGTGTATATCCGTTTTTTTCGCGTGTGACAAAATTTGCGAAAATGTGCAACTTTTTTTATTTCCGTCAGTCAATTTTTGCAACTTTAAATTAAACGTTTCTTATAACAAACAATACCGGATATAATTTCTGCATATTGGATATTTTGCGATGTAAAAGTGATCGCGAAAAAAAAGGCGAAAATTAGATCATCGCGAAAATTACCAGTTATAAATAATGATGTGAATCTATTTTCATAGATTATTCAATCTTTATTAGAGCATAAGGTATTGAAGATCTTACAGATTTTTATTCAATCTTGCTTTATACCATACAGACAACCCTCCTAGTATTTTGCTATATTTGCTTCAGAAATTCTTTTTTTGTTTTTTATAGACCAGGCAGTCCTGCATATCTTCTTTTTTTTTTAGCGTACCTGAGTCCTATGGTCAATCAACTCTCGGACTACATCAATCTAGATATCAAGTCACAGGTCAGATATTTATAGACATCTTCAGTCTAGATATCTAGTCACAGGTCAACTATGAGTACCGGTAGATATTTCAAGTAGTATGTAGCTATTTTTAGATAACTATAAAAGTGAAGGTGTCAAGTGAAGTGTTAAGTACATATAGACAATATCAGCCAAATTCAGAATACGATCAACCCTCTTCTTTCCACTGTAGATGTTATTTTTCACTGGCCTCAGAAGAAAACCACACAAGGACAAAAAGAGTTCAGGTTTCTACTACGAAGAGACAGATTTACCACACACAATTAATCCTTTGGAAGCTAATCTAGGTGAGAAAAAGAGAGCAACACCTGAATTCACAGTATTCACTTATGCAATAATATTTCATATATTATAAAACATCGATTTTTTTGTGTATCAATCAATATAAGAAATATACTCTTTTCCAAATTCAAAGTGTCAGTTTCATACGTAATACCATTGCTACTTTTTCAGGATCACATGCCTCCAATAACCCCATGTTAAACTTCATTGTATACGTACCTAGCAGGGACCAGCACCCCTTACACATTGTCCTCAAAAATGGTAAAAGATGAATGAATATTTTACACTGATTATTAAAGTTTCATTCAGAGCGATTACTTAAAAGCACATTTATATTCAATACATGTACCAGTTTACAAGTAAACATATAACTGGATTTTTCATTTCAAATAAATAGAGTCTAAATACAAATTCCTTTCATGAAAATGATTGTTTCCAATACCTAAAGATATACATATTTTGCTAATTTTCCCCACATGTTACTGAATGAAAGGTGAGAAGGTGAAGACCAACTCCTTTTTGAGCCCCCAGTGGGGAGGGATTGTGGTCCAGAACCTGCCCTCACCGCCTCCCAACTCCAGCCTCCCTGTCAGTGTGGTGGTCGACATGAAGACAGTCATGGAGGTGTTCCTGACTCAGCTCAGACTCCTCATGGATTTCAACATTCAGGTACATTTTACTTCAGGAACATTGATCCTTTAACAAGAGAGATAACTCCCACAGAGGTAAATTGCCATGGATCCATCACAACATTTTCAAGTTGAAGAGCAACATTTTATTATGTTCAGTTTATTATTTTCTTGGAGTTATCTCCCATTTGTTGAGTTGGAGGGGATAGAGTATGGCCTTGACTGTTTATATGAAGATAGTGGGAAAGTGGTGCATAACCTATGTAATTATAATAAAAATCAGGATTAAGGTCAAATGCTGTGTGTTATTATTAATCTGGCTCATATTCCATCTTTCTTCCAAAAGCAAATCTCTCTTATGAGGGAGTGCTCCACTTTCCTCAATGTACTCTCTTTTTTTGTAGATGAAGTGATACATGTAATCTTCAAGAAATTTTCTCTTTTTACAGGTTATGAAAGACTTACAAGTCAGAGAAGTAGGAAATGATGTCATTAGAGAATGGGTAAGAAGATCTGCAGATCTTTATATATGCATTGAATATGGATCTGTTTAGAAACCAATGTTAGTCCACAAAATTATATTTATCTCATCAATCAAAACTGAAGCTGAAGCTTTATTTGTGAATGTCACTTCCCTCCTTCGAGACATCCTGATAAATCTATACATGTGTCATGCAGAAATCCCATAACTGGTTGGAGCAACGTCTATATGAGAATCTTAACTTAAAAACTGTGTTTAACTGAGTGCTTGTATTTTAGAATGTAAATCTGAGTATTTCTAAAATTTTGCTGTTTTGGTTAGTCTTACAGAAGTAGAGAAGTCACAAACTGTGTTATTCATAATCTCGAATCTGTTTATAAATCTGTATCCTTTGTGAATAAAATTTGTGAAACTTTAGTCATTTTAAACTGGCCATCTGTACAATAACATGAAGTTTGTATGATTTTTCTGTGTTTACCAGGAGCTTGATAATTGGCTGAGGAAGAAGTGTCTGGAGAACTTGGCCACCTCTATATCCACACTACAGTCCCTGACCGCCCTCTTGGAGGGAATCAGCAATATTGTCATACAGGATGACATTGGACAGCAGGTCTTCCCACAATTTATAGCATTTTTGTTTATCAAATAAATTATTTTGAATTATAATTTGATATTGACAACAATTTTTCAATAATTTTGAGGGTTGTTTTAAATTTTTATGGACAAATTTTATTGAAGTCTTTCTATTTACCTGAAAGCATTGAAATTCTGCATAAATAAAATATAGATAGTTTCTTGAAAATCTAGTTTCCTTAGAAATTTTTTATTTTTTTAATTTTTCTCTTTTGGTTAAGAGTAATCTCTTCATAAATGATATTTTGGGGGTTTTTTTTTTTGTTTATTTTGTACATACATTGCATTATATTAACCAACCATTCATTCTCACACTTCTGCTTTATTATCTCTATAATCTATAGATCTAGTTTTATTTCATGTAGGTAGAGAATGCAGTGACTGGGATAAAAGAGGCCCACAGACACCTGTCCAGTGGGCAGATAGCCCGGGCTTTTACCCAGTCCCGGAAGGCCCTGGCCTCATCAGGTATCTAAAAAAAAAAATGAAAATAAAAGATTTCTGACAGACTTTGGTCAATTTTATTCAAAAGTGGATGATAATTCATTCCTTGACATTCTAGATAAATATCTATACATTTATTCATGTCATATGCTGTTGACCTTGAACTTTGATTTTATACTATACCGGTAAGTGAACAAATCTAAAACTGAAAAATTGTCCACAAAATAAGTTGAATCATGAATAATTCATGCCCTATTTGAAATGGCTCCTTCACACTTCCACGAAGGAAATCTCACCCATCACAGTGTTGCTTGCACATTGAAAAAAAATGTCATCTTTTTTTATATCTCTAAGAACTCAAGAGATTTGTTCTTCCATTTGTGGATTGAGAATGATAAATATTCATGAAAACTTTAAAAATTCAATAAGTTGGCCGACATTTATTGAGAATATGACTGGATATGGGTTTCTGACAATGTACATTAAAGTACGGTACATGCTGCTACCTGTAACCCTGAATCAATAACGGTGTCGAAGCTTCAATATAATTTTTTTGGCACCCAATCACCTTTCCTACTTCTGGGAGTCTTGAACCTGTACATACAGTTCCCTCACCACACTTAGTCTAAAACACCTTATGTATTGAAAGTACCCCATTTATAGGGTTTGGAAGGTTTAATACTAGTATACATGTATATGTAGTGCTATGTCAGTATTCACATGTATCTTGTGTGTACTTTTCTGTATCTATATTAATATTATATCTTATTCTAACTCTCATTCTCCATTTCATTGCAGAGAAAGCTTTCTTTGATCCATCCCTCCTAGAACTGCTGTATTTTCCAGAAGATCAAAAGTATGTATCAGATTTAGTTCCCAGCTCTTAGTAGGCACAAAACCAAAAAAAAAGGTTATTTTAATGCAAACAGATCAGAACTGAAAAAAACCCATGTCATTGATTTTTACAAAACAAATTTAAAGTATTGATCAAGGAACAAATCATTATTAATTTAAATGATCAAGCAACATAAAGAGTATTAAACCATGACAGCTAACCAAGATATAGATTAAATGATCAACACAGTGCCACATTTCTGATAATTTGTTTCTTCTTTTTTTTATTTTGCAATATCTGTGCATACATGTAACCAGTTAATTTGTTACCCAACTATTTGGGACCTGGTGAATTCTCACAGCTATATGAATGACATATCATTAAACATTAATGCAATGAGATGTACATGAACTTGATTATTCAGATGTTTGTACAAGAATTTGTTCTCTTGAACAGATTTGCCATCTATATTCCTCTTTTCCTACCCATTGGCCTACCAATTCTGGGATCATTATTTAAAGCCATCAAGTGGATTAAATCCAAAAGGAAACAGAAACCAAAGACAGACTGATTTAATATTTTCCTGAGATACATACATGCATGATTTTTTCATTCAATACTTTTATTTTCAATGACATATACATATATTACTTTTGTAAATCTTTTGAAATTCATGCATACATTCGATTCACACTATATGCCTTTTATACATACTGATATTGAACAAAAAAAATCATCATTTAGTAAATACATGTATAATCAAACAATTGTATCAGTTCAGTTGGGTTACATGTATCATTGAAAATGATAAATAATTTAGAATTACAATTGTATTTGTTATGCACTCTAGGAAACTGCATGTTTTATTTGTACATGTTATTAGGGGCTATGAATTTTGAATTTTTTATGTAGACAATTCTTTTTAATGAAAATTCTAGCATATGACTTATAATTATTCTCTTTCTATTTATTCTTTATTTAATGAGAGAGAGAGAGAGAGGAAGAAGAGAGATTTATTAACCTTATTTGTGCATAATGTAAGGAAATGAAATATCAAGTGCTGATACATGACAATAAAATAAACTGTACTATACAAAGATATTTGGTTGGTGCTCGAAAATTTAGAATTGTTTTATCAGTTGTATGTCAATATCCATGCTGTATTAAAGATCTAAAATTATCTAAATCTAAATTATCTAAAATGTAATTCTTAAGTGAATGGGTTGTATGTATGCCATAATAGTTTAAGGTTGTGTAAATAAGAATAGGAGTTTTGTAATATTTGTTGCATTCAAACGTTCGTGATTTTTTTTTTATACTTGTTCAAGTTCAAAAAATATATAAATGCTTATAAAAGCTAGCGAGAACGTAATTTGATTGGGAAATGGGAGATATAAGTAGATTATATTCTGGTCACATTACTTAAAATATTATTATTAAAAATGTGTGTAACATTCATTATAATAAAACATGTGATATCCTATCCCGCTATGACGCCAAAAATCTAGTCTTATCAAGATATTGGCCATTTTTATGCCAAGTTGTACAAATGTGAGAAGAACAGAAAATAAGAATTTTAAAATTTCTAACATCTAAATACATGTATAATGAACATTATTTCAAGCAAAATTAATATACATGTACTTTTCATATTTTGATCGATCTTTATATGTCAAGACCCATTCTTTATGGTACATGTAGTACAACACGCACATGCAATTGATTATTAAGATATTTCCTCAAATGCGCAAATTAATGGCTTAATATTTCGTAAAAGTTCATATCAATTCATTATCTTAAGAAAAAAATATAAATCATGCCCATCATTTACTCGAAATGGAAAAAAATCGAGGTGCAGGCATTTTGATAATTTCGAAACCTACATTTGAATGGTACTCATTTGATCTTTGTTCAATTTAGCCTTATGTCATTTAAGAACGTGTAACTTCTATTTCTTTTATAGTAAAGACCTGAAATTTGGAAACATCACAAGTGTTAGGCTTTATGCGCATCAATTTCAAGGTCATATAAAAAACCCAAAGGTAAAATATGTTGACGGAATCTGGGATTTTCATCTATGTTTATTTCTGTCACATATTTTTAAATCGTAATAAATCTCAAACCAAAGGTCAATTTTTCACTATTTTAATATGTTAATGATAGGGTCATGACAATCATACAGTTAAATTTTATTGAAATTTGAATTATATTATTTCTGTACAGAGTCTTTTTAAGTGTTGAAAATTTTCGTCATAAACGATCATTCACAATTAAGTGTTATTCTGACATTATATTACATCAGAATTCACCTAAAGTTACCGGTTAGAATACATTTTATGTCTGTAAGTAACAGAGAGGTATCCTTTAGTATAGATATCAGTATAAAAAAATAGTAATAACTTCAAAAGTACACTGGCATAGCAAATTCTAACAAAGACAATTCCATTTTACGCTTCATTGAAATGAGATTGCAGTGGTAGGTTTGAAGCGATGTGGGCCAAAATTGTGAGGTCAGATTTTATTTCAAATTTAAAATAAATTTTCATTACCAAAAAAAAAAAAAATATTATATTTTCAAAAAAATGAATGATAAGAAAATTTTGGCTTATCTATTTTGTACTACCTTAATTTGTTGTTGAACATCACAGTATGGTAATTGTGTCATAAATACGTTGTAAATGCGCGTTTTGTGAAAAGGTCCCGTTACATCAGTGTTTTTCTAATGATTTTCTGAAGATAAAGACCATTAGTAAACTAAGGTCTTGAAATGAACAAAAAAAGAGTAATGGTAGCAGTTGTATTCACGATCAGGAATATCCAGAAGCAAAAGAAATCGATTGCGGATGTGACGTCATGCCACTCGATTCCGCTTTCAGGTAGCATTTCATTTTCAACGTATTTTTCAACAAAGCATGTCCGCACTTTTCTTGAATGATGGCATTTTCTCCGGCATCTCAAACGGCGCTCAGTCATGACAACACCAACGAAGAATCTGGAGATATTTTGGTTGTTTTTCCTGTGATGCAATCGTAATTGGACTGACGATATGACGAGGACAAGTGCACCTAGAATCATTTGAAAAATAAGATACAGACTTAGAAAAGACGAGCTTTCTGAATTCACCGGTAATTGAGCGCTGATTATGGTCAGGAATACCGCGAATGATAAAAATACAGTCACTGAGTACGACATTTTCTCTCCTGCATCCGCGGGTACCACAAACGCCAGCACGCCCATAAAACCAAGGCAGACGATTGGTAGAATTATGTTGATGACGTAATACTGAGGCTTCCGTTGTAAAGTAATGGTGAAGGTAATTTCGGATTCCGAAGATAATGTTTTCAGGAAAGAGTTTGTATCTATTATAGTCCAAACACTATTTTCCTCGTACTCGTAGAAATTTATCCCATGGGATGACTTTTGAATGTTCACTTCTGCGACATTATAGGTCCAGACTATGAATGTTATTTGGCATACTTGTGTATCGTAGGGAAAGTAAGTGATGTCAATGGAACAGCGAGTTTCAAACACCTCGTACGGTTTCCAGTTAACTAAGCCGTCACTGGACAAATAAACATAGTTAAAGCTTTCTCCCATTTCTTGAAATCTGGTAAATCCATTTTTCAGGACCAAGTCTGGCTTCCAAATATTATCCTAAATTGATTGAATAGAAATACTTTGAGGTAAGAAAAGCGAAATCACACTACATTACTGTAGAAAGTTAACCACGTTTTAACGATGATATAAATGCATAACCACTTTAAAGAGGGAAACAGGTACCTCCATTTTGTTGGTTATTTAATCTTAAATGATGAAATTTCAACAGATTTTCATCCATTACTGAGAAATAGCGTAGTTAAAATTCAGTATAGGGTTGAAATTGGGATGGCTTTTTTAAATCCAAATTTTACACTTCTTTGTATTTTATCAACTAATTTTGTAGCCAAAAGTAGTGAATGTTGAAAATTTCAAAACATACATCTAGAATTGATGTTCGGATGATTTTTCCTTAAGTTCCTACAGTACAAACATGAAAAAATTACCTGAGGCACGGTGAGATAAGTGGTATCGTTCCAGAGATCCGGGCTCCACTTTAAGAGACCATCTGTCCATGTCAGCTCCAGGTACCCGGTGGTCACAAGTTTTTTGTTGACTTCGTCCACCTTGTTGATGCTGAACAGGAACATACTGATGTCAAGAAAGATCGGCTCCGTCTGGTCTTGAATGGGGCGGATCCTGGGGTTGTAGTCATTAAATATGGTGCCCAGAAGACCGTTCAGATTAGCATGTGTCTGGGGATGAACGAATCCACCGAAGCACAGGAAGACAACGAGACAGCTATATAGTTGCATGGCCGTTGTCTTCAGTGTAGGTAACTGTTTGTAATATATTAATTAAAATTGTTGACTTATTCCACCGAGCCTGAATCACTTTCACACAACAAGTCTAAAAGCAGTCAACTGCGTACATGTATTAGTTAATATTAGCTAGGCTTATGGTTAAAGTACGTACCTATAGCTACATAGCAAGATTCAGTGCAATAGTAATTGCAAAACCATTTATATTTCTCATCTGTCATGGAGATGAAAGTATCTGAATAATTTATGCCTGTATCAGTAGTTTTCGTAGAAAACTTCGAATTTTTAATGAATTTACGCAAAATGGATCAACAAAAATTTACCAGCGTGTTATTAACATAACACTAGTATTCTTTATTCTTACAATATAAAAACTCCAGGATTCCGCTATGCTTCAATGATTAACTATGCGTAGACAATATCTTTTTATACAAGAGAAAATACTTGTCATTTAACTGGTTTTTATCAAACAAGTGTAACAAATAACTATCTAATATTTATTGCTCAAGGAATGGTTGAATGACAAATTATCTTGTTGAGTTTGAAGACGTCATTGGAAGTCAACGTTATCAAATGTCAGGATGTTTGTTCATTGTAATAAAATGCATTTTGAAATATCGTAGCGCATTAAAGAAAAAATAAAGGTATCCCCACGTTTGTTCAATATTTATTATAATAATAATAATGGGCTATAACAGGTAATTAACTCGCACAAGAATATTAATTATCTTTCGTTATGGGGATATTGTTTACGCAAAAAGAAGGTGGGTTGTTCTGGGTTGCCGGTGGAAAAGACGTGCTACTTGAAGCAGATGAAAATTATCTTTCAATTTTTTTTTTATACGGATTGCCAAATATTTAGAACAATGTCGAGGACGAAATGGGCAGTAAATTAAAAGTCAGTGTACATCCTGTCATAAGAATAATCCAGACACCAACATTGCAACCGCTCTGACTCCTTCCACACATTTTAAGTGTTTTACATTTGAGACTGTTTATAAAAACTAATATCAATCGCAAAGAGTTGCCATTAAACATGAAGCACGTTCTGCAAAATACCTTGTTTTGAGGTTTCGTCACGGGTAAATGTTTTCAATATACTTGTCTTATCTGCACTATTTTAAGAAGACACATCGTTTACAATATTTTTGAAATTTCTTATTTTATTTTGTGATTTTCAAATTATTCTATATTTAAGGTTGAACACTTAGAAATTTTGTTGAGTGTATACATACTGAAAATTTTTTTTAAAGTACACAAGGCGGAGGCTTGACCTTTTAAGAACTTGAGAAATTGGATTACGGAAAAGGTCTCCATCACTGAAACGTCCCTCTTTTGCGCGTTAAAATTGACATCTTTTGTTGTATTTCAATACTACTCATTTTCATATTGAGTTATCGACGTTTTTTTTTTTATTACATATTCATTAGCAAAGATATTTTCGTCATTTTACATACAAAAAGAGGCTTAGTATGAATTATGCATACATGTTTATTTTTTATGTGTATTTGTTTTTGTTTTTGTTGGGTTTTTTTTGCGAAATTAAACAATAAGGTAACTTTGTATTCTTCTTTTTTGTTAGGTTATTTGTTGCTTCTTGTTCGTTTTGTGTTTTGTCGGACTTTTCTTCTTTAATTGTTCTCTGTAAAATACATGCTTATCTGGTTGGGTGTACATCATTTGATTAAAATAATCGTTGCTTATGAGCAAGTCGTAAATACCAGTACATTTAGATGGATGGTCTATTTTTGACCCATCTATGCTGCTGACAATGTCTTCAGATAAAGGGGACCAATTATCGTGCTTGTGCAGACTTCGTCGACACGGGACCCTTAAGTATTTAATGGACCGCCACTCCGCGATGCAAAGTCAGCTCTTTTCAACGGAGAGCAGTGGACTTATCAGTGTAACAATCACACATACAGTGATAGAGTGAGTGAAGGAAATACTCCATTATGGTGGCCCTGACTCTATAAAAACAAATGATATACATTGCAAATTTCATCTTGTTTTAGTGATAAATGTTTGTCAGCAAAAAAAATAAATGACTATAATATTTGTGCTAGTGGTTCGTATTTTCTATTTTTGGAAAGACCGAGAATTGCTTTGCATAAAAAGAAATGCCGGATAGATAGTCAGATACGAAGAGAAGAGACAATTCTAAATAAATCATCGAAGTATAATTACTATGCTTTACGTGCATGTTTGTTCTCCTACAAACACCATTTTAACACAATACTCACTAATTGTGTTCTCGACTAAAAAAAAATTGGCGATATACAGTTATTTTTAATCTTTAATAGTCGTATGTGGTATTTGTAGTCAGTTTAAATATGGGTCCGTAGACATTGAAAACAATAATACATACCCACTCCGTATCAGATATATATTTATTGTACTCAAACTATGTTGTGTTGCTGTAAAAACCCACACTCACACACACACAAACATTAATTCATATAAACTCAGTCCAAGGATTCAAAAAATTTAGAAATTTCTTTGAATTTTAACTTACGTTGTACTAAATTATTTGTGTTTCTTTTTGAAACGCATTGCGGAATGTTTTCAAAACTGGTATTAAGAAAGATGAGAATAAAACAAAATGCTCAACAAACATTGCTTAATAGGTTTTTTGTTATGTTGAATGTCATATCAAGGCCATTCCGAGCGACGTAGAAATTGCAAATTGCATGTTTGCTAAAAAGATGTTACTATTTGTCAAGTGTAACGACTGAGTATTTTGCGAGGTCGTTGAACTATAATCAAATACCGTATATCAATCTGAAACAAATTAGATGTCAAGAAATTGACATTCAAAGATAATACCATTTATTTTCTTCCCTTGTGAAATTCACACTCATAAGGGAAACCGGCCTATTTCAAAAATGTATTTTTCAGCAAAATTTGAATACGGATGGTGATGCTCAAAATTGATTTAAGCTTTTCTTTATTCCCACTGGCGCTATTGAACAAAGATACCAGTATGACAGGTTGTTTAAGAAATAAATATCATGTTTTAAAAAAGTTATTTGCCGTCCTAATCAGCTTTTCTCTTAGTCGTTCGTTTCCAGTTTCCGGTTTCAGCTAGGACGAAATTCTAAATCAGATATGTCTTTTGAAATTGGGCACAGAAGTGTTAAGACAATTGTTAATTCTTCTGGGTTTCGTTGTTTCGTGTAGAAAATATAGGAAGTTATGATATTTAAAATCAAAGACTTAGTTGTGAAAACATGTTTTTACGTAAAACACAACCAATCACAGACACTTGCATGACGTCAAAAATATTTCTTTAAGAAAATTTCCTCGACTATAATAATAACAAGGTTTATTATTATTGTAGAGGAAATTATGTTACTATAAAAAGAAATGTTTTTAACGTCGACGGGTGCCTGTGCAACCAATGTAGAAAAGTCTATCAGTATTTCGCTATGATACATAATAATGGTTAATTGACGTGCATTTAGCAAAGGTTTAATTCAGAGTTACTTCTCTTATGCAGCGTACTTAGATATTTTATCAATTTGAATAAAGGTGAACGTGGGCTGCAATTTCTTTTTATAATGCTGCACCCCAATACTTCGTTAAAAAAAAAAAAATTAGTATCGAAAGCCTCGTAGTGATTTATGCTATCTATACGCTCAGCATTAATTGAACACATTAAAAATGCTTTTGGAACGAGTCTGGCTGAGAAACAGGAAAGAAGTGGCTAGGCCTAGTCTAATTTCCCCGAATTGAATTATCTGACGTTAACAGGCCTAATAAATTGGTTCTCTATTCGGACCCCCGCCTCCGGAAATGGAACCCCCCTCTCCGCGTTGCGAAGTTTCAAACATGAAAATTAGATGCAATTGACACGAGAATGGCTAGTTTATTCATCTGATAATCGATTGACCGCCTTCAATCGATTTCGGTCCATGTGAAGGTAATTGTTGTCAATAAATTTTTGTGCTGGTGGTGGGAGTACTAAAAAGTAACATTATATCATATGACTCGACCAAACTGTATAATACTTAAACTCAAATTATACTGCATCATTCTCATGCGCGGACCCAGAAATAATTTTTTCTCAGGGAGTCCGATGGATAATTTTTCTTAACCCGAGCTGGGGGGGGGGGGGGGGGGGATGTGGGGGGGTGGAGGGGGAGGGCGGGAGGGTGGGGGGGGGGAGGGTGTATGTGAATTTAATAAGTTTGAGTTTTACAGGGGCAGCGGTTCAGACCCCACCCTCACCCCTCCAAGATCCGGGCATGATCATTCTATTCCACCAATTTACACTAACGTCACATTATTAAGTTACCTCACTGTCGTGAAATGAGTGCATGAATGAGAGGAAGCACTAGGCAATCTCTAGGAACCTGGTACTCTTCAGAGGTCATTGTACCCGCTTTTGGTTACAAAAATAGTTACAGAAATGATTTTATTTAGCAGCAATTATCATGCCAGGAGTTGGCCTTTTATCGCCATTCCTCCCTTTATGAACTATAGCAGACTTACAAATGGTGCATATAGATGTAGTATATAAATTAATTTACCCACACAGCCTTTCAAACACTAGACTATGTCTATATGTATCTAGGAAGGAAAATTATGTTTATATCAAATTCTTGCTTTACACGTATTTGTATTTTGTATATCAAAGACTTGGATGTTTAAGTGAAAACGAATGCTAGAATTAGGAGTAAACTATTATAGTGATTTACAAGAATGAGCTTTAATTGAATAGGAAATTGCATCCCACGGAATGGGATGCTTTATAATGGAAAAATCAATTCAAAATATGTTTTTGCAAACGTCAGTAGGTGGTTTTACTCTGTACGTTTTATAAAATAAAAGATGAATGCTAGAAAAGATACGTGTCCATTGAAACATTTTTATTGAAAAAAGTTCCGTTGGAACAAAAAACAATTTCGCTAAGTGTGCAAAAAACAACATGGATCCATGTTAATGGTGAAAATTAAAAAGAGAGAGAGAGAGAGAGAGAGAGAGAGAGAGAGAGAGAGAGAGAGAGAGAGAGTACCGAAACCGGCGACTTAAAAATGGTTTCCACTTATTAAAGCAAAGATAAAATTAGTTTCCAACATGAAGCTAAAAATAAGAGAAAAGTTGACAGTTGTACAAATTTGGGCTCAGAATGCAAGAGATCTCTAAAATAGAAAGTAGGATGAAGAGGAAACTCGGGCCATAAACTTCTCGGTATTGACTTTGAAATGAATGTCGCCGGCTTACGTCGAAGGGGAAAAGGACTAGGTATTAAAGTAAAAATAGACTTTCTAGCTTGTTAAGGCATCGATGGAATCGTATATAGCAGCGAAATATAAAGCCGATGATGTTCAGTTCCAGGGAGCGTTTGAACAGTATTCTTCCATTTACGAAATAATTGTCAGGAAGTTACACTTCTGTGCGAGTCTCGTCCGTGTTTGATTACGGCACCCATTGGTGAATATAAAAATCAACGCTGGATTGTGATATATTTGACTACTTCTTCAATTATAGACCACACACCGATATCCATGAATGATAAATTCTTAAAATCCTCAACCATACTCAGTGATTTTAAAAAAAAAGAAAGAAGAAGACATCTGATTGAATCGGCTGGAGTATGATAGCAGAACTCACTTGATATTCTTTCGACTAGCGAACTTGAGGATTGCCGGATTAAGGTAAGAAGGAAATTAGATTTGTTTCCTCTCGTAATTAGTGTCTGTCTAAATTGTATTAAGCCACAAAACATGATTGGACTAACTTAACCATTGAAATGAAATTTGCATTACTTTTATTATTTGATCTGAGATTTCAGATATATGTGTTTTAGTTAGCTAACTGATTAGATATACACAATGTCATATGATTTGTAAATAATATTTCCATCACGTTCATAAGAAAATCCCATTATTCATTGAATGCATGGATACTTCATGTTTAAATTACCATAATTTTAAAAAGGTTATAGTTAATAAATGTTTATTTTATTTTGCAATAAAATAAATGATATTCATGGGGAAGTATTCCTTCTATGGGTCTGCTATCTAGTTCTTTGTGATAACAACATCAGGTCACCAATCGACTCATTGAGGAAGCAATTACCTTAGATAGACGAGACGCGAAAATGGGAAGTGTGCATAATATGTTACGATTATTATTTATATGTCCATGTGGCTGAGCTGCTAAAGACCCTCTTTAACAAAAGAAGTATTAAACTCTCTCTCTCTCTCTCTCTCTCTCTCTCTCTCTCTCTCTCTCTCTCCAATATTAAGTTAAATTTTAATTTCACGAGAGACATAAATTAATGAAATTGTTTTTCTTTCTTTCTTTCTTTCTTTCTTTCTTTCTTTCTTTCTTGGTTCATCATAGTATCAATTTACCCTATATTGTTAATTTGTTAAAAATAAAAAATGGGTTGTAAAGTTGAAATTCTTGAAAATATTGTATTAGATTCTCAATGGTTGTGGTCGATTCCGCTCCTCATATTATGGAGAGCGGAATGGACCGAAAACCCTTGACTTGCAAAGATGGTTTGATTCTTTTGGGCCATTGTAAATCATTATAGGTTTCTTAGAACATGGAAAATAAAATATTTTGTTTGGACAAATTTTTCCTCATAGCCTGGATTTCTAATTTTTTTATTTTGGATTTGATTTTGTTGTTATTTAACGTCTTTTCGATGCCATCATGAGCTTTCTTACGTGTATCTCGTACTTTGTTGGCTTGGACCACGTTTAGGGAACATTGTTGTGCCAACCCTATAATGCGACGCGAGTACTCTTATTTCATTGAAATGACCAGTTCCATTTTTGTTTTTTATCGAAGTGTTTGGTTCGCACATGTGATACTGAGCATCTGATCCGATGCAAAACTCTAGAATAGCACTGGATAAATATATGAATAGCGCCCAAAACAGCTTACAGCTCGTGCAATTTTCCATACCACTTCTCCAAATGACAGCACTTAACATGTTCCTTAAAATCTACATCAAAGCGTGTGTATAGAGACGACAGATAGGGTTTGACAGAAATCTATGGCCTCTGTCCAGAGACAGTAATGAAATAGATGTCTAAGTAATTGATTCCCAGAAATATGTCGTTTCCTTTTCTATAACTTTTACTGAACTCGCTGCTCATACAGAATATATGTAGAATTTTTATGTTCACCTATATATTAATAGCTAATTTACTCTATCTCATGAGAAAACTCCAGTCACTCCAGCTTGAATGATTTTCCGCGCATTTTTCATTTGGTTCCGTACCGGTATATATTCAAAACGGATATGGCAAATTGCATTGATGCATATATCTCGAATACCAAATCAAGGAAAGGCAACTCTTTTCCTCTAGTCTTCAGAATTGTGAGTGGTACATGCATTGACCGGGTATTTGTGTAATGTTAAGTTTTAAGCATTGTTTAGTATCCCTTACCATATCCCAATATCTGGTAGGCGATGATTTGATGTACGAAATAGAATAAATACTTTCTAAATCTGGTTCACAGATTATAGTGATGAAATGTTTAATTTCAAAACCATGCTTAGAGATCCTATACAGAATCATTGTAATTAACGTCACTAGACTACTTTTGAATAAATTGGTCTTATAATAATTAACGAATATATAAAAAATTGTCCATTAGACATTCAAAATGACCTCTTGTTCGAGTCAAATATTGAATATACCACTCGTGGCATTTTTTTCTGTATACAATCTAACCATTGATTTGTAAAGATTGGGGATAAGGCGGGTAAAATGCATATTTTATGATGGATAAGAAACTAAAAAATAAAAAAAATTAACAAATCAATACTATCAAAAAAATAAATACTATCAAAAAATCGTTCCAAATGATGTATATTAACATAACATCGATATTTGACCCTTAAATAGGTTCAATACTTGGAATATAATGATTAAACTGATGTAAACGTTCCAAAATCTTCAATTAGTGCAATTTTTATAGACCTTTAGATGGATCTAATGCCTTTTATTTTATAGAGTTGGTCAGTGCTCCATATTATTGTTATTGTCTATAATTACGGTCTAATGGAAAACGAACCAATTTTCATCTACAAAAACTCGGAGTGATGACCCACTATACATTAGGAATATCATTTTGTATCACACAATTGAACGTTTTGAGAAAATAATACAAGTCCGTAAATTCGTGGTCAAAGTCACATTTAGCATTTAAATAAAGTATTTGTTTGGACTGAAATGGCTCAGCTGTTAGAGTACCAGACACTTAGGTAACCTTTTAGAAATAGGCTTTTTAGGTTGAGGGTTTGATGCCACCCAAACTTAACTTAAGGCAAATGATTTTTTTCTTTGTGATTGTTAAAATATTCGGACTGAATTTATTACGAAAGTACAATTTGAACAGATTTTTTTTCAATCCAAAGACGAATCTTTTTTCTGGGTTTAAAAGAATCATTCGAATATATACTGAAATACTAAAGAGAAAAACGATTTTTTCGTTCATTGATCCCTATTTACATTTTTAACTAAGTCGAACTTGCAAGATAACAAGTCGTAAGTCGCACAAAAGACCTGCGTACGACATAAGTCGTTATAACGAGATGATAAGTTGTTATAACGAGATACTAAGTAGTTATTGCGAGATACTAAGTCGTTCATACGAAATACTTAGTCGCACGAACGAAATATTAAGTCAACATCCACAATGGCGCGAGTTTAATTTAAAAAAAAAAAATTAAAATGCTTTTAAAGCTGCTATCTGCCTCCCTCACATCGTTTTGTTTACTCTGATTAATAATGCAAAGCGAAAATTAGCACATAGTTTGATGCAGTATTTTTAATCGATGCCACTCTTTCCTGGACTATTGTGTTGCCAGGGTTCAAAATTAAACAAAGTGCGTTACGGTTAATGAAAGATGGTAATGAACAATGGATGTAAATAGCAGATCTTTCTGAAGTATATAGGCGTGCTAAATCAAAAATATCAGTCATTATAATGACAATGATGCAGAATTAGGACCATCGTTAAATAAATGCACATGTAAATACAGAAAAGGGTTTAAACAGTTTTTCGTCGACGTTTAAAATACTATTTTGTAATATCTTTTTGATAGCGCCTTTTTATTTTCAAAATCAGGGCATATAATATTATTATACAAAACATCACGATTTTTAAAACGACCATACCGGTATATCATAGTTTAATATGGGAAGGAACCGAGTCCCAACTGTTGAAGCTATCCTTAGCAGTTGACATTGCAGAACATTGTTTTCCTTGCAAATCTCTCCAAACTTTTTTTGTGATGCAAGTGCATGTTTTTCAATGGAAAAAAACTTACAGCTACAATTTAGCACTTACTATGTAAAAATCCTATAAATAAAAAAAAAACCGATGTATTTTTATTATAAGATAAAACTGATGCTTTGAAACATTTCCCGTATTCAATAACCTTGAACTTTGTCACGGCCTAATTCTAATTGGTTCAAGGGAGAAATATTTTTTTACGTGGGAATGACCTCGGGAAGTCGACTTGAACAGTTCAGCCTGTCTGAATTGTTCACCGCTACCACATCCGGGTACTTCTACTTTGATGTCTATCTGCATCAATAGTCTTTTCCTGTAGCTTTTTTTATTTTACAAAAAGTGCCTATCAATAAACTGAAAAAGCTAGTTTTAAGGAATGGCTTTTTTCCTGTATCGATTAACACTCAATTAGATATTCATGTCATGTACAGATTTCAATTCTTCTGCAATTTTTTGAACATTATCAAAACAATATTGATAAAGGTACTCGGAATGACGAAATCAACATAAACCTGCACAAATAATGATCGGGTACACATACATGTATTAATTTTTGCACGTTTTGTCAATGTGGATGGTTGGTAAGGCTCAGTCACATCTCATCGTCACTGTTCGTCATACGGAGGACAACATTTTCTAAGCGCACGCCTCCTTTTGCATGTGTTTTTTTTTGTCATTTTCCTATTTGGCAAATAAGTTCAATGTCTGGCGAAGACTTATGAAGTTCATCCATCCAACCGAAAGTTTTGAGCACGTTCAAAGCTTGAAAGTGCATCTATAGACTAAAATGTCAGCTTAATTAAAGTACCGTAATGTAACGCGTACGGTAGTTGTGCGTTTTCGTGCGTTTGTACGGAACTTATGTGGTTCTCTTCCTGTTCTTGACCAGTCTGCTTCCCTTGACGTCCGTTGATATGTCCGTTGGGCCTGAGTCACGAAGGACAACTACCGACCGGTAAAAGGATAAACCGGACTGGTTTTATGTGACCATGCAGTTCTCAACCGTTAGTCTACCATTTGAAAACCGTCTCATGCGTTATTCAAACGATGGGCTTTCGTTGACCGTTCCTTTTACGGAACGTTTCCTGTAAACGATTGGCTGTTATCCGTTTTGTACGCTTCAACATCTTCAACAGCGATCGGATTTACTTTTATTAACGGACAACCAACCGATTGCGTTTTGTCTTTGTTTTTTTTTTATTCGTTAGACGTCCGTTGACGTTATCTGAGAAGGTGTGAATGGGACGTAATGTAAAAACATCTATAAACTTGATCATACTGAAATCTTTCGAAATTAGCGGATACGTATTTTGAATAACTGAATGTGACGAAAAATCAAAATATTCAACCCCTAATTTTTTTCCAGCGCCTTCATTTGTGAATTCATGGAGTTATGTACTTGCTTAGCTTTGGTATACATTTTTGTTTTCTTATATTTGATTTCTGCACTTATTAGCATGAATTTCACAAGAGTGCACAGTTAAACAGCTAACCATATTCTATGTGCACTCTAATGAGATTTTTGTTGTTCTTCCATTAAAGACAAAATGTTTCTTTTCTAAAGCCTATAGTAGATATAAAAGAACAAAAGAAAAACAGAAAAGCAACTCTTATTTTTTTTACAAGTATATCGCTGGTGTTAAGGAATGGGAAAAAATCGAATAACTGTTCCAATTAAACTTGCAAAAATGTGTTCCGAGAAAAGTTTGCTGTTTATCAAATTTGCGAAAGTGCAGTCCATTTACATTAAAACAAAAGCGTCTTGTTTACTTGCTGCAGAACAGTTGCAAAGGACACCCTACAACACGGAATGATGATTAATCAGAGGAACTTTTAGATGATCGATAGTTAATGGAGGCTTTCACATGCATGTCACCAAGATCATTTACTTAATTGCAATCTGAGTATATAAATATTATACATGTTTTGTTATTTTTGGTCGCAAAGATGGATTCACCACAAATCGGTTTATTGGTCAAATACCAGTACATCTTAATATTTGTACTGCGGAAACAAAACAAAAGGGATGCTACATCACCGCGCATTGGACTACTATATGTATTAACAAAAGATTCGGAGTCCATATGAAAGAAAAACAGACATTTATCCCTATATGTTCTACATGTATAAAACTGTGATTAATAACAGATAATGACACCCATGTACATAAGCCAATATAGATTGTAGGATAGATTTATACATACAGGTAACAGGAAACCGTTTAGATATACGAAATTTGTTTTATTGAAGTGAAATATGAGAAATTCAACGTTATGAAATAACGAAAAGTAAAGAAAAGGGGTTTATTTATTTCATTTGTCTTAGAAAATTTGGAACACATCGAAAAAAAATGATAAAACTATTTTTAACATTGTCGAACACCGTAGTTCAGTAAGGTAAAACCTCAGACGAATACCTGATTTTTCACCATGAAATCCGCTACGTTACTTTTTTGGTAGTACATGGTCATGTACAGTATACATGGAGATCGATATTGCGTGATATCGCCCATGATAAATCTGTTTGCTAAGTACGCACGCAATGTACTGCAGCATTAATTGCATTCAGTCCTCTGCATTTATATTAACCCCTAATCTGTTTAAATCCCATATGTCGTGGTTCTTTTTTTTTACCTATAGTTTGCAATTGCTCTTTTAAAGCTATTATTTAGTACAGTACAAGATATTGTGAGTTATAAAATTTAATTAAAAAATAGAAATAGAATTGTTATGGCGAATTTAACGTCAGCTACCTATCTTTCGATCTTTGAATAATACCTCTAGAAATTTACAATACTTGAAAGAGCATGAAAGCCTTTGGAAACAAGCATTCTGAGAGCATTGCATAAGCAGTACATGTCCCCTAAAGACCCCCCCCCCCCCAAATTTTAAAACAACTGTCGTTTTATGTGCTAAATGGTCTGGAAAAATTTCGGAAAGATTTGTTTTTAAATGACGAACCCGATTAGTACATGTAATAAAAAAACAAGTCGTTTTAAAATTAATTTCTTCAAAATCTTTGGGTGCAGTTGAGTTCATTTGTGTCCATTTGGGTAGAATTTCTCACCTTCATTTATTAGAACACTAATCGAGTCTTGCTCTAACCCGATCGTAAATTAGAGCCACATTTAAACATTAGTTACGTAAAATTAAATACATTTTGATTAAAAGTAACGAAAGCCAAACCTTATTATCTGTAAGCATCATTATGAAGCTACACAGGAAGTTTGAAATCAATTCGCCAAACCATGACGAAAAAAGTCTGGAAAACGATTCTGGAGTGGGACAGAATGACTGACAAGAAGCGATTCAATAATAAGAAGAAACGGTTTTAAGCTTTCAACGATGATCAAATTTTGCAATAATTTTGTTCCGTCCCTTCTTTACCATACATAGATCCTTACATCAGAAATACGCATAATATTTCTCATTACAACATGAGAAATTTATCGAACTGTATTTTTTGCTAAGGTGCAGATTTATCAGTTTAACAGATACTTTAAGTAGATTATTGGGGGTTTCTTTTTTAAATGAAAAGATTTGTAAAGTAACATTATTTAGCCTTTGAAGTATTTTTTTTTTAATTTGGTACACGATTCTTTCATATTATCAAAACCAATAAAGACATAACTTTATATCAAATTTTATCGCCAATCGCAACTTCTCGGGCCTTTCCGACAAGCTCGGAAAAACACCTCGAATGTATTATAACATCACCGGATGTTAGAATTTTATAAAAAATGGAGTCGCTTCCCACAAAAATAAGTATCGGCTAGACAGTCTTGCATGTCGCTTCTGTGGTATATTTTACGGTATATCATTAACTTTAATGAAGTCTTACTCACATTTCAACAGATCGTAAAATGTGTTGAATTTATATCAAGTTTTGTAAAAAGGGGGGTTGTCATGGACGCCTAGGTAATACATTCGAGGTGTTTTTCCGAGCTTGCCGGAAAGGCCCGAGAAGTCGTGTTTTTCCGAAATTGCCGGAAAGGCCCGAGAAGTTGCGATTGATTTTATCGCAAAACTAACTTGAAGTAGCAAATCCAATGTATTCTTGTAGAATGTGAGAATATGCAAACCATTTGGTTGTTTTTGAAAATATTTTTTATAGAAGATAATCCATATATATATAGTCTTTTATCATTGACTTTTTCATAGATATACCTGATACTAACGGGCGACGACGGACGATCGAGTCTGTCTGTTCGTCAGAATATAAAACTATCTGAAGTCTTACAAGTTTTTTTTGCAAGAGTTTGAAAAACATAAACAAGTATAATAGCTTAAACATCTGAATTATGTATATTAGTCTTTGGTAGTTAGTAAGATATCAATGCACTTATTTATTTTTATGAGAAATGTATTAAACTCCTGCTACAAATATATGTAAGTATTTAATATTTGCGTAGTTTCAGTAGTTTGTTTATTATACAATCTATGTTACAAAGAAAGAGGTAAAGCGCACTTAATACGCTTTTGCAAACATCAGACATTTTCAGTATTATACAATATTTAGTTAAAATATCAGTAAAGAAACGCAAATTACACAATAACTATTAGGTTAAAAGAGTCTTAATTATCTTACACGATATCATTAAAATCTTCGGATTTTGTTAGGGGCATATAGGAAAATAGTTAGTATGCAGTAAAAAATTGGATTTTTGAGTATTTGAACCACTTTAAACCAAAGAAATCCGATTAAAATTATGTTCTGCAAGTATTGTAGTATACGTATACATTGAACTAATTTTGGTTTAACGTGGTCTTCGGACTGAAAATTAGACATATTTTTCAATAAGTGACTTTTCTTATACATTCATATATATATATAGCCACACGAACAGACATTCGATAAAGTTGTCTGCGTGGCCTAGTGGTAACGCATAGGTCTTTTTGATTTTGCGGTCGCTGGATCGATTCCACCAAGTAGTAAATATTTTTTTTCTTTTCACTTAAAGCATGATAAGAATAGAAAGTTTAAATTACATTTATCTAATCTGCTGGGGTTTTTTTTTCGTTGTATAATCCTCCTGTATAATTCTGAGTAGGAGCACATCCAATACAAACAGATCTCTTCAACAACATTACACTCTGTTTACACTTACATTCATTTCAATTTGCTTGAAGTAATCACAGTTTAGAATATCAACTGACGTTATATGACAGAGTTCTATATATTCATTTCTCGATGCAGGTTTCCTAAATTTATGACAAATCAGTGGATACAAACACCATTATAAAATCAGTACCTAGGTTTCGAAAATCATATTGCGACAGGTTCCTGTATCTATTTTTAGTAAAAGGTGGAAAAGGCGCTATACCTCTTTAAGGACTATCCTGCTGTAAGATGTCAATGGATTATGTTTAAATTCATTTCAATGTAGAAAGAAAATTTAATTTTTTTTGTTGAATACTAACAAACAACAAAGGTCCTAGGGTGGACCCTTGTGTCATACATCAATGTTGAACCATATGTATATAAAAAAATTTTACTTCAAAGATTTCCACTTCAGTGTTCGCCTTGTCGTCTCTGAGGTTAAATCACATTTACTTGATTTCTTTAATACCGTATGCATGACTCTTCGTTTTGTTTAATAAGAAATCGTATATACTAGAAAGGACTTGTTTCTGATCATTTTGATTTAATCAATAATATTTGTAATGTTCAGAACAATCCCATTTACTGTTGTACAGTATTACTAATATATAATGTTTAAAACGCACGACATAGTATGCATATATTTATCTTCATGTATCGGCTCTGTACTTTTAAGGATATTCCCGAGTGCTCAGAGCCCCCGTTCTATTAATATGGCTTCTGGTTTGACGTTAACGTTGTATTGAAAAAACAAAGTGATATGGAATGCTATATGTTATATTTTTGTTCTTTCCCACGCACTTAATAAAAGATGTATATATTTTTAGTCATTTCTGTTCTGTTTTCGTACAGAATCGTTACTTTATAAAACCAAAAATAACATTCAGTGATCACTTCGTGGAAAAGTGTGGAATTTAATGATGCCCCGTTTCTGAATAATGAATCGCGATGTTGTTTATTCAGTAGTAATCAAATGATAACGTCCTTTTACCCAGATTAGTAAACAAAAATGTGATCCTTCTAAAACTTGATCGTGTATCGGTTATTTTCGTAACGCGAAAAAGACCGTCTACGCACTATTTCAATATTTAAAATCCTAAAACCCAACGGACGATTTGAAACCCTGACGAACGATTAAACATTTGACATGTCCAAGTTGACGTCATATTCACTCGGAATAAATTGTGTTGTGAAGCAATGTATTGTTTAAACACCAAGCCTGCAGTTTTGTTGTTTGTTTTTTTATAAAAGCTCTCAGACACTGATCAGCATCGTTCAATCTGCTCAATTGCAATATTCGAGGAAATTTAGTCAACTCGGTAAGAAAACCTTTACGTATCTAGCAATATTGGGGTTCTAATTTCTTCTTGGTTCTTTCGATATCGGAAATAGTATTTCTCATATGAATTATGGTATTTTGAAACTTAAAATATTTACGATGTCAGCGCAAAAAAACTCTCTCAGTAGTCATCTTATCTGATTGTTGCATAATTACCTTTTAATATCTGTTTTTATCCTGTAAAACTGGTGGGACATATTTTTTTTCTATACATGTACATGTATTTGCATTCGTCATAGGTTATCAATTATGCATATTTTCTACACATTATTCGGAACAGAAAACGCAAACTTAAAAAAAACTCCCAAACTTGACTTAAATGATGTTCAGTCAGATTTAAGATGAACGAACTGTCCTTTGCTCGATGGAACTTGATGGTACAGTACTGGCGCTTTTTCGTCAAATAGTAAGCTGAACATTGAAATTCTAGTGAGCGCCATAATAATACAGTATTTTATCATGCGGAAGAATATTATGTCAATATCATTATGTCAATATTGGAGATCTCTCTATTGGCCTATAAAGGGCTACAAAATGATCAAGTTACAAAATGATCAAGTTCATATGCAATGATCAGTTAGGTGTAAATACTGTGGACGATAATCATTAGCTTCGTGTTGTTTCGTTCTTTGAGCCTCTCATCCTTTAATTCTTGATCCATTTCGAAACTGTGCCAATTGATCGCTCAGCGCCGTACATGATAGCTTTTGACGCTTTTTGCGTAAATCAATTGTTTCGATGCAATTTGTCAGTGTCGAGGAAACTCGAAAAATAATTTTATTTTTTTTAACTTTTATCGCCCGTTCTCATCCCTAAACATAGTTTTCTGTTTATTAGAATAAACAGCTGAACGAGCAGATAAACTAGAGGGGGTGTTTATTGCGAGAATATCAAAGTAAAAGTGATCTATCAGAATCCCAAATGAACCAATGAACCACTTTTTTAATATTCAAGGGCTTAAGAAGCTGTCAGATGTCTTAAATTAAGATTTAAACTTACCCCCCCCCCCCCCCCCCAAGCTAAATGCTACACCAATCGAATACACAAAAAACCTTTCATGAAGAGACACATTATTTAAATAATGTACGTTACAAATTGATAAATTTAATTTATTAGCGCCGTCTGTGATAAAGTGTGTTATACAAGACTTCCTTTTTCATTCTTTTTTTTAAATTATTCAAATGGCCTTCATCTGAAAATTAGGAGCATTAAAGATGGAACGATTCTGGATGACATGCTATCATTTGATAATCAAAATTTGTGGAAAACAGTTTTCAAAAAAAGTAATTTAACATAAAAAAATCCAGGAAATGACAAAGTGACACAAGAATAAAGGCATTGATTAACTGCGTCTAATATTAAAATAAATCTATAAAAATATAAAGCTTGTTTTTAAACAATGCCACTGAAAGCTAATCAACAATAGCCAAGGGATTATATTTTATAGGCCTTTTTTATTGTATTGATCGTTCAAGGGATAATAATAACTTGATCGGTTTGAACGATGGTCTTATTTGAATAGGAATGATTTATATATTTTCTCCATCCAGCGAATATTAATGGTTTATAGTTTTGAGGAAAACTGTTCCAACCTTCAGAGAAAATGCAGTTTTATTGGAATTTTTGTAAGAACCTAGTTTTTTATTTGGTAAAACAAACTTTGATTGTACGTCATAATGTAATTTTTTTAAACAAGTGAATTTATGATATGGCATCATGTTAAATGGCCTATTCTGAATCTGGAAATGATATAAAAACTGGATATTTCTCGGAGAGAGAGAGAGAGAGAGAGAGAGAGAGAGAGAGAGAGAGAGAAGGGAGGGACGGACAAACGGACATACAGGCGGATAGACAGAGAATACGGATTAAAGAAGCTTTTTATAACAATTGCAAGGGTACATGTCGTATGAAAATAAAATATTATAACTTGAGCACTCGACTTAGCGCACACGTCAGAAAAAATCTTCAAAATCAGAACCAGAAAAGATGATTCACTCAAAATTTCCTGCGCCATTGGCCATAATAACCCTTAATTTGCAGTACTATTGTCACTTGGGTATTCTAGTAACTGGATCTAGAAGAAATTAAACCAATTCATCTCTATGCGATTTGGACTTAAAAGCATTGCAGTGCAAGTGTTTACTAAATGTTGCCATACTTCATCTATTTGACGGAATCAAATTGACTCTTTTCATTTCCCCAAAACCGTTGATAAACCAATCAAATCATTAATGTCCTACAATGTGGTATTATATTGTATTATATTGTAATTATATATAAAATAAAAATTTGCATCAATGATAAAACTTAATGCATTTTTCTAAAAACATACCCACAAAGTTTTGCCATACTTTGAATAAGAAAAAATGTGCAGGCAGTGATGAATTTGTCCCTTGCATATCACAGTATAATTTCTTTGTTCTCTGTTAGATCTCATGCTATTGATTCATTTATCTAGATCTGTTTAATTGTTCTTTGAAGTTCCATTGAACTCCACAAGGACCTCAGATTAGCCTTAAACCAAAGATATCCGCCTCGCTATTTGTTCTTTCTTGATTGCAGCTCGGACACCTAACCAGGGTCCAATTTTCTATCAAATTAACCAGCCTCAATCTGGTGGCTTTTTCTCTCTCAGTAGAAACTTCTGTGTATACTTATAGATATATATCTATATATACACGCCCCACTTTTTTTAAGGAGACTGGAATGGTCAACAAAATTAGTACTATTCATCAGATATGCCCTAAAATTTTTAAATGATATTTTAAGCCACATACTTTCATTGAGTAAAGAAAAATTCCAAATATGTTAGCTTCAAATAGAATTTGAATGCTTTCCTATATCTTTATATGGAGCTCTTCTTGTTAAGGAGATTAATATAGTCTAAAATGGCCACAACCATCGAGTCCTCTTAATAATGAATGAACAAGGCTCAAACAAAACAGAAAAAAATACTAGTATGTGTGAGTCAACCATAACAACTTATTAAAGACTGAGTTCAAATTGGCTTCTTAATTATACCTTGGCTAATGATAGGTTTGTTATTTTACAGTATTGAAACAAGTCGGAAAAATTATTAGCTTTTCCGTTTTGTATAGATTAGAATAGGAAATAATTAATGTACGGCTGAGCGAAGCGAAAGAGAATATAAATCAAGATAACTGCCTTCAACATCATTAATAAACACGATGTCACTGATATCAGATATTGATACATATCTCGAGTTAGGTATTAAAGAACAGTATTTGCAGACTTGGTCAAACCGATCACATCAAAATGAACTAATAATATTCTACCCTGTTTCTGACCAAACCTGATATATAGCATATGTTTCAATGTTTCCCATAGGAAATGAGACCTTGAACAAACACCAGAGGACAATATCAATTTATAACACATATTGACCAATGAAATTAAAGTCAATATCACTAAATCTTCTATACAAATTAATCTCTGGACCGGTCAAATCGGACGGGCTCCGTAAGATCCATAAATTGATATGGCGGGGATACATGTATAAACACGGGTTTGGAATGGACGATTCGAAGTCTACAAATGCATTTGTCGTGTTCCCTTGTCGATAGAAAATGAAATGGAAAAACTTTCTTCAATCCACAGGTTTCAAGTTCATCCAGAAGTAATTTCAATAACCATCGGTGGTTCTATACGTGTTTTGCCCAATGTATGCTTAGAAATATCGCTGTCCAAAAAACAAATGTATTTTATTTCCTTCCAAAGATATAAAGAAGTACTCTGCTGGTGATTTAGATCTTTTAATAAAAAACATAATTTTTGCTTTTCGATTTTGTTACTAAGTGCGGTTAGGTTGATGGTTAAAGCTTACTTTATCTCTAGAAAGCGCTTTATCAAAGTTTCTATCAATCGTTTTTTTTTTCTTCTCCCCAATATCTGTATCTGAATAAAATTGCCTGAAGAAAGGGTCGACCTTTTTTTACACTCAGCATCGTTAATTCGAGAGAAACGACCAGAATAAGCTAGACTAGTTTTCATCGGTGTCATCGCTCTTCGTCCTTCTTACATAAAACTAATTAAAATGGTATTGCAAGTATAGCTTTTTTTATATACTGGTAATCTGAGATATCCTGTATATCATCGTTTCAAACAAATTACCAACGCAAAAGTTACGATTTACCTAAAGTCTTTGGTGGGCTCGAGCTCTGAATCAGACAAAGTCGCTGGAAAGAATATCGACCGCTTAAGAAGGTATCATGTCCACCATGTACGTCATAACACAAGATTTTTTTTTTAATTTTGTACGGATTCCAGCTAATTGAAAGAGTTCTTATTTTCGTTTCAGAACAGTTACACAGGTATTTAACCGAGATCAAAGTGCAACGAACTTCTACAACACGTTTCAATTAATAATTGATGCAACAATTTTGCAGTGGAATGCGTCATATACTACACATTCATTATTTTGCTCTTGATAATATCAGTTGTCAACTATTTATTATTTATATTTCGCTAAAGAATTTAAATTTATCAATAAAACTTTTTTTTGGCAGTGATTGATTTCATGCCTATCCCCCTCCCCCATCTTTTTAATTTTATTTCGAGAGAAACTACATTGACGCATACGTGTAAATACCTATTTAATCTCTTCTAAACTTTTCCGCACATGTAACGAGGGACAAATAAAAAAACCGATTTGGCCTTCATGCATATTAAATTTACAATAGTTGTGGCGATTTAATGGCAGGCGGCGCATATGATATCAAAATAGGGGGAGGGGGGTTAACATGAAACGTAACAGAATTTCAGGTGAACACCATGTTAGTTTAGTCCCGCGAAAAAATATCACGTGGATTTGATTTTTAAGACAATTATACATGTACCTTAACTTTGAAAAGAACTACTAAATATTTCTCATTCAGCATTAATACTAGTGAACTTTTTTGTACATGTACATGTATATGTAAGTCATCGTGTATATTAATAGTTATTTATCACAAATCCTGACCTTTTACTTTTGAGATAAAAAAAAAATTATTACTTAGTTCCTTCATAATTATTGGCCACCTCTTAACATGATGGCATATAATGAATCGTTTGCTGCAATATTAACAGGTTTTTTTTTATAGCTTTTATTGCCGCATACTTCATATCAATAATGAATTGAACAGGTCTTCAGAGAAAAAGCTGTTGATAATTTTCATATAGTCATTACCACTGCCTAGAGTCGATATCATCCATGACCTTAGCAACGCATTACGGACTCCTGTTAGCCCACTGAGCAATGAAGATCACCCCAGGGGAGCGCTAAGCTACTGTTGTCTGAAAGAGAATAGAGAGAGAGAAAGAAAGACAGTGGGGAGAGAGAGATAAACTTCAGTCTCGCCTTCCGATCTGTCCAATGATAGTAGCTTGATCTTAAGGAGCATCAGTTTACTGAGAGGTTCTTATAATCATTGTCAGCATAGTGGGAATCACGCGTCTTTGAATGTTGCGGATACGGATTACTTTTAAAGTTTACCCACATTACCCCAAAAACGGTGTTTAAAAGAAAACTCTTTTGGTAAATCTTGTCTTCGAAATTTTATTTTCTAGAGGACGAAGGTTTAAATTTACTTTGGACGCTGCTTTGTAAGTATCCGTTCACGCCAATATCAATACAAAATGCAACATGTTTGTAAATGAGCCATTATTGATATGAATAATTTATCACGTTTATTCTGTTGTAGGATTGAAGGAAATCAGCTCTTCTACGTAGAGGGATATTTTTCTTCTTCTCGGTGCTCACACATATAGATGGATGGTTATTCTTTACAGAGGACCCTATAGTGGGTTTTTTTTTTTTTTTACTGTGATGTGATTATTTACAATATTTTTCTTATCGGATATCTTGCATATTGCACATTGTTGCGTTTTTTGATAAAGGAGAAAAAAATTATTCCAGTGGTGTGAAACGATACAGACGGTATACTATCTGATTGTTTTTCAACCCAAAAATTTTCTCAGACTTTTAAAACGGATTTAAAATCTGTTCACAACATGCCTGGTAAGTAATTTTCTTACTTTCTTTTTTGGGGGGGGGGGGGGGGGGTTGGGGGTTAGCGCATATGAGGGTAATGGTTTATTTGTTAAAACTGAATCAATTGATTAATATTTATCGTTCGGAACATGTGTAATATATCACATTTTATTAATAATTAAGCATACGTCATATGCCAAGACTGAAACATTTTTAAATTTAAACAAAGAGGTCCATATGTGTGCGAGTATCTCTGGTGTGGAATCTGTTTACTTTGAGGATTTACTCTAAGACACCGAGAGAATGAATTTCTCTCTATGTTGTATACAAATCTTTAGTTCAAGGGGTGGTCGGTGCCATCGGCAATAATAAGATGAGTTACTGTAAATGTAAAGAAGAGATTGCGATGATGGGATTTTTTCCTTGAATCAAAAGCAAATATCTCTCTCTCTCTCTCTCTCTCTCTCTCTCTCTCTCTCTCTCTCTCTCTCTCTCTCTCTCTCTCAGAACAATTTTCTCTCATTCAATCACAAGCATATCTAAAAGCCATTGGTAGACTATTTCCGATATATAGTGACTACAAGGAGAGGAGATGAAAATATATGAGTCACTTTGCAATTACAGTTTTTTAAAGACCTGATGTAGATTTTTCTGTTCATAGTAAATATCAGTGTATTCGCATGAGTTATGCCTGCGGTACTATTGTTTCCGCAGCTTAGAATATAAAATTCCCGAAGAATCCCACATCGACCTAATTAATCCCATAGAGTTACACTTCTGCTTCCTCTAAATATCTTGGTCAACTGCATGTAATTAACACATCCAATCTGGCTATCGAGTTAATCAGGCATTGCGTCATAACCCGGCTCGCCTTGGCATCAGGATTTCCCTTGTATGTAACCATATCGTTTTCTTTGATATTTCTTTTTGAAATCATCTAAAGCTAAGAAATTGTTTATCAAGAAATGGTCTAGCATGGATTTTTTTTTCGCTTTCAATCGCAGCAATATGGTACAAGAACTTTTGAATATCTGTACAAAGTACAAAAAAAAAATAATAATAAAAATAAAAATAAATATGGAGTACGTAATTAATTGTCCTCTCCTCCGATGATTATAAATTTTACTTATATATCTTGTGGGGTATTGACTAAACAAAGTCAAAATCGAGTAGTAAAAATTTATAAGTAGCAACGTCATACATGTTTATCCCACACGGAATGTTTACAGTGTAATTAACGATGGCAAAAATTATGAAGTATAATCTGAAATTATATCAATACGCTGTAAAGAAAATATGGCATACTACATCATTTTCTAATCTATTCCCAGCGCAGTTGTCAGCACTATAAGCTGTAAGAGTCTTGGTATTGCTAATGACTTGTTAATCACATCAGTGGCAAAGTCCTGAACACACACAGTCGATCGTTGACCGTTTGGAGAGAGCTGGTCACCATTAAGTCATGCACACACAAAAGTACTCACCATATAATTAGATTAAAATATCCTCATCGATGTTTTGTACCACGAGATCTAGAATTATCGCTATCTACGAAGATCACAATTAAAAATGGCGCTGTTTGGATGGACATCCAATCAGCGACAATGTGATTTCACAGCTTTGGATGTACAATTTAGTAGTATTCGTCTTCTATTAAAAAGTTGGTATTTTTGTAAATTTGAATAGTCTTCTAATACGATGGTGAACATCTGTAGTTAATTTCCAAATCCAATTTGATTTTTTTTTCAAACAAAGAATTAGACTAAATAAAGTGCAAGATCAATTTTCCTATAAAATCCCCCTTAAGATTATAGTCTATATAATATTTTTATAGTAGTCATTAGTTTTAATAAAAACAAAATTCTAGCTTAAGAGCTAAGATACACCGTACAAGTAATTTGATTACTCTATATTTTTTATCAGTAGCATATTTTCAGAAGGATTAAAGATTATATATATAACTTAGTCTTAAAAGGTCATCACCAAACAGATTTGCTCACACAGCTTACATGTTTGTAATAAATTATCATTTTACAAAATCGTAGCGGAAAACTGATTTTTGACATGAAATGGGGAAATTTCTTTACTCTCTGAAGGAAAATCAAAATCTTCATTCAATCATATGTGACAATCATACTCGAGAACAAAAACTTTCTATTCCAACTGAAGTGAGTGAAATGATAAAATAAAATGTCGCTAACGCTAAATGTACTTTTTGTTCATTCATGGAACCATTTCAAAAATGTATGAGCTAGTTACTTATGATCAGAATGATCAGAGACCTATTTTATCTCCGAAACCATTTTTAAAAGTAGGTCACGGAGGTGCGGTAAAGTTCAGAACGAGGCTCTGTTCAATCAGCTGCGGATCGTATTGTGATCTCCAGTCTCGTTACGTCTCGCTTACTAAACGCTAGCTTTAATTACACATTTCACGGCACCTGTCCTCATTCTGCAAGAATTCAATAGATTACGTTGAGGGGCCATGAACATTGGTATGACCTATGAGACCTATGTGCCACGCTTGGCAACACTTAAAGGGTCCCCACGGATTAGTTTAACAATATCGATAAATAATTAAGATGAGATGAACTGATGGTGCGCATCAGGGAATAAGTAGGAGTTGAAATCACTAGCTACCACCGGTTGTCCCCATTCGTTAGACTACATCGGCAGGAAATGAAGAATTTTTTGCGTGCGAGTTGACAGATACCTACAAACTTTACGTCCTTTGCCTTGAGGTCTGAACAAGACGCTACCGCTAATGCTAAAGATTATGATTACCCCGAAACGACAAATTAGCGTTGGTGAATGCTAATTGAAATGATACACGCTCATTGCCGCGAACTGATGATCAGCGAACGCTTTCTTTTTAATAAATCACACAAGTGTGTATCTGCATGCAAAAGTGACATTCAAATCAAAAGAAGTGAAAATACCAATGCTAGTTGGTTATTGGTATGATTTGGATGCATCACACTAGCTTTAACTATGGTCGTTATCTTTGTATTGATGCTTCGCTGTCAGTCATCATAAACTGACTAATTTCAAAGTCGAGAACATCAATTATTGAGAATAAGATCTGGCATCAGCAAGAGTAGGGAAGTATCTGTTAATAATAAAATCTTGTGTGTTTTATGAAAAATATCCGTCAATATTCGTGCGGAACATTACACTAGGAATGCAGCGGTTTAACAAAATTGTCTTCATCCGCGTTTGTTGTCCTTGGTCATGAGAGAGAGAGAGAGAGAGAGAGAGAGAGAGAGTTAACAGGGTCATACAAGTGGGTAGCTCTCTTTCTCTCTCTTTAATAAAGGAGAACAATAAAACCTTCTAATAAACATCGATCCAAGGGGATTCTGTGTCAGAATAGATATTTTAGTCACACAATGATGATATTAACACCAGAAGACTCAGAGGAAATAAAAGTACTTCCTACACTTTCTTTGTCGAATCCCTTAGATTATGTATAATTGACAGATTTCACATTAAACGATCATTTGTGTACGTTAAGGTGGGTGCTATTTGATTCGGTCTCTGAACAGTGACTCGTACGCGTACATATGTGTGTTTGCACATGTCAAATTGTAAATTTTGAATTTTAAAACTCCGTGGATCCAAGAATATACAATATATTTAAGGGTTTTTTTTTAAATCCTTATACTTTTAAACATTTTATTTCTTATGTAATCAAATAACAAAAATAAAGTATTCAAATAAACATTTATTTGGTCTTACTGAGAGCAAAATTTAGAATATGACAAACATCTGAACCAGTAAAGCTATATACATCCTAGCAGTATTGGCAACTATATATAGACCCATATACTAAGCAATGCATTGCAAAAACAATAGACGCAGTTGTGGGTGAAACTCTATGCAAAACCAGAGTGGAAAAACTGTAAAAATCTTTAAGTTTCCTTTAGAGGATAAAATCTGGAGCTTATATTAGATTGTTTTGTGGACTAATTATGTTATTCAAGCCGAGTCAATAACAAATTATTCACACTTGGGTTCCCTTTGCTTTTTTTCTTAATGGCCTTCATATGGTTTTCATTTCGAACACTCTGCAGAATATGGTAAAACGTAATGACCACGTTGTTAGAAAAATGTTTCGTCAAGGGATTTCATTGTAAGAAATGTCATTTATTGGATCAGGAAAAGAACTACGCATTGTAAATTAAACAAAGTGGTAGAGGTGTATTTGAACACAATCTGATATACAGTTTGATTATTATGATGTACAATCAATAGCTTGATTTAAAGCTATCACGATACTCGTTCGGTGTCTTAACGAGATAATTCTCTTCTTAACTCTTCTAAAATTGTCAATCTGACCATTTACCTGAAATGTGGCACTAGAGATTTCCAGCCATAAAACCCCAATGATTAATTATGTTATTGACTTTGATAGCATATATTTACATTCAGTGTATATTTCCCCTTATGTTTGCATTGGAAATCTGCGACGTTCAATTTTCTATGAATACACTTTTCTTTTCACGGCGCATGAGCACAAAATATAAACGTTATTATGCGTATTGAATATATTTATTATTGTAAGATTAAACGAAACGTTCAAACTTACATAACCAATTCGATATGTACTTATGAAAAATAATCGTTAAATCAAATCTATTCGTTAATAAAAGGGATTTTTCTCGACAAAGTTTCTGGCACTATATTTTTAGTCGCGGAAGCGAACTAAATAACATGTTGATATGGCTGTTCCATGTATGTTTCATATCCCTGACTACGAGCGTATATAATGGCTTGAAAGCAACGATACACAAATACGTCATACAAATAAACATCAATAAGAATATAAATATAAGCATTGAATGCTTATTTTTGGATGTCGTCGGTCCTATAAGACACCAAGGTTGTGCAGACAAATTATCATACCGCGCTAACGCGCGGTATTCAATTTGTCTGCACAGCCTTGGTGTGTTATAGGACCGACGACATCCTAAAATAAGCATTCAATGCTTAAATATATAACGTATATTAGAATGCTTCACTGTATTATGGCTCCAGATGACTGAAGTTCTACAGCTGTAATCCAGTTTTTAATAATGAATTCAAAAAAGCAATTCATTTTGAATCGTGGTATTTTTTTCCCATTTTGAATGCCCACACAAATACTTAAATCACTACATTTATGTGATGAGGACCTTTTCCCTATATACTATTCACAATTAAAACTATATTTTATATGTACGATAAACCTAGACTCGGAAGTGTTGCACACGAATTTACCAAAGACGTGCAATCCATGATGTAACTTCATGTAAATATAGTGACTTTTCCCTAGAAGCGTGTCTATGGAGCGACGAATTATGCTCGATGTGATTTCTTACCGTTTTAAAGAATGAATGTTACTCCCAAATAGCTGAATACACCTGGTGGCAATGCGTATTTGCCATTTACTGTGAAATATTTAATATTTGCCGTGGCTTATTTTTCGTGGATTTTATACGCACCCCTTATCCTCAAATTTTATAAAATTCGATGATAAGGGGTTCCCATTAAATTAATTCTTAGTAAATTATGAACTTGATCTTGATTCATAACTCATAAAATTGAATGTGCATACGATACAATGCATAGGATACAATGAACTTGTAAAAATTGGCAATCCAAGAAATTAGTCTAACCCCCCCCCCCCTTCTTGAAATTTGAATCAATTAACAGGATATATAATACCGAAAGTTTTCACCTTATTGAGATTCTTATTTTGAGAAGATAAAAATGATTAAGTATTCGTAGCTTCCGTCTTTTGATAAAGTCACTGTACAAAGGGATGTTGTATTGGTCTTTTCTAGGACAAGCTGAACGTCATGAGAGATTTGTAAGGATTCTGCCTAGAATAGAGAAACTCGTCAGTGACAAATTAGGTCTTGGCTATAATGAAATATTTTATCCATATACATATCTATGGCTTCAAAATTACAACTAACGTAGAAAATTTTAACTGGGCAGTAATATTATGATTTTATTGGGAAAATAATAATTGGACAGTCATACTGCATGTGTCTTTCTTTTTAAATAAGGAAGAATATATGATTAAAAGATAAAGAAAAAAGTACCGTAACTAACGATTCGCCAACTGTGATCTCAGAGTAGAGGCAAGCCATCTTTCATGACATAACAAAGAATTTCAAGAATTTTAAAAGTGATATACTCAATGCTATATCTTCGAAATTCTCATCCCCTCCCCCACCCCAAGTTCTGTAGCTACTAGTTACTAATTGATCCACAACTATGGGAAGGAAAAAAAAAGGCACATATATGCCGTGGACATCAGGTTTTATGAATACCTTAACAAGAAAAGTCTTCTTCCCTAACTGCTTGTTGTATCCAGACGTGGACTAGCGTCCGATCAACGATCCTCCCATTATTTCCTCTCATAATGCCTATCAAACGAGTTTGGAAGATACTTGTATAGACAAAAACACTTAACCAATTGGAATTGGTGAAACGTCATTGGTCATAAAGTGTTAGTTCATGCGACATTCGTAAAAAAAACCCCTCAATATTTATTATGAAAACAAGTGGAATATGATAGAACGATGTCTTTTGTCAATGTCTGCAATTTATAACAGTGGCTTAAAAAATACGACAGTTAAAAACAAAATAATTGTAGCTTAGAACTAGAACATTTTAATTCGCCTTGTGTGAAGTAGAGAAGTTAGTTGCTCCCTGGTGATTCTGCTAATGATCCCTCAGCATTATCGGTCTAAAATGCAAACTGATTACCTTCTTCAACAAATTAACGTAGGCAGGCAACTGTTCGTTGAACTATCGATCTGAGTAAAAAAAAAAAATCAAGCAGAGTAAACCAACAGATTTATTTGGTAAAAGCCATCTAATTTTGTGAAACAATCACACAAATAAGATCAGTTTATTCTTACTTTGTTTTGCTTATTTTCGTTAGGCAAACAACATCGGATCATCTTTCGACAATAAACTCGCACAATATTCCACATTTATTATAGATAACAAAATGATTTAAATTTATTTAAAATACACACAATCTCGGCAAAACTAAGGCACCCATCTCTTTAAAAATTGACGTAAACCACTCTGCCATAATGTTACAGAAAGATATAGCACATGTTTTATGACACTGTTTGATATTTCTTAGTGAGAGTTATCTCTCTTCTCGGTGGAAAATTTTACCTTAATTGTTATCAGGTAAATTAACCATCCGTTATAAGTTTGGAGGACTTTTCTTTTTAAAATCAAACTAAGAAACTTTCGTTCTAAAGGTACATTCGAAATGAATAATGCAATTATAACCTTATAACCTTTTATAACCTTTTATAGGCAATGGCCGACCACGTACATGTACATGTATATGCATCCAAACATACACATTATTGTCATAAGAAGGAAAAACAATGCTGAATACATTGGTTTTTTGGCTTCGTGTT
Source organism: Magallana hongkongensis (assembly GCA_016163765.1). Classification (NCBI taxonomy): domain Eukaryota; kingdom Metazoa; phylum Mollusca; class Bivalvia; order Ostreida; family Ostreidae; genus Magallana; species Magallana hongkongensis. The sequence continues at coordinate 33,025,582 of WFKH01010211.1, forward strand.
ATTTCGCTTAATGTACAGTTTGAATTTGAAAACTGACGATTAATGTGGGCGAATGGGGCGAAAGTAACCTTAGTGTACAGTATTCATAGTTGTATTCAATACAACAACAACAACAAAACTATTTCGTATTGTCCATTCAATTTGATCCATATTTTTTTTTTCCCTGTTAAAATCCAGCTTCATGGGTCTGCTTTTCAAATTGCATTCATTTGTCACTTCATCTCTCTTCCATATTGATGAGCAATGTGAGCTGTATTCGTGAAATATGTAATCAATCCGGAGTTTTATAATCTCTAATATTTTACACTCTGGATAGATCACTATAAAAGTCGTCTGGTTTTAAAAGCTTCTAGTCTAGACACCTTCAGCGGATTATTAGCTCCCCAGCAACATGTATGCCAGCTGAACTGCTGTAACTGATCCCTGTCTTCCTTTGAAGACATCTAAAGTACTTGACTTGTTTCATAAACTTTGATAAACGTTTAACAGAATCTGAGGTTAAGGAAGCTGGTTTGCCAACAAATTCCCCATCAGATCTACCTTAATTTTATTTTATTATTTTTTTTTAAATGGTATGGTTTGGTTAGATATAAACTATTATTTACTAAAAAAAAAAGTACACGTACTTTAACTTCAGAATTTAAATGTTTTCCTATAGCTTTATACAGAATTCTTCTTCTTAAGGAGATTTATATAGTCTAAAAATGGTCACGGCCATCCAGCCATCTTAAATATTGAATAATTATGTCGAGGGTCCGAAGTCCTCTTTAAAGGATCCTCCTTAGCTTTACGGTCTGCATGTATTGTATAAACCCGAATTTTTTAGAAAAGCTCCAGTTCTTGGTTGTTATAAGCAGTCTGAAATAACAATCGTCATGACAGGCCTTTAATTTCTATCTGGTCAAAATATGATATATCAATAATCTTTTTTTTTTTTTTAAAGATTTCATTCTTTTCAAATCTTATTTCAATAATCTTTGTATCGTATAGAACTCCGTAGGGTGACAGTTAACGGATATCCATTTTAAATGTAAAGATACGGAGCATAAAGTTTATGTACAACGAGGAACGAAGACGTTTGTTATATGTTTTCCTCCTCACGACAATATTCAAAATGTCAATTGTATTCAGTGGATGGTGTAAATCCAAAGTGTCATTTTACGAGACAAAAATCCAAATTATAGTACTGTTATGTCATCCGGAATTCCGATAGATTCCTTATCACAGGGACAAAACAACCCCAGCATTCGTCGATGAAACTCAGTCGGAAATCAATTTGATGTTGATACTCTCGGCGTATTTCCAACCAGTGCAATTACTATTAATCTCGGAATTAGTTTTTTCCCCCAAGTCTGGTGGCGCTCTCTGCATGTCCCCTTCTTTGGTTTAAATGGAGGAAACTTCGACATGCATATGGAACATCCGGATCCATTTCTCTATTTTTTGGAAAAATCATTTGATACATCATGCATTGTATGATACATGCTGTAGAAAGATACACTGTAATATAATACAATGTACATATTCTGCTGATTAACTGGGTATTTTCCCCATTGTTTCATTATTACTCGTTTTAAATATTTTTTATTCATATACTTCTATAATAAACCCCCCAAAAAGTAGTTGCAGTTTATTGGGGTTTTGCCAAAATTATCTTATTACTATCTCATTAAAATCTATACAGAGCAACTATATTTGTCCATATTTCAATCTCTTTGTAATGAAATTCTGTCAATATTGCTGACATATTGTTATTTTCTTTTAAGGAATAATAGTTTTATAAATGACTCGTATATTTTTTATCCTGATCCCATATTTTGATCTTTCTTTACAATAGACAGAAAATATATCATTTATACGGCTGAATCGTGCCTACCATATAAGGCAAGGGCGATTACAAGCCACTAATGACTCAAGATGAAGACACGAGTTTATTATTAGTATCCTTTCTGCAAGATGCTTCATCAACTCAAGAACGACTTTCAAGGAGAAAGAAGGCTTAAGAACGTACAATGCAACAGCAAGTGATCATTAAAATTCTGCGCAATTCTTTAACCTCTTACAGCAACAGGAGTCGTGATTTAGCAGTCTGTTGACAGAACGGAGTGTTTGTGATCAAACTAAAGTCGCTACATGTATTGCTGGACAATAATTGCATTTATAAATATATATAGACAGTATTTTCTTTCAGATGGACTCTGCGTTATGCTATATCTAGAGCGATACAAATTTGACCTAAGAAAGTACATCTGACATAATCCTGCCGTTAGCCACTGCATGTTTTTTGAAATTTGAATATCATACGTCCTCTAAAAACAAGAATTAATAGAGGTTTTTTTAATATTAAAAAAAGGAGAAGAACAAATCGATAGCAAGAAGATCCTCATCTAAATAAACATTTAACATCCAGAAAGCTTTCCTGATTTGGTCTGCAAATAAGACGAAATCCCACGCAAAATTGCGTGACGTTCTAAAAGGCGTCAAGGCCACAAGCATTTTATTCTATTTAGTTGATGATATCACACCTCGATAAATGAATGTGATGATATCAAACTAGACCAGTACGATTTGAAACCAGTTGAAGAGGTTTTCATCGGTTCGAATTCCTTAGATACTTTTATTATTATTGTTCAGTCTGAAAGCAAGCTTAGATATTTCTATTTGACGTAATTGACGTATCTCCCTTCTTCTTCTTCTTCTTTATGCAAAAAAAAAAAAAAATAGATTAAAAAAACCAGAGAGAAATATTGAATAAAATTGACAGTTACCCAGGCAGATAAAGCAAGTCACAAATTGTCAGCAGTTGCTGTGTCCTTGCATCGATTTTAAACTACAGTTGTAAAAAGGCATGGAGGGATTAACAACAAGATGAATGGAGAATTACATGAGCTGTCAAATTGCTCTGATTATATCTTTGCTGGAATTTTTTGTTTACTTGATAAAGAATACCGCTTTTTGGCAAACGGCATCTTGATGTAATGCTGGCATATGATTAAGTGAGATAAACAATTTTTATATTTACTTATTTTAAATAATCGCAGATTTACACGTATAATTATATTATTTATATCAGCGCTAATATTTTCGATCTTCGAGGTTTTCACTTTATGACGTCACATTCCGGAAGTAGTCTCTTTTACGTTTCGTTCTACGGATGCAATGTCATTTATGACAAGGAACTTTTGAGTTTTCCTTAATGCGCCATCTGCTATCTAATCATACCCAACAAGCCTGTAATAGTTAGCTAGACCGATAAACATCATTCAAAAAATCAAATTGTACAACTTCAATGTCCTATAATGCTAGATTTGCTATTTTTATGCCAGAAATAACTCACCACATGAAATTTTATCCCACACTCGACAATTTGACTTTAATAATAAATATGATGTATGTATTGCATTTGAAGTGACCAATACACGTCCGGTCGTGTTTCAGTCAATACGATGAATGATTTGTCTATAAAACCAATTATATTCAGAGCACGTATCCGAGAATATATTAATAAATTCAAGAAGTTGCTCTATGTAAACTACATGTATGTTACTTCACATCCATTGGCCGAGGAAATTCAGATTTTTTTTCTTTGTTTCGATGTTTGTATACATATATCAACTATTAATGATTTTATGCCTTGCTCATCACGTGATAATCTCCACCTCTATCCCTACCCCTCAGGGAACTGGCTGCGAAACATTGGTTCATTTAATCACTTTTAAAATTGCTATATTTATTTATTTACTTGTTTTGGCCTAGTAAAATTCACAAGTATTCTGTGAAATAACTGATTGAATTTCATATAGTAAGGAGTTCAAATATATTAATTCACCAAATTCTTCTGTTCTGGGGTTTAAAAACATACTGCAAAAATATAGTCAAGCCCCTCGAAACCGCGCAATCACTCGGTAGATGTTCTCTATATCGTGTTTGCTGTTTATATCTACTTCAACCCGGAAAGGGAAAACATATTAAACAAAAAACAGAACACAGACTGTGGAACCTACAGATTGTTTAATGTTCCGCAACGACTCTCTCTTCCTGATCCCATGAGTATCTGACAGTGGTATCAACAAATCTCAATAATAAACTTCATGAAACGTTGCTTTAAATTGACTTGAAAAATAAATGAAGACGGGGTTCTAATTTGCGATACCTCAGAATCTGCTAACTTTGTTTAGCATGTTAATCGTAATATACGGCGTATGGTCCGGAGCCATTAAATTTGCGAAACCTTAATACGTCAATGCCGCGAGTTGGCCTGTCTGATTTATTTGTATATAATTTGCTTCAGCAATTTTGTCCAAGGAGATACATATTTGCAAGTCCATCGCACGGGTACCTTGGGTAACATGGACCAAGATTTGGGTAATATGTCGTGAGCTGCATTTTCCTTTTGTTTAAACACACGAACTTGTAGCTGTTGACAGTGAGACTGTTGTTTGATACTTGCTCCATATTGCTCTATTTATCGTATATTATGTTCAAGGCATGATGAAATCTAATAGATTTGATCACGCTCCGACCGTAATGATCATCTCATAGTATTCAAAGAATGATTCCTTAATACTTATATTTAAATGAATTTAAAAAAATAAATTTTCAGCAATTGTACAATTAATTATTAAACTATTGACATTTTTACGTTGATTTTTTTTTTTCGTACTATCATGCAAACCCCGCTCGCGCCCAAACACATTGCACGAATCAAGAGGGGGGTCGGGGGGAAGTTTCAAATTTCTTAAATTTACATAATAGAATTACCGAAAATATGCCTCGGACCTCCCCCCCCCCCCCCCCCCCGGCAAACACACATATCCCTCGGAACCACCCCCTCCCCCTGGAAAAATTTTTCTGGATCCGCGCATGCAAGTGACCAATTTATACATAACAGTGCAAAGTTCACCAAAAAACGTGTTTAATATTATAGTACATGAATAAAAACGATATTTATGTTATTAGAAGATCACACAACTTTCACCTGCTCAGCTAATTAGAATTAGGATAGAGCAAAATATTAATGCATTCTGTGTGCATTGATGATGCTTATAATTTAGATTTTTAAACTACTGCTAATGTATACGTATACAATGTCCTTGTGTGTATCAAAGGTGATTTTGATCTCACCTATTCTAGTCGCAGCGTGTGAAATCGTTTTGCAATATAATGTACAGCTTATGCGTATTACATCATTTCTCTAACGCAAGATTTTTCATCTCTTATTTGAATAAATCCAATGATTTAAATAATTCCTCGTCTGTAGTCGAAAAGTCCGATTGCTTTACAAAATATTTACATTATGTTGAAATTGAGAAGATTGTTGCAACAGCTGAGTCGGTTTGAGTGCAGAAACCATGTGCGGAGGGTTAAGAGTTCGAATGTCGATCGCGACAAACAGACCTTAATCGATAACTTAGTCCCCTCCCCTACTGTTTGACCATCAATTGTTCAGGGGTTACAGTGAGAGCTGAGTCGGGGACCCAATTAGCCACTGGCGTTATCATGCTTATGTTGAGTGAATAAGATCAAACTTGGTGTCGGTGATCTAGGCTATTTTCGCGCACGAGCTCGCTTTTTATCTCAGTTTCTCTTTAGCAAAATGAAAATACAGTGGGAACTTATTTGTGCGGTAAAATGAAACAATAAGTCCATATTTTGGGGATCCTCATTTGTTTTGAAAATAAAGTAACGTCACTGATATTGTTTCGTACCAGGAAATCGGGGACCAAAAAAGTGAGATGACTTCACTTTTAATTTCAATCTTGTATCTAGCAAGATCTTGAATAGCGTATAGTAGAGGAGAGGTTTTACAGAATAATCTAATAAAAACTCCATTTCCTTCTGTAATCGGTTTTTCCATTTTTTTTTTTTTGCGTTAAAAACATGTCATCGACATGGATGTTTATAAATGTAATATCCATAGCTTTCTTTTTCACTACTCAACACACCCTTTTTCTAATCAAAACCAGTAACACACACACTTGTAAGGTCTTTTTTTATGATCAGAAGAAAGTCTCTCTCTTCACATCAACTGATTTGGATATATCCTCTTTTAATTGTGTTTTTGTGTTTGCTAGTTTAGAAGACTGGTACTAGTAGAAGTATAAGTAGTAGTAGTAGTAGTGATAGTAGTACTAATGGTATTAGTTGTCTTTTGAAATTGTTGAATTTTGAAGCGACCATTATTATGTTCTTATATCTTCTAATTATAAACAAAATGATTGAAACATAATATATTAACAGCGGTATCCCAATTCCTTCCCCCTCAAATATCCTTCAATTCAATTTTCAAAATGACCGTATTCTCACTACCAAAAAGTCTCTTTGCTAATAGGTATACTTTGAACAGTAAGTCTAATGTGTAAACGTCCAAACCAATTTACTATACTGTAGTTTGTAAGAGATGATGATAATGATGATGATGGTGGTTATGAAGAAGATGATGATGATGATGATGATGATGATGATGATGACTTTACAAATAACATTATGAAATTGACATATCTCTATTAGTTGACTGTAAGTTAATTTTTTTTAAAATTCAATTTATAACTGTCTTTTACATAGTTAATGTTGTGATAAACTGAAGCAGTATGTTGTAAATTCAAGCTTCATAGCAACGACTTCAGAACGAACTCTCTGTTCATTACGATGTCGAATTTGCAAAAGCAAATAAATGAAGTCAGTTCCATAAATTTAAATCAGCATGCTGGATAAAGATCGATGGCTTTTAATCATCAGTAACAACTATTATTGATTTCCGGTATCGCGATCAACATCTGATTGCTTTAAAACGAACTACAGCGTACATAACCGGTGTAAGCATGTTTAGATTATACTTCTTTTACTACCACTACTACTGTTTCCTACTACTACTACTACTACTACTACTTACAGGTAAATTATGGTTTAATATAATACTTAAAATTGAGTTCTAAAGAATGACTCTTTTTTTTTTTTTTTTTTTTACAAAACATTGGTAATGCTTTATTTCTGCTTTGTTCAGCCACCACGTTTAAGTGATGGTACCATTTTATACTTAGTCTACTACAGTACTCTCTTGTTCATTATACTACGGCTTCTGAATGACAGCATTTGACGTTGTAAGACTAGACAAAGAAACAGTTTTAATAAACACTTCATAATCCCTCAAGCACATTGCAAAAACCCCTCCTCCATCCCCCCACACGTTTTTTTTATTGCAATTGGCCTTCTATAGAGAAAATAAAATAGTGCCCCGCCCCCAGCTTATTGAAAGTTAATACTAGTACTTTTATTATAAGCTTCCTTTCCTCCCCACCCCCGTCCCCCAGGGGCCTTGCTACTGCATCAGTTTTCATTCTGAGTAATCACCAAGTGGTATTTTCCTACTAACTTGACTCTCACTATAGTAAGAGGTACCGCTAGGTACGTCCTCCGTACATTGATGTTAAATCTCAGAAATCGATGACAATGTTTGATAAGAGGAAGGCTTGTGATCTTTGATCGATTTCTTTTCATTTGATAGTAGTATTTTTTTTATATTATTAAAAAGAGAAAATCCTGTTAAATAAGGTACAACCAACGTTGAAGTCCCCAGTCGTGTGTAAATAATGAGCAGAAGTTACTCAAAAGTTCAAGTCACTCAGCTGGTCGGGAGTAACGTCATTCTAAGCTCTGTGTCAATAATTCAGCGCACTTCTCATTAAAACACCTGGTACTGAATATTTGTACTGAGTTTGTTTGGTGGGGTTTTTTTTTTTTGGTTGTAAATCTACTGGTGTTAATTTTCCCCTTTTTTCCAGGCAATAGCGGATATTAACTTGTACACGGATGTGAGGGATACTTAATGCTGCCAAGTTAAAAATGCAACTGTGAATTTGTTTTTTCGTGCATGGATGTTTTATAGCTTACTTGGTGAGTACTTATTTAAAAAATAAAATATATCCTTAATGAATAATGTATCGCACAAACAGTAATTTTTCTCTCCCAGAGAAGTTAATAGAGGATCCCTCTGAGTAGTGTGAGCAATTAGGGAATCGTTTTAGAATATCGCAATCTTTAGCGTAAATAAAAAAGGCCCGCAGTATTGCTAATATGCATTGATATTCATCATACTGATGCATTCTGTGTAAAGATGAGACCGACTTGTAAACGTAATACAAATACAAAGCGCCTTTACAACGCAGATCATGCTATTGATAGAGTGCTCATTAGTTGTCATATAATTGTTGAAAAAAAGTAAAGTTCGTTATGCTGAATTATTGATATTTTGTTTATGCATCCAGTTACATGTTTAAAAAGCTTCAATCGATTAAACATCGCCTTTTATACTTGAGTGAATCGTCTGTATCAATTGACACTTTAACGTTTTTGTTTCACAATCTGTGAAATTTACGTTAGTATATACTTTAGTCTTATAATTTACATCGCATTAACGGTTGTGCAAAATATTGTGTTTTAATCTATATCGAACAAACATTTTATACAAAAAAGACTGGAAAATTATTAATTTTTTTTTATTTGGAAATTCCATGTTTTCAGACATTTTTACTCCTATCACATACTATACACCTACAAAGCCTATGAATATGACCTCATTTGAGACTGAACTCTAATAGTTTATGAACATATATCCCACTGCAATAAATTATTTACAAGCTAAATGTCAATTATGTACGTGTAGTAGAGTTGTTGTTTCAAACAAAACACACTTTATTGCAGTCATAATTGCAGTTTATTGTGCAGTGCAAAATAAGTAAACTGAGTTTAGACGAAAATCTTACATAAATGCTTCCGCTTTAAGTCTTTATTTACTTCGATGCATTTTTCCATTGAACATTTCAAAAATGCCTGTTCATCAGTGAAAAAAAAATCAGATTTTAATCAGGTTGAAAATTTTTGGTTCACAAATTGATGCGGTGTCGGTAGATGAGGGGCCCATTTTCTCGCGATTAAAGCGACGGAGTGATTCATCGAGATGTACAGATACCGATGGCTTCTGTCACCCTCTGCTGATTTTTTTGCAAAACTTGATATCTCAGATCTTTTATAACATTTTTGCTGATATTTTGCTTTTGAAAATATACCTTTAATTTCTTTTTTATTAATATTATTTTTTTTTTTGCCTTTTTTTTTTAGCTATATCAAAAATTGAATAAATTTGACTATTGTCATAAATTCTGAGAAAGAGGTTAAATCCACAGGCACCTGACGTCATATATTTTTCTCATAATAAAAAAAAATACTCCGCTTACCTAATAAATGACAAGGTACCCATCCCCGCCATCTTGGATTTATTTCAATCTGGCACATCAGCTGGAAGTTTTGCTTGAAACTCATCGGTAAAATTATTTTGCAATCCTCTCCGTCTCTCGATCGGTCATTCAACATCTAAGCTTACAACCAATTCAACCAAAACGGTGCATTACACCTGTCAATAATAAAAATAACCACTCGATCTGCATCTACTGCCTTAGATATGCGATAAATGTCTAAAGGGTGGACGGAAGTTGTCACCAATATGTAAATGAGATTTCCCTGCAACGTGTGTTTGTTTCAATATTTCAAAATATATGCATTTATAAACATGTTTATATAAACTTTGTGTAACAAAAGTTATAATTGACTGTTTATAGTATCCCTTTTCTTAATTTTAACTCGTATGTTGATCGAATTCAAAATTGACGCCTTTTGAATATTCGTATCAGTGCTATATTTGGAAGGGATTACCCATATTATGACGCGATTTATGTCAACTTCCGTCCACCCTTTGGCTTTTTGTCACAAATCAGCAGCAGTAGATGCAGAATGAGGAGATATTTTTAATAATAAACGATGTTATGGGCCGTTTTGGTTGAATCAGCAGTAAGCTAAGATATTGAATGACCGATCGGACGGCGGAGATGATCGCAGAAAAATGTTACCGCTGAGTTATAAGCGAAAATTCACGGCGATGTGACAGTTTTAAAAAAATCCAAGATGGCGGGGATGGGTACCTTGTCATTTATTAGGTAAGCGGAGTATTTTTTTTTATTATGAGAAAAATATATGACGTCAGGTGCCTGTGGTTAAATCTTATGAAGCACAAGTTATGTTAGTTATGATAAAAAAAAAAGGGTTATGAACTACTGCTGGACGCCTTCCTTCAAAAGGCTTGCTTTAGTGTGAGTTGGATCTACAAGTTTGGACGATTAATATTGGTCTTGCGTGGTTTAAAACAACAAGACTATTAATTCAACTTCAGTCATAATAAGCACATTAATTAAAGTGGCACGGTGACTCAAAATAGATGTTTTACTTTTTGATTATGACAACGGAAATAAGAAGAGTTATTCGAAATTTCATCATACGGAAGGTTTCACGCATAATAAGTCATCACTTATCAATTTACAAGTCATTAAAAGTCATCCGGAAATTGCACATGTAAACAAACCGAGTTGTGTTGGACATTGGTTTAGTGTCACGTGATTGCGATTTCTGTCTAAAAATAGTTACAGTGGGATTGACACACAGAAAAAAGAATTTGAATTTGAAGCTATTCGATGTCTGTGGTAAGAAATATGCATTAATAGAGAATGCATCTTAATAAATATATAGTTCTTGAAGACATCGTGTTTCAATGAGAGGCTTCTGGCTCATGATGTATGCCACGCTGCAGTATTTACATTCCCCTGCGCTTGCGTGGCTATGAAGCGGAAGAAAAACTCAATATTTTCGTGTTGGCCCAACGCTTAATTCTATTTTTCTCTTTTTAATTTGATTTATTTACTTTTGAACACCGTAATTTTTCAAAAGTTCATCTTTTCATATGATATATAAAATATGTGGAAATAGTGTAAAAATTCGATATTTGCTAAATCATGGGTTTGTGCGTCACCATGTCTCTTTAATGATACTTCACATTGCATTTTCATTGAGAGTGGGGGAGGGGGTATTGGGTTGGGTTATTTTTTTTCAGTGTTTGTGATGGCTTGTTATAACACCCCCACCCCACCGCCGCCCCTCGGTAGTGTAACACATGATACGCTCAAGTTGTACAAGTATATTCAGTAGTCCATGGAATGAAAACGCGAAACTACGACACAAAATTCCACTTTTGACACGTAACATTTATATTGTTTGCATTTAATAAAAAAAAAACTATGGTTAAATACATACTTCATGTCACATAAACTGGTATTTGTTTGCATTTGGGTTGTCATAATCCTACATTTTTCATCGGAGCTTAAATCAAGTGCTTGGGACTGAGGAGCTGTTACGAGACTAGTGTAATATGAAAAAGAGTAAGTCTTTAACAACAAAAAATTGAGAGCGTCCCTTGCTCTATGGTAATAATACACTTTTTACATGCTTTATTCTGAAATGTACAAAGAATTCTCAAGATTCAGAACCATATGTTCCTTGCACTCTGACTAATTTTATCAAATTTGAAAATCCAACATCAAAATAGATAAGAAGCATCGTTAATAGATATGCATTAAAAAAATGCAATTTTCCCCTTTTATTGAATAGACTAGCATTTTGTAAATACCAATTGAAATTTCGTCGCACCAGCCAGTAAGTTCCCATTTGTATACCTTATGAACTGCAAAAAAAAAAATGAATAAAAAAAAATGGGTCTGGTTTCAAGCATCGCAAAAATACGTATTATATACATGTAGCTATATAATTTCTACAGGCAGGTGAGCTATTCTTGCCCCCGTGAGCCTCATGTTTTCCTATCTTAAATATTCATCGAATTGTTGATATAAGCAAATAAAGATTATTTGAAAATTAACAATTAATCATAAGAAAATCTTCAGGGGTTGTACATAGTGAGCGCATGCAGGGACTACATAGTCAATGCTGCAAAGATTAAAGGATTAGTCATTAATTGCAATACGCAAACTTTATAAAAACATTAATTAGTCTAGGGCAAAATTGCACTTAGAATAATTAATTAGTTATCGTGTACTGCACATCATACCGCCATGTTGGTAAAGGAGAATGCACCAGTAGAATACCATTAAACATTCAAATATATAAAATTTCTTCAACAACTCTGGTAGGTAAAACGCCATCGAAATGTGCTTGTTGAAATGTTGCATGCTGAGACCTATGTTTTGAAGTATCATGGTCATGTAAATCATTTGGAGTTTACAAATTACACACATTTCCTCTCTTCAAGATAAATGTTGATACATCGTGTTATGTTCTAGGCCCTTTCTTTCGATGCCGTTGACGGCGTTTGTCCTTGACACATCCTCTATAATGGGAGGTCAAGGTCACTATTACGCTTAAATTACAAATGTTGAACCCGTGTTTATCTTATCAGCCCTTTTAAATCCAATAATCTTTGCAGGTTGTTGTATATTTTTAACTCTGTCGTCTTTTTCAAGGTCACTGTAGTGTCTCTTGACCATTCTACGTCAATTTTTAAAATCAATTTGGAAAGACTCATCTATAGACTCAGACGTGTCACAAAAGCTAGGAGGTATAATACTCAATTGATACAGGTTAACGCCATAAAAAATATATTGACCTATATAGGTACAGTATGCATAAAAAAACCGCTTACACCGATCAAAGTGACGTGTTAAAGAATGCATGATCTATCATCTGTAACAGATCCATATGCATTTCAAAAGCAAGGCCAATATAAACCCGTTTTATATGTCAACGAACTTCAAAATCTGGCCATACTTGAACAGGTTACATTATACTTAATTGGGATTAAGATTGTCAGATAAATATCAAGAGAACTGGGAAAAAACTAGATACTAAATGTATGTCATTGACCTGTACATTGACATGTATTTGCAACTTGCAAGGTCATTTCTTTAGGACATGCAATTTAGTTAATTATTCATATATTTAACATTATCGTTTTTCTTAAACTATTTTAGTATTCTTCAACGTCTAGGGGGCATAATTTTCTTCATTCCTGATTTTATTCTTAGACTTTTGACTCCGCGTAGTATTTTTTAAAAGAATATTCTTCCGCCAAGGGAGTATCAAATTCTGAAGACAATTACTTTTCATATCTGTTATTGACATTTTCTGCTAATTCTTTCGGTGTTGCAGTTCTTACTTAATTATATTTCGTTTCCTCTAGCACTGAACCTTCTACTAAACGAGACGAAAAACTAATAAGTCTTACCATGGCGCCCTTAAGTGGAAAATTTCGTTAAGTCGGTGTGGGAAAACGTCCATGAGGATCCATCACCATTGAAATCGACCCCGGCTTATTTATGACCCCGTTTTCCAAACTTTCAAACCAATTACTTTTGTTCAGTTTATTTCTTTTTTCAGTCTCTCGTTTTATTTTATTGAGGCGCATCGCTTATCAGCGTCGTAGCATCATTGCTGAGAATCCGCAAATCTTTTCTTTTATGCATAACAGCAAAATTAACGGGTATCTTGTTTTTTGCTTTGAAAACAAAAACAACAACAAAACAAACTAAATGTAGTACGATATGCGGAGCGTGATATAATTTGCAGAACAACAGCATGTACTTCGATTGGTAAAACAATATCATTACATGCATTACAAATATCCGAAAAAATGTGCAATATTTTTGTTTAATAGACCATCACATTTGATAGAAAACTGGTGGTAGTTGTTTTCCCAAATGACAGCATTATCAGCGTTTTTATCACTTGAAGAGAAACAAACAGTAAAATGTCCCACCGAATTCAGTCTCGCAACAAGTGGAACCTTGTGGTTAAATATAAAATAAGAAGCCCGATGGTTGATAATAATAATAATTCCTTGTTAAATATTTTTACTTTCAACCAACAATAACATGTGCCTCTCAGACCTTTAGGTCTTTGATTCTATTAGTACTTGTCATTGCATTGGAGAGAGTTGGTTGTAAAAGCCCCTTAATATCACTACTGAAAATAACGCGCACGGAATAATAGAGTTGAAAGGTCCTTAAAACGGCATTAACTGTGTGATTGTCTAAATGTATCTAGGGTGAACAACCGCATCAAGTACAACACGTCGTCAAATTTCCATAATCATTTATTTGTGTCAACAATAAATACTTAAATAAAAGGGTTATCATTTTATGTACATTTAAATCTTTATTGTCAATATAGTACCTGAAACTATATTGCTTACCGATTTTGGGTATTTCAATGCTAAAATTTAATGTCTTTAAAATAATATCCGCGGTTGATGAAATAACCAGATACATTTCTAAATGGTTTTCGTAAGAACTGAGAAATGCACTAATCAATATAAACGTATATGCATGGTGGTGCTGAAAGAATGACAACTCCGTAGATGTACATGTAGGTGAACAACCGCAAAAAATCAAAAGACGTACATTGTTGTGTATCAAATACTGCTATCAGATAGCACACTCTGTAAATGTATTGCTATCACATCACCAAAATATAAAAAAGCCATTTATAGTTCCTTAGAATTATCTATATATAAGGTAACAAATCCGGTAACCATATCATTGCGCTACTTTGCTGATAGGACATCAATCGAATATCATTGACTTATTTTAACGATATAAAAATCCAAGATGATTGGTGTTAATTTATAGGTGCTCGAACTGGGTAAATACTTATAACTTTTAACAAAACTGTTACAATTCATCACAGCCCGTTGTCGTCACAAAGATACTACTTCCTGTACAGTACTGTATTGCTATTACAGTAATGCAATGTCCTCTATTTGTTGGTGCAGTGTGAAAAAATAGATTTTGGCAGTTAGTGTAACTTTAAAAAGTTTGAAATAGAAATCTTTGATTTCAAACTTTTGATGTAACCTAATTAGTATCAGTGATATCAGTGATATCGAACGGAATGTCAGATTGTCCTAATGTTAATATGAAATTGGACTGTTTCTTTTTTAAATTTATTCAACTCATGCTGCCCATGAAAAAAAGGCAGGTGAGCTCGTAAGATAAATAAATGCTTGTATACACATCGAAAAAAGGATATATAGCAGAAGACAGCGACTGTATATAATTTAGAGGTGAAAAAAATAAAGCCACCACGGGTCGATGTCATTTCTTTATTGGAGTTGTGTTTCTTACAATGCTGAAATCAACGATACTATATAGATTTGTAGCATTCCATCAAAAGAAATGTTTGGTGAATTTATACGTTAATATGTATGGATGTTTAACATAAATATACAGAAGACATTGTATTGAGTATATAGAAACATACACATGTATATATATTATATACTAGTATACTAATTAAATGTTCATGTCTGTCCTAGCTCTTTCAATCATCCAACTCTTTCCCTCTTGTATATGTAATGCTTATTGAATGTCTTATATGTACATTGGATGTTCTATGTACAATCTTCATGTTGCCCCTTGAGGGCCCTTAATTGGTTAATAAAGAAATTGAAATTGAATATTCAATAATTTAAGAAAACCTCGTGATTAAGTGCCGTTCGTGATGTCATTCATTTGGTGATTACAGTAAAGTCAATCTAATACGTGAATTTGCAGCCCCCATACTCTGACTACCATATTCTTATCTTCTTTTCATATTAATGAATTTAGGATTTCAAACCAGTGAAAATGGTGAATATTTAATAAAAAAAGTAATCTATAGTGATTTAAGGTTACATAGGCAATGATATATACTAGAATATACTAGTACATGTATATACTGGCATATATACTTTTTATTAAATTTTTTACGTCTTTTTTTCTTTGATCGATAAAAGCGCTTGGCCTATCTAGTTTTGTTTATGTGGGATTTTTTTGGCAATATTTGACAATCTTATATTTTTTTTAGAAACTCAAGTGCAATTCTTAAACAACATGTTGATGAAGTAAATTATTTATTACTATTTCATAAACACGTTCTCTCTTACGGTCATGATAATAATATGTACGGTGATTTATCTATTCCTTGACAAATCATTATACATGTGTCTACATGTATCGACAGGGACGTGAATTTGGAATGATTCCGCTAAATAAAATTAATTCTTGTAAAACTATAAAAATCTTTTAGTTAAATACTAATATTATTTCGGACCCCTTCCCCTTTCATACACACACCATTAAAAGATTCTCTTTAGGGAGAAGGCTTACATAGGCAATGCCGCTGCATGCCCAATCCATTTATGTATATTTACATAATAAAATATGTTCAAATCAAATTGCAAACCACTAAAAAACAAAATATAATTGTAAGTAAAAAGTAACAGTTAAGTAAGTTATACTCTGAGTTGCCCGATATTTTTCTTTTAATAAAAAAAATGGCGCTTATGGCGCTGCCATAAGCCGATGAATCTTTTTTTTTTTAAATTTAAACATATTTTATCGATAGCCCAATAGGATTGAGTGACAGATAAAGTCTATATTTCTTCTCCCAAATACAAAATCAAGTCGTGGAGATTTTGAACAAGATGTATCTTCAGTACTTTTAACTTGCAGAGGTATGATATTTAGAAAATTTAAAAAAAAACATAAGCCGATATAGAAAGATAAAGCACTTTCTGTGAAAAAGCAATAAAATAAAATCGGATAAAGGATCCAATTACAACTCCATTGGTGACGAACTTACATGTGCCTGTTTTAGCTGCTCTATTTACACTAACTATACACTTTGAAAAAGAAATCGCAATCACTTGTACATAAACGGTATTTATCAAGTTGATTTTCAAAGTTGATCGGAAAGATACTCATGAAATGATAAATCTTTAAAGGGGCATGGTCATGATTTTGGTCAAAATTGATTTTTCCGCTTTTAATGTTTACAGTGCTTCAGTAAGGCATTTCTAATAGTCAACCAAAATTTGAGTGACAGTCGTCGAGTTATAAGCGAGATACAGAGCCCACAATTCCTTGTTACAATGTATGTAAACAAAGCTCAGGTCATGTTTTTGTTTACATTTTGAATGTTGAAAAGAAAATTCCAGGTTTTGACCTATAATGAATGTGACAGACGCTAGGAACTGTTTATTCATGTTCGAAACGAATTAGCAGATAGAGAAATGAGGTTGAAAAAGAACTTTTACCGGTATATTGAACAAATGTAAACAAAAGCATGGCACGACCTTGTTTACATAACAAAGAATTGTAAGCTCTGTATCTCGCTTATAACTCGACGACTGGCACTCAAATTTTGGTTGAGAATTAGAAATATTTTACTTAAGCATTGTAAACAATAAAAATAGAAAACCAAAATCGTGAGCGTGTCCCTCATTAAAGATATTTTCCTTTCCTTTTTTCCCCATGTGTATATATTTTTTTTCCCATGTTTATAGCAAAATTAATAAAAGTCAGAAAACACAACGATTTTTGGAGAATCTTTTTTTTTTTTAGTTGAAATTCGTACAGCGCGAAGGATTATCATGTTTATCCACTGAGTTAAGAAGCAGGACCAACATTGGTCATTTGGCAATATGTTATGTCTTACTGTCATCAAAATGTGTGATGGGTGTGCCTTATTTTTACCTCATCTTTAGTTGGTCTGATGAATTGTTGAAAAATAGATCAATGTAAATTTCTTACACATTTTGTAATAACAAGTGTTTTTTTTTTTTTTTGAAGAATTTTCAAATCAAAGGAATAATCAAGAAATGAATATCCTACCGTTAGAGTTTTTTTTTAAAAGTGTCCAATATTTAGAGCCACGTATACATATCATTCAGCTTCTTTATGCCATTGAAATAACTGGTGTCCTAAAAATAACCATAGAACTGTGTAGCCCTTCCAAAACCAAATGGTGCCAGATTCGAGACCACGTAAAAACAATTAAAAATTATTTTTCCTCTAATTACTACATGTACATTCATCTACCCAAATACAGGTATAAAGACATCTCTTATGTTACAGTATTTCCAAGACATGCACTAGTTGTACGAAACCATCGATGTCATGCCTGAATATTTTTATTTTTAATATATATATAATTGACTTGCATGGAATTCGTGTACAGCCATAAGGCTTTTGTCATATTCGCACTAGACTAACCAATATTCGGATTATTTTTCAAGATTAATATCCAATAATTATATGTTCTCCTCTGATTCTTTAGAAAATCAATTGTAATTCATATAGAAACTGACATGACTGAAATCGACACGGATCCTGATTCCAGTTCTTACCATTTTAAAAATTACCTGTCCAAGTATGAATATAAGTACATGTAGCATTCCTTTAACATTTTACAGAAAGCTTTCAATTGTATTTACTAATTATAAATATCAACTTTAATTTAAATAACTAGACAGTGTGATAAATTATCATTATAATCTTTCATTGGTGTTTTTTTTTTATACTTTTGAAATTCATTTGACTTTTCGTGGATTATTTCTTGATCGATAAAAACTTTAGATACATTGAGAACACGAACTCTTTTGACTGCACGGACTAACGTCGATCAGACTTTGAAGCAGTGGAAGTAGAATTTCACTTTTATGGAAGAATTGGCTGTTCCTTTTTTGTAACGTACAATAACGATAATTTCCACTTACTTGTTATTGGTAATTGTAGAAAGATTCAGATATAGATGTAAATATAAACAATAAAATACATTCTTTGGTGTTTTATGTAGAAATCATTGCAGAAAAAAAATGACAATTCAGCTATCGCGATTTATGTACAGTAAAACCCGCTTATAACGAAGTGCCAGAGACGGACGATTTTGCTTCGTTGTAATTGTAATTCGTTATATCCGTCAAGTTTACAACATGTTATAAAGTCACAGGGAATGAAAA
Source organism: Magallana hongkongensis (assembly GCA_016163765.1). Taxonomy (NCBI): domain Eukaryota; kingdom Metazoa; phylum Mollusca; class Bivalvia; order Ostreida; family Ostreidae; genus Magallana; species Magallana hongkongensis. The sequence continues at coordinate 33,044,252 of WFKH01010211.1, forward strand.
TCACTTCGCTGTAAGCGTCAATTCATTGTAAGCGTGTTCGCTATAACCGTGTTTTACTGTATTTAATCTGCATTGCTCGCTGTTCCATGTGTAAAATGATAAACCCCACCGAGGTCTTGAACACTTGTTTTTCGTATGAAACATATCCATGTCCCAGATCGATTCAGAAAATGGAACCATATAAGATCTCTCCCGGATCGTTGACCTTATAGTCTCCTACATTTCTCAATCTTTTGGTCACGTCGCATGTGCGGATCCAGAAATTTTTCCCCGGGGGGGGGGGGGGTCCGAAAGATAATTTTGCTTTTCGGGGGGAGGTGGCTCCGATTTTTTATTGGTACCTTTACTCTGTGAAATTAATAAGTGTCAGTGTTTCAAGGGAAGTAGTGGTCCGCATCCCCTGTCCACCCTCTCTAGATCCGCGCATGCGTCTCAAGCCACAATGTTCGAGGGGAGACGACCGTGGTCACCTCATCCTAATCATCGCCATTTTCATCGTTGTTCAACCAATATTTAAGATCATCGCGTATTTTAACAAGTGCGTTGTATGATATCATTTTGATAAATCATATTGGAAATATTCCCACCGCCAGAGTTCTAACATGATCTTCTATCAATGTGGCTGATTAGCTGGCCTTGGGGTCCGTTAATACTGATCAAAACGTCTTCCTCTGGCAATGAATCACAGTCCTAATCATGATTCTCCTATCCCAAACGGATCCCATGGATAGATTTATTCTCTTGTACTAAGGGTGATCTAATTTTATCATCGCAGGCCGTTATGCAAAATGCCGCTTTTAATCCAGTTTACAGGAAATGAGAAGTTTGTAAAGCATTTGTGCAATTACTGTTTTGTAAAGATTTTGACAAGTGTTCGACTTTTGCCATGATAAGGGTAAAGGAAGATACAGGACCTGAGCAGTTTTATTGAGTCATCTTGACAGCGTTTTGTAGTGTCGAAACGCTCCCAACTGTCGCTCTAAAACAAAGGCAAGTTGGTCTTCATCACGTGACTCTAGCAGTTGAACATGTTGCAGACAGCTGGGGTGTTCACTTCTGCCGCGTTAAGTATGCTATGGCTTTGATAAACTTAATAGAGACTATTTATATTAAAAGAAAAACTAAAACACACGTTATAGACCATATGTCATATGATGGTCTACATACTAAGTCGTCTAGACTTAGTGCACCAAATACGGGTTTCATTATGAAAAACAGTTTAATATTTTCGTTTACAGAAAATTCGTCAGATCCAAGGCAGGAATTGTTTTCCTCCAAAAACAATTCTTTCCCTTTCATCTAAAGTCTTAAAGTAAAATAAACATCGCCCTCGGCCCGCGACATCAACTTTACGTTTTTTGTTGCGTATGCGCATGCTCAAAATCGTTCAGAGAAAAGTGTACTCTTGTGCAATGATCGTTTCATATGTTCTTAGAGATCCATAAGCTAGCTATTTTTGCGACAAAAATTTAATTTGATGACATTTGCTTAAAGTCATATATCTATTATAAGTAACATTATTATTTTATGATTTGTTACACTTTTCATCAATATATATTCCAATGATATTGAGAAAGTTGCCATCACTTTTAAAGCTAAATATCTTCAGAATATATAGAATAATTATTTTTATAGTTTTTCAGCTTTCTTCGATGTTTTAATGTCAATTCCAAAGGTATTATATATCCTCTATGACTTGAAAATGAACTGTTTTTGCGACAATATATTGCAAAATTGTCTTAGATATTTAGAAACTCGACTCCCTTTTAAATCAAATATCTGTAGATACACGTATTTCTTGTAAGATACATGTACAATGCCATTATTTGACATTTAGTTTAAAAACTATGAAAACATTAAACAGTCAATAACTTTTGGAGAAAACAATCTTGATATCATTAATATTAAGATCCAAGTGCGCTTGCTTCCTAATCTTCCTTCCTAAAAGATAATATTATCTCTTTAAAGGATATTGCTTGTCATAAAAGAGAGAAATTCTCAAAAACAAAAATCAGGCCTGTACATGCACTTCACATGCATAAGCAACGGATCAGACCTGCGAACCGACATTGCAATGACCCCCTGCCTCGTAAAAGAACAAACGATTGTTTTCATTTCAACTTATATAACGATCTCATTGATAAAACATAAAACACAGAGCGGAAGTTCAGACCCAGAGTTCCTTTTGCACTGAAATTTTTAACCGATTACGTTTGGAAAGCTTGATTGTCATTTTTAAGGCATTTTGACTTCTAAAGACTTAGTAATGCCGTCCTCTTTTGCAAACAAGGACGAATTGTTCATCCGGGAAAACAGAAGGTGCGATAACATTTAACTCTTGACATAAAATGGGATTCTAATGTAAATCACTCTTGAAGAAGTCAAATGATATTGCGTCTGAAACAAACAATTTTTTTTCTCTGTGACTTTGTAATGATATTCCTAATTTGTGTCGTGTTTCCTGAATGTTTTGTTTTTTAGTATCATTTTATTTAAAGTTGTTTTTATAGAAGGATGATATTCAAATAGTTGTGTGTAGAACTTATTCAAGAATTTGTTCAAAAATCAAGCATTGTGAAGTCTTGTAAGCAGAAAAGAACATTATTATAGTCTCTGGAGTATTTGTCTATTGAAAAACCTTTACAATATAAATCTTCCAAGGATTTTTCTGATAATGAATTATAGCGTGTTTTCTGATGACATCGTCAGAAAATAAAATGACCTCATTTTTTTTCCTCCTCGGAGCCTGGTAACTATTTGGAATTATATTAGTTTTTAATGTATTTAAATGGACTAATGTTGCCCCCCCCCCAAAAAAAAAAAAAAAAAAAAAACGTGTCAGCCTTAAGTCTGACTAGGCATGTTTTGGCATAATGATATCGATTTCTGTTTTTTTTATTGATAAGTTACAAAAAATGCGGGAGACTAAAACATGAATATTGATAGAATTCGATGATAGTTTTTAGAGATACGAATCATTTTTAAATACTTAGATTTTTTTTTCTAGCCAGAGTACATAATGTTGAATTATAATTTTATATCTGCATAGTAAGAGTATTACTAACTTTGCTTCATCAAAGTACAGGTCGGTCTATGATTGCTTGCTTTGTGCGCAGATAGGTTTTAGGTTCGACTCTTAGACAAATCTGATTAGTTTATCGAAATTTGCCCAGATTTTTTTTTCGTAAGTACATTTTTGTTTTTTTGAAATGGGCGTCATATGCGAAGAATCTTGAGAATGCATTAGCTCTAAATCAAAATGTGTAAAACTTTGCCGAAAAAAACGATGACCAAAATGACACTGACTGAATAAATATTATGAATTGTATTTCTCACAGGCACCTTATGGATATCATGTTTAAAAAAATTGAGTCATGACGTTTTTTTTACCAATAAGCGCTTCATTCAAGCGATTTCTCGAGTTGCAATAATTTTTGCTCTTAATGTTTAAATGTTTTTAAAGGATTTAGGTAAATGTATGTTTTTTTGCAACAAAAAAAAAAATCAACATCTAAGATAAAAACCATATGCATGCACCTGCAGAAAAATACTATATCTTAAAAAGCAGAAACAATAATAGTAATCATAATATTGTACTCGGCAAAATCTTGATTGCCACAAAAATATCATGCAGACGATTCAGCGGAGATGAAATGGAGGTTTCCTGAAATGGATGTATATCCATAAATTGGCATGACTAAGGGAGAAACCCTTTCAAACAATGCAGAAAATTAAACTTTTGTCGATAACTAATTTGATCTCACGTAGTAATTTGAAAAATGAGGGAAACGCATTCTACACTTAATGTAAACGAATCAGTCTTAACACTAAATAATTCTATTTCGAGCAGCCTTTTATACATTCTAACACACATCTCGTCCGATCAGAACCCGAATTGATCAGTATTATGAGTGCATAAAGCAACCAGAACTGCTGACGAGCGCAAAGAGAGGACGTTCACCCTGAGAAGTAGTGATGTAGGGGGAAATCGTTTATAACAAGCAATGCAATCAAGTCTTTGCTTTTTAACTACCTGCTAATGGAAATTGCATACAGTATTAATCTAGCTCTGTAGTTTATCTATAGATAACTCTTTTGCATTGAATTTGATGTTTGAAATGCTTGATGTTTAGATTAACAGGTCATGTAAATACATGTAAAGTACATGTAAATAACATGTTTATCAGTCATTATTTAGGGAATTTGACTACCTACATGTACATGTTAAATAAGTGTGCATATATATGTAGTATAGAGTTTTTATGTTATAACTACATGTATTCAGACTCTGTATTAATCATATTATATGCATGTATGTAAAAAAATTTAATTATGTTCATGTTACCTACATGTATATACTTAAAATGCATCGGATATCCATTAATTTGCTATTGCTAAAACTTGATTTTAAGTCAAAACACTCTCTTGAATGCTTTGTGAGAAATAAACACATTCACCATAAGATATAATAGTCGTTGATTATCCCTTCGAGAATATTTCAACGATTTTATGACGTCACAATTGTCAGATATGACCTTTGTTCTACTCACAGCTGAAGAAAATTAATGTTTATGATGCCAGCATGTATCGATGCAAAAACCAATTTCGGTCGGGTCTTATCTTGCCAGCAATTTCTGCAACAAGTGAGGCCTCTGGTTTTCATTGAACTGACCCATTACTTATCATTTTTGCGTGTATGAGAAGATTTTGTTCTTTATTTTAATCAAGTTTGCTATGGTTCTCTATTTGATCTTTATTTGCTGATTTTTTTCTTACAAAATGTTTCATACGTGGTATTTAATATGGTTTGATAAAAAAAAAAAGAATATCCCAACCCTCAAAACCCCACCCTACCCCTATCCCGAAAATACAGATAGATAATATTTTTATGCAAAGCTCTCCAAGAAATATGAAATTTGCACATTTTTTGCATAATTGTCATTCTAGTTCCGTTTTAAGCGATAAACAGATGGAAATTGCCTCTTCATACACGGTCTAACCACTGAAATAATTGGGAGGCCCTGAATCTTGTTCCATTCAGCGTCCGCGAAGGAGCAATTAGGAGACAACAAAGTATAACTTGGTTTCACTGTTTTAAAAGCAAATAATTGAATTGTCGTCATATTCTGAGTAAATGTTTGATTGTTAGGACAAATGTATACATGTATATCCTTTAATCTCTCTGTGTGTCTCTTTTAGCATAGTCCAGTTTGCCGTCGTTAGTTTAACTAACCATAAAATGATTCCTTGCAAATTTGCTCTGTTGTGTAACAACTGCTTCACATTAGCATATCAAGCAGATAGAAGCCGGGAACGGCAACTGAAAGAAAATTTAACGCTTGTGCAAGTACAGCCTAATGAATTTTTATTTTTGCAGTTGCAGGTCTCGATTTTCCCTAACATTTCATGACTGCAAATTTCTAGCCAAGAAAACGGCCTCCCAGAATCAATACAATTTTCAATTTCGTGCTGTCTTCTTCACATTAGAATTAATTTTCTTAAAGTGCATGGATGATAAAAACAGAGAATTCTATTTTTTCGCCCTGGTTACATAAATCGTCTATCTGATGGTCCCGGACTTGTCTGTAACTTGTTCTGAAGAACGGTTTGTCGGGAACTGCGAAACAATTACGTCAAAAATATTTGCCACTTAAAAAAGGTCATTTTGCCACGGGAAGAACCGTCACCGTCGTTTGTAGCCATAAAAACGATTAAATTGTCTTGAATTAGTGTGATCATTGATAAGTTAATAGTTTAATGTCGCTCCAGTGACAGAACCCAGATTTAGTTAAATCACTGCGATATAAACTGTATAGCAAACACAGACTTGTTCAAGAACAGTTTGCAAAAGTCAGACAAAAGAAATTACCTTTAAAGCATTAATCAAGATTTAAAAAGACACTCGTTTAAAATGCAGAGACCCCATGAATACATAACTGCATTAATTAAAAAGCTATTTATAGAATATATAGGTTTTTAACTCAAAACTACTCAATGTACATGTTTAAACTAACCATGTAGTTGTTTTTACAATGTGACTTGGGTGTAATGCAATCATGAGACTGAGTATTGCATTACAACCAAGAATGGTTGATAGATTAGGAATATACCTTATTCCACTTTCTGTGTAGAAATTAATGACTTGGCTGATACCAATAAATCGTGATTTACCTCTAATGGACATAGTATTACTTGTATCTGGTATATGAATATAACGGCTTCATTGAAATTGATATGCTAGCTAGCGGTAGATATCTATGAGGAATACATGTTTTCAGGGTTATTCATACATGTATAACGGCAAAGAGTCATTGCATGCAATCAAACAAAAAGTAATTTGTCCATCTTGGCAGCTTAGTTCTTGTTCTGATGGCAAACTGAAATCTGATTCCAGAGACACCGTCCGTCCCAATTCTCGACATTTTTAAATTTATTGTTCCGTGGCCTTTTCCACATTCTATCTATATTTGAGTCCGATTTATATTTTGCCTTTGTACAGTAACGTATTGATTTACTAGTACAGTATATTCTTACTGAATTAGACTATATATAAGATTTTGTCAGTACGCCGTACGCCGTGTGTCCTGTTAATTGGCACATACTACTATACTTATACTGAGTTTAAGAGACAAAGTAAAAATTAACTATTACTTTTGTTTAACTTCGGACTTGAATGACGCTCACTCTATAATTGGAATCTGCATTTTATGTTCAAATATGGTAGAATAGTTTTTGTTTTTTGTAGAAGGATTTGTTAATAGAAAACTGTCGATTTCATTTCTTGAATATAGATATGCAAAGTTTGACAAAATCGGTAATTGTGTATTATTTTCTCTCCCTTTCTCTTAAAAAAAAGTAAGAGCATCAGTACTGATATTGAATAAAAAAATAAACTGCGTTTTTACAGCATGAAAATTGGAGCATGACATAGCACAAATGACCTCATGAAACGAACTTAAAAGAACCGCAATCTGAGATTAAAGAGGGCAAGTGTAAATAAATGATGATTAGAAAGACCGCCAGTAAAGGGCAAACGTGAATGCACGACTCGTATATTCGTATTTTCATTCACTGAACATTCCAACAATGAGAATTAATGAATGATTTTCCCGAGCAAGACTTTGGACGGAGACGTTATTTTCAAATTGGAGCTGGAAATAGACCTTCTTTAATGTTGATTACGAAATCAGATTTTGCCAGATTTAGAACATCAATTACATTCGGGCTTGGATAAGATGTGGTCAACGCTGGTCACGTGCTATAGTTACCGCACTTTTAAACTTTCTGTTGCTAGATTCCCCTCCTACATATATTTCTGCGATTATTCGAACATGTTTCATGCGCAACTTTTCAACACCCAAAGATTCTTTGTGAACCAACTCTGATTTCTTTATGGTACATAAAACGGTTCTTAAAATAACGTACATCTTTTTGGGGGCGACAATTGCTTTTTGGAAACCATTGGAAAATTTTTTTGAATGTTGTTAAAGAATATATCCAATTTTTAATTTTTTTAATTACATGTGCAAATTTCCTTCAATCAAATCCTGTGATCAAGTTAAATGGAAACTTATAAAAGAGGCGGGTTCAGTGCTCATGATGATTAAAAATACAAACATATCTGACATCTCTTTCAAATATCCGTTATCAACTACATCATTTATGTATATTTGTTATCACTTCGTCCATCTTTGACCTGTATATTTAATAAGATATCGATATTCAGAGCTTATATAAGATGAATATTTGAAGTATATTGACGCAAACTGTTATCTGCTTAGAAAAATTTCAAAAGGCGTCATTTTTTAGAACTTCAATTTCCATCATTTTATAGAGTGAGTTTTTGTAAAGGCTTAATTTAAGTATACTAGTATTTAAAATGCAATCGAGTTCATTCAACAAAAGTTTAGAGCGATGGCCCACTCTACATGTACAATAGAATTACTTTATTTGTATGTCATGCAACATTCGGACGTTTCATGGAAATATTAATTGCAGTTAGTACACATGTGGACAGTTTTTTGTATAGTATGATTGTTTTGACAAAAATGACGTAGTTGTAAGAGCATTAGATGCAAGTTTGGCTTAAGATTGAAGTTTTTTTAATGGGACTCGATCCCAATACAAACTTACCATTATTTTAGTTTTTCTTGTATGTTGAAAAAACCCAAAGAGCAAAGTAACATATAACAACCTTGCTTTTTGAATGCTTTAATCGAGTTATAAAGCAGTTATTTACATTTTGTTAACTAAGAATTATCTTAAAATAAAACCAAAAAGGCATTTGACCCATATTATTCATGCAGTCATATTCTTTGTAACACCCGATCTACGAACATAGAAGAGTTTCGTTTAATGAAATAAACGAAAATAAGAACTATACCTATTTTTATAATCTTTATTCATTTATTTCAGTAACAACATGAATTTAAAATGAGTAAACAATGGGAATGGGTTCGAACAAACGGTCTTGGACATGAGCACAACGATTCACGGGGCCTCGTGCCTGGAAAAGAGTGCACAGGCATGCGCAGTCCAATACCGGACCTTGTGGTGGTACCGGAACTCCAAGAGCAAACATTCTGTCAGGAAGTCAGCCCGGGACTACTGTGTACCCAAACATTTCTGTCACCACGAAGTTCCGGTTCGTCAGCTGCGCGAGCAAGTAGCATCACCTCATCCATTTTTGACCTGTCTTTCGAAAGCGCCCAACTGGAAAAGGCTTTAGTGGAGAATGATACTTACACTCTGCAGAAGATTTTCGAGATTCATTTCGCCAAGTTTCCTCGAAGTGTTAAGGAGGACAGATTGAGTGTCGGGTCCCGAAGCCGGAGACCAAGCAGTCGTTACAGCACCGACACGGAAGTCAACAGGCGATGTCCGACCCCGATTGAATTTTTTGATCGTCGTGAAAGTGTGACCCCCGAGTGTGATATCCCGCTGATATTTAAAACAGCTCTGCATGTTGCCATACATAACAACTCAACTGAAGCTGTCAAACTTTTGTTAAGATGCAATATTGATCCCAATTTCCCTAACGCTAATTTGATCAGTCACATAAAAGCAGGATGCCATGCTACCGACGCACTGAAAATTAATATACTAAAGCCTTCTGCACAGAAAGGAAGCTTGAGTCCACAGATCGATTATCATAACACAAGAGCTGATCACAACAGCATCAATATTGAGGAGACCAGCAGTTGTTTAGCTCCGCCCGCACCCGTCACCAGTGATGATTTGGGGGACTATTCAGTCGACGATCTTTATCACCTCCCGCCGCTGTTTTTGTCCATTGTGGAGCAGAAGCCTGTAATAACACACTTGTTGCTCTTGCACGGGGCGGACCCCACCGTGCAAGACTCACGGGGGAACACACCTTTACATCTCGCCGTCTCGACCTCGTTTTTTAACCTGAGTAGTGTCAGAGAACTATTGCAATACGGTGCGAAAACGTATGAAAAAAACCTCGATGGCAAAACACCTTGCGATCTCCATCACAACGTAAGTGTCGAGCAGCAGACAGTGATTCGCGCGTTGCTTGCTGGATTTTCAGTGAGTAGAATCGCCGATCCAAACGTTAAGCTGGTGCTGGAGGACAGCTGTAAAAGCAGCAAATGTGACGCAAATTCCGATACTTTCTCCGGGCGACTATTAAGAAGGTTCTCCAAATCCGCCAAATTTCGTCCCAATGTTGGATCATCGACGAAGGAGATATTTCATGAAATGAGGGAGAGGTTGTCGTCTGCGAGTTCGGGTAGAAGTGCGCGCAGTAAGCATCAATCTGTGATTGCGGAAGATCTGGACAGTGATGTCTCTCTGGTGAGTAACAATGTTATTCAAATGTTCCTTCTAGGATAAACACCTTCATAAATTCATAGCAACCATTCTTTCTAGTTTTATGGCTGTGTTTTAAGACGATATGTCTTATTCAGCTCTTCATGAAAAAAAATAGTGGACTACATGTACCATTTTGCATTTACAAGATACATGCACTAGTATTTACCGTGCAAAAGACACTTCAGCTGAAATTTGAAGTATAAGAATAATCGCGATTTCATTGATAGAAATCACACTTAAGTTTGAGTGAAATTAAATGAAATCATTACTTTATCGGTGCAAGATTTAGGCAATGGTAATGAAGCGAACATTTAGTGCTTTTGTTTGGATTTCCCTTTTGAAACCTTTGATTCATGACAAAAGATAGGCTCAGAGGATTTGGAGACGAATGTCCGATAATTACAATTTTTTTATATATAATATATAATATTTAATTATTATATAGATAAATTCCATTGCTTTTTCTAAAATTCTTTAACATACCTGAAATAAAGCCAACAAATTTTTGCTCAATTTTCCATTTTAATTCGGAGTTTCCATAGCCATCTTCAAAATAGATAACGGTGTATTGATTTTTTGCCATCAAATATGACCTGGAGAAAAGAGTACTTGCTCTGCATGACCTAAAAAAAAGCTCAATGCTACAGCGTATACCTGTCGCAGAATATTACATGAATCACCAGACTTAACCTTAATGTTTAATTTAGCTTGACGGATCAAAATTCAAACAATCTATTGTAGTCATTGTAAGTATTGTGTTATCTAGAATAATAAACTATTCATTTCACTATTCGTTAAAGTTCGGTCGATGTCAAAACAGCACAGAGAGAGAGAGAGAGAGAGAGAGAGAGAGAGAGAGAGAGAGAGAGA
>WFKH01010211.1:33054968-33127274 GCA_016163765.1 Magallana hongkongensis
GAGAGAGAGAGAGAGAGAGAGAGAGAGAGAGAGAGAGAGAGAGAGAGCTTTCATGAAGTCTGGTCTTTCTAAGACTGCTTGCCGGTTTCTCGCAGAAAGAATTTTGTATCTAATGGCTTGAGACAAAAGAGGAAATGCGACGTTTTTACACTTGAAAAAAAGGAATACATCTCTTTCTTTCTCTTTCTCTCAAAAAATAAATCTTTGGTCAGGCAAAAATATATTTACCGGTTTGTTGTATATATCATGTATATTTGACGTAAGTGAGGTGTACTTTCATTTTGCATGTATAAGTTATATCCCTCGTCTAGTGAGATACACAAAATCGAACTTCAGAACTCGAAATGAAATCAACGTGCATCTCTAAATTGAAATTTTTTGGTCGTTTCTTTGTCGGCTAAATTAAGCTGCCTAGAGAGGCATCACAGGTTGCCTGCCTTCAGCAGATTGTGACAGTGTACGTACATTTAATTATTAATCATTTCGCCTTGTGCTTTTTAATGCAGTGGTACCAATTCCATCGTTCGCAGCTTTATTGAATTTCGCCATTCATTTCATTTTAAAGAATCTCTGATTTTTCTCCTTGCGCATGATCAGACTTTTTGTCGTTTTACAGATTTGTACAAATCGTTCTAGAAATTAAGTTAGCGGGGAAATCGGTAAAACATCTAAGTTTGATTTGCGTTTGACTACGCATGCGTTAATATTATATGCATTCAAATTTCATTTCAATTAGAATTTATCTTCTACGATAGCTTAAAAATGTTCATTTGATGGAAAAATTGTTGTGGTATAGCCTATTACACAATTAAAACAAATATTTTTATTTTAAAAAATACAATTGATATAGATGCATTGCTTTTCTAATTGATGTTGTTATTTCTGGTGTTCAAAATTTATTAAAATAATTCTTTTAAAAAACCAATGTAATCATAAGTCTCTAAATGTAGCCATAGTTTAGTTTGCTTTTATAGCACGTGTAAATAAATGTCTTCTTTTATTTCTGGAATCAAAGTTTTAAGCATCAAATACTCAGTTTCATAGCAATCTTTTAACCAACATTTTACGAGGGCAGTTTGATGAAATAGAGATTTAGATTGTTTTTGGAAACCTGTCCCTGTGAATAACTCATTAATACTATTTTTGAAACCGCTGGTTCTTCTTCTGTAAATCTAACATCTGGCCTACGAATGTCATCAACTTTTGAAGTCGTCTGTTCATCAATATGAATATAGATCGAATTATTATACTTGTAAATCAGTTAATGAACACTTACTTTGCATACTGATGTTATTTTTTTTTTATTCTTGCCGAAATTGAGTTTTTTTCCCTCTTTATAACCGACTATCATGGGAATGAGATGTGATATGAAATGATCGAACACCGCAATGACAACATAACCGAGTTCTTGGCAAGGACACGCTGATTAGCATCTGCGGCATCAAGCGAAAACAAAGCCAAGTGTAGAACCTTTGTAATATAGACCTGGAGGACATGTTCAATGAAATGGACTGTTAGGTATATGGTAATTAATCTAGAAAAAAGACAATTCCTAAGATTTGGAAATCCACGAATGCAGCTGAACAAAGTACCGTAAGATTATGCAACATCCCCTACCCCACTTTAGCAACCCCCCAAAAAGTGTTGATGAAAGTTTTGCCTAATATTCTAGTAAAATGTCTTGAAAACGAATGCAAGTACTGCCGATGTAGACTGATATTGTCGCTTTATTTAAACATTATTTTTCAAACGTCTGCATCCTTTGAAGTTCACGCTTTAATAAATCTCTAACGTAATTACACCAGGGTAAGAACAAAAGGTTTTACGAATGATATTTGATCGATCCGGAAGCTATGTTGTTGTAATTTTTCCTTTATCCCTGTGTCAAGCGGTTTTATTCTAATTGCGGAGAAATATCGTAAACAGGGCGTTACCCAGATATATTTGACATTGTCTTTTAAATCGATAAACGAGGGGAGTTCAATATACAATTACGGACTAATTGCCTCTAGTCGACGAGGAGAAGAAACGAATCAAACCTGTGAAATATGTCGCTCGCAAGACATTACTAGTCAATTTTGCACTGAGCAGGGTAATTTTTAATCTTGTTTAAAAGGTTCAAGCAAAGTTTAGATCGGAAAACAATCATAAATGGTTTTGTTAAAGTATGAACTCATATCTTTTGGTTGAATAAGTGCATAATTTTCATTTGATATCATAAGCTGTAAAGGTCTGTAAAGGTCTAATAATAAGTGATTTGTGCGCTGTGTAACGATTTTTCTGATTCCTGAAGGTGAAATCAAGCGGAAATAGGGAGGTCATTTTAGCTTAATCACATGCATTTGGGCGCTTGTAACTTTCCGTTCAGTCAAACAGCTTATTGACTACCGCAATATTGTCAAGGATTGAAGAGTTAATTGGACAAGAATAATGTTGATGCCCGAGGGTTTCTAGTTTTCCCATGTGGCCTGGCCACATATACATGCATGTGTGATAATTAACATCGTCCTAGAATTGATTGATCTTTTATTTAAGGAATAAGGAATCATTCTTTGAGTATTATGAGGTGATAATTTCGTCGGGGCGTGATCAAATCCAATCGGGCCTTATGATAGATTTGATCACGCCCCAACCGAAATTATCACCTCATAATATTCAAAGAATGATTCATTATTACTTATATTTATATAATTTTCAGCCATTCTACCATTAAATATTTGAATATAAACAAGCAAACCCCGCTTGCGCCCCAATTATACGTCATTTGAATTTATTGGGCTGTATAGTACAAAATCAATTCATAGTGTTATCATAGGCAAAGACACTGAAAAATGTAAATATTTATCAATCTCCCTCGATACATATCACTCCATTATTTTATTACTACGGAAGGATTCCATAGGTATTGGACACGGGGTATCAGATGTTTATGTCTTATTCGAAAACGCATCAATCAGTCGTCAGACCACTGTTACAACGCACTTTGAAAAATTACGCACTTTGAAAAAAATTTTCAAGGTGCGTTCATTTTGGGACCAAGTCAACGCACTTTGAAAAAAAAAATATGTTTTTTCAAAGTGCGTGGATATCGTTGATATTAACGCACTTTGAAAAAAAATTTTCAAAGTGCGTAATTTTTCAAAGTGCGTTGTAACAGTGGTCTGGGATATATTTAAAAAAAGAACCCATAAGCTTACGTAGTTTGACAATTTACACAAAAAGAACAACTCGGGAGATTTGAATTATCCAAATATGACATAAACTACATCGCTTAGCAATTGCCTTTTCCTTTTTTGTGTATGCAACACATTTACTTCTTATCTGGTACATTGGGCTATGCCAGAAACGAAAATGATTTATATACATATTGATAATGGAGATCAATGTATAACATATTTCAACTGGCTTCAATTGCATGAGCATGTAAACAAACATGATGTGAAAAAAGGATACGTTAGTTATGTTTATCCAAAAAAAATTTGATCGTTTAGAAGATCAGTGCGAGAAAAAAAAACCACACCCTACTGTTTGTCAATGTAATTTTTTTTATAATAAAGTGATTTATTTGATTAGAATTTGAAAAGAGGGATTATGTTGAAACACTTATATATTCTTTAGCATACCATTGGAGAAATTATTGTTCGTTTTTTTCAATATCACTGTACTTAATTTGCAACAAAGCGTATTTCTTTTTCCAATCTTAAACGTTTACTCCAAGTTGCTGAATATCAAATGTTTTGGAAGGAAAAATTAGGGGTAGGGTACCTTCTTCCTGTAATCAATTAAATGATGTACTGGTAATTGACCTGTATCTTTGGTTAACCCCCACCCCCGTCCCCATCCCCGTTTTCAAAGACGGTAAGCTAGATTTACTAATGTTAACAAATCATTATACCTTAAACAAATTAGAAATTCAATTCTAGAATTTGTGATTTATACATATTTTTTCAAAGTGCGTTAAGTGTCTCGATACTAAAAAATGTTGTTATACCTACATGACGCACTTTGAAAAAAATTTTCAAAGTGGGTTGATATCGTCCCAAATTTAACGCACTTTGAAAATATTTTTCAAAGTACATAATTTTTTTTAAGTGCGTTGCCACAGACCACTGATTGAGGCTGAATTTACAGACCTTGGTTTTTGGCTTCATCTTGATAATTTTACACAAACGTGTGTAAAATAAGAGTCTTTCATTGGTCAAATACAACACATGATTGAACGAGATTCAACTGAACGTTATTTTTGGTCCACATGCTACAAATTTTGAGCTTTCATTACTAGTACAGTGTACTTCTGTAGTTTGATAGAAAAACCTTCCTGCATGTGTGACAGACCGACGTGCCGGTATCCAATCGAAGCCCAACTGCCAACGTAACAAGAGATTCGGGCAATTCGGAACATTACGAGTAATACATGTTTTTTCCAGGAAAAATCCATTTGTCAAATTGTAAATTATTTTCCGAGTCTCTTATAATCTTTATTATATTTGCTTTATCGGTGTACATTGTATTTATATAGTCGTCGAAAGATACAGATATACTTGATATGTTTTGAAACTAAACACCCCGATTGAATGTTATACATGTTGTACGTGTGTATACTAAATTACCGAATTTGTGTTACATATGTGTACGGAACGAATATCGGTCTACACGTAGTAACGTTCGGCGAAGGTTTTTGTTACATTGAATATGTTTAAAACAAAGCGAGTTCATGAATCATTAAGGTTATTGGATCTAAATCAATTAGAATCAGCGCACCGCAGTCATACACATCGTTCTCTACATTAACCGTTTTCTTTCTGTTATATCCTGAATTTCCAACTAGGCAGACGACAACGGAATTAATTCTCGGATCACAGAGAAAAAGCGAGATCAGCACGTGCTTTTGATCTTTGTGGATCTAACGAGCATGCAATAGCTACCTGCATTGTTTTCATATTCGTCCAATGGAGACAATTCCCGGGGGCGCTATCCTGTGCTGTTGCCATATTAAAAGAAAAAACAAGTCTTTGAAACATGAAATTATGTAATCAATATTTGACTTCGGTATGCCAAATCAAAGCAAGAGTTTGAAAACATTATTGGCCAAAACATTGATTATTTGATTATTGACCAGTTCCAGATCAAGTGCGAAGGCACTTTAAGGAAGAAAAAAAACCCCAGAATTTAAAGGTTATGTAATTAAGGATGCCTCTTATAAGTACGTAATTGTTATGTCTTTAAAATGAAAGTCCAATCTTCCAGCAAACGATTAATACGTTTTGTGTTTATTTGGGAAGGGTATTATTTTATTATGAACCCTTTGGGCAAACATTCTGAATCAGTGATAGATTATTTAGTTAAAGGCAAATTGTCCGCGATCCTGTTTTTAATACGAAGGGGAGTGTTGTTTTTCAGGCATGTAAAGGAACATTGTTTGTAATTAGCATTATGTCGGGGGGTTTTTTCAAGTGGGGCCCGGATCTTGAAAAAAGAGGGTGGCAAGAAAGCTTGTATTAGAGCATTTGGTACGTGTAGCAAACTTCTATCGCATTTACTTTAATCATATTTCGCGAATGAAAACAGCACGAAAGACGCTAAATCGCAATTACAACTAACTGTAAGTACGTTTATAGTACTCTGCATGATGTTATTAGTTTTCTATCAAAATTATACGGCGCGTTAGTGTGGTGGTTTTTTTCAGTTTTCATTCGCTAATACTTGTTTTGAAAAAACTCAATTTGCAATTGATCTCTAAAACTATTTGCAATGTCCAACGTATGATACTTTGTAATTTAAAAAAAAGAAGTGTCCGTATTTCTGATGGTAAAAACAATTGTTTGTCATTTTTATAAAATGTTATATTGAATTTCAATATTCTTTCTTTTAAAGTGATTCGAATTGTTAGGTTCTTTCCCTTTCATTCATAGTTGTGCGGAAGGTTGAGTTTTCCATCGCTGCCTTCATGTTATTCCTACATAAACAGGCAGGAACTCTGCTTATATCGGTATTAGGCGAGAGAGTGGCGGGACCTTAAAAAACCGATACCTCGAATTACACGAGGCACCAACTCGATAAAGAACCTTCACAGCTGAATAGTCTGGATATGATGCCCTTTACCAGCATCATGTGACTGAAAATCTCGAAAATTTAGAATTTAGAAAAATGATTAATAACTATCAATTATTCGTTATTTATAACCCCCCCCCCAAAAAAAAATACGATTCATATTCGAAAATTATTTATTTTTTCAGAAGCCGAAAATATTTTAAACATGCTTTGTAGGTTGTTATATTATACAATGCGGTAATTCAATGGACCAGACATAACATTTCAATATTTCTTATAGTCTTAAGCCGATTTGATTATATATCATTTTGGTGGTTTGTTGGGTTCTTTGATTCGTATAAATGACTGTTTAATCATCATAGATTAAGAAATTAGATGCAATCGATAACACTCGGGTTCCTGTAATTCAAACATGCATGCCATTACTATAGGTTTATTTATGATTTATTGGCACATCTTAAACACAGTTCGTTGATATAGGTTATCATGATAAAAAAAGATAACAAAAGGAGAAACAGCAATATCATTTTACTAGAAATTATATCCCCGTGTAGTTTCATATTCTCTTTTGATTAATATCTGTTTCTCATTCCTGCTAACTCATCTTGTTCAGACTAAAAACAATTTATTACTCTCGTTTCTTTACAAACATGTCCCTTGGGTCTTAGCCTAACGATATTGTATTCATAGAGTGAAACTGTATATATAGCAGCTAGAGAGTACAATTTGCAACGCAGCCCAAAGATCGATCTATTTGTCTGCAAGCATAACTGCGAGAGAACTTTTGTTCTCTTCAAGAAAAACACATCGAATATGACTTTGACAGACGACTTAATTCGGGGGATTTTTATTTATTTAGTGCTTTATGTGAAAGTGACATCGTGACGTAAGAAACTGATTGCTTTAGATTTCAATAAGGACGGTTTAAGATTTCTTCGAAAAGATGATTATATTAATTTTAAATCGGATTACATAGATCTTATCTGTTTAAGTTCTAAATCAGATATGTTATATGTTAACCTCAATCAAAGTACCTTATGTACTTGTATCACATGAAACCGGATTGATTTTCGACTTGGTTCAAATACCGTAACCTGTGTCGGGTTCGATTCCCAATACTTTTTAAGGTTTAATTTAAAATTCAATAATGGTTAATGGTCAAATATTGTACATTTTAAATAATTATTGGTGGTTATATTTTTAATCTTTTCTGATTTATACTTTCATCCACACTTACATTTAAAGTTACCCACACAACCTTAAAATACAGACGCGTTTTTTTAAAACTCTGTTTTATTCTGACTTCGGGTCACACACACACACACACGCACACGCACACACACACACACACACACACACACACACACATATACATGTAACTGTAATGAAGCCCTCACGAAGTAAGCTTCTCGTCTGTCTCTAAACGTACTAAAACAGCTAAGAACATTGTTAATCAAGGAAAACTAATTTTATTTAATGATGATGAAGCAATTACTACATGCGTTTTCAGTCTGAAGTTTACAATTAAACATATCAATGTGACATCTTGATGAAAATTGTAGCCGATATTTAAAATGTAAAAAAAGTGAAGAAAATCTGAATATAATTTCTGTTTGTCTCATAAGCAATATATTTATTGCGATCATTAAAACCTGCGTCGGCTCCTCTCGAGTCAACTACAGAAATAACTAATCAAAAAAGCAAAATCTGGGCTCTGTCTCAACACATCATTGTCAAGTCTTGTCAGTTTCGCCAATGTTTATTCCCTCTTATTCCCTCTCCCATTTCCCTCATTTATATAAGTGCACCAAACTATTCTGCACCTCCATTGAGCAAACCTTGTCTATACTGGCATAGCCTTTGTTGCTCTGACAATGTCACTATAGTTAATGTACCTCTAATTATGAAGAGTTCGATTGAGTTTATTCCACAATAGGAACGGGATAC
Organism: Magallana hongkongensis; assembly: GCA_016163765.1. Classification (NCBI taxonomy): domain Eukaryota; kingdom Metazoa; phylum Mollusca; class Bivalvia; order Ostreida; family Ostreidae; genus Magallana; species Magallana hongkongensis. The sequence continues at coordinate 33,062,967 of WFKH01010211.1, forward strand.
GAAAAAGTATAGCTTACTAAGTGAGCCTTTATTTTAACTAACACTAAAGCCATTGACCCGAGTTCTATAGGTGGAGTACATTTCAGTCACTTGGAAGTTTTATATTGAAATAATGGCTATTTCTCGGTATTTATAATATTTCTGTAATATTAGACCATTTGAATCTTTTATAAAGGAAGAGCTCTGTTTGGAAAAACATGTAAAAAAAAGTCAAACTAGAAAAATCATTTTTGAAATTTTAAGATGGATCTGACGACCAATTTGTTGGTGTGATTACCCAGCTTTCAGAGAGAGAGAGAGAGAGAGAGAGAGAGAGAGAGAGAGAGAGAGAGAGAAATGTAATTACCACATCGATTATTGTTAGATAATCTAACACCTTTCTTCTTAGATTAAGGTATATATTGATATTGATTCATGTCTAGGTAAGTCTGCTTTAACTCTGAATTCTTTCTATGTTATACTAGTAAATATACCCCCCCCCCCCCCCCCCACAAACTTATAAATAAGAAAACTCAATTAAGAAACAAGAAATTGACCCCCCAAAAATCCTACTTAAACCCCATAGATATGTGTTTGTCAACTTTTAATGGAAACCTTTGGTATTTTCCTTCTAGCACTTACGCCCGGCGTTTTGTTTGATTTTATAATTATAGATTATATAATTATAGACTTCGATGCACAACTTATGGAAGCTTTCGATTGACCGTAAACTGGGTCGATGTGGGTTTTTTCCCTATTACCAATCTTCTCTTTGTCAGTTTGAGCGACTTCTTCTGTCTCTTGCTTGTGCAGCTGTAAGGGATATACAATAGATAAATCAACGGTACATCGTCTAACCTATAATTCTAGCGAGATTACTTCTCTTAGGTCAAGAAAAAGGTAGAAACTAAACATCATGTTTGTGCCTTTGATCAATTCAGATTTTTGTTTATGATTTTTAGCCGATTGCTTACATGTTTGTTCTTCATTATATTGTATACAGTCGCGCATCATTTTTTTTTATAAAGCTAAAAATAAGATTAGTAGTATTATTTCCATGCTTCGTCGAATGTTCTCTTAACGTCTGTAATATAAATATGAATTTAAAATCTATTTGACCCAATTTATCCAATTTATCAATCATTTTTAAAAAATGATGTCGATCCCATTATATACAATCTGAGTTTATGCTCATTTGTTAAAAGTTTTCGTAAAAAAAAACCCACGGTGCTTTCAAAACTATAAAATCATATAATTTTTGCAATGAACACCTCTTAGGAGTTAATATCAAATCTTAAACTCACGAAATGTATAAATGTGATATGAACCTTTTTTCTGTGTCAAACTCCTAAACAATAATCATCACGAAAAGCATTAAAAAGACCTATAACGAGTTATTATCGATATTCGTGCTACGGCAAATGTCATTATACTATCATAAGTTCCTTTAGAAATACTTATACCTGTTTTTCCAGATCCGCTTATGAGATGTCCCTTTTTAATGATCGTCTATAACACCATTTTTCTCTAAATAAGATAGACACAGCAACACCCAAAATTCGTGAGGTAGGAATATAAGTATTTAGCTGTTCTGACGCCATTTTTTTTTAATTATCTACCGGTTTAAGGTAAACAAAAGTCCCATTTTTTTTAAATTGAATGTATTGATTTATTTCCTATCTAATTAATGCACATACCTATACGATATGATCACATAATTGTTTAACTTTTTTTTAATCAGTGTACAATATAAATCACATTTTATGCATAAGATGAAAAGAATTCGAAACAAACTTTGAATATATTGATATTTTTTCTTTCTTATCAATGCACTTATACTAACTATGACCACAAAGTTAATAAAATTTCTAATCAGTGTACAAGTAAATATAAATCAACTGTAATACCTACATACCTACATTTACTTTTATTTGGATAGGTAATTTTATTTGCTAATAGTTAAAGAATGTTTAAACCAGGATTTTTTTTTATCTCAATTTAAGCATAAGAACATCTTTTTTTGTCTATTTACATGTATACAGATTCAGAAAGTTATGAGAAACTGCCTTTTGTTTTTTGACAAATGATAGATTTTCGCTGGTCTTACGTCATATTAACTCTGGTGATTTAATTTCGGTGAGACTTTTCATCTTATAAATTTGTCTTCGTGTATTGAATTTCGATTTCGCCGAATAATTCCAGTATCCGAATTAGTCTCCTGTTGGACTCCGATATAATTGATGTCGGTACCCCCCTTCAATTGCCTCAGTAAGTAATGACCTAATTCAATTTTCCATCTTCATTCAGTTTCCCATTCGGGGGAGATTTCATCGTCTGGAAAAGTGAGACCGCTAGAAAAAAGAGAGAATTGGTCTTTGAATCCGAAATCGTATATAGGTCAATCAATGCGCTTCTCGGATTTCATGCATGTAAATTGCACCATTAGTACTGAATGCATTCTTTGTAGGTCACTAGGTGATCCTCTTTGCTCGCGTCCCTTGTCAATTACAGAATGTGACCATCATTCAAATGTCTCGTTCAAGCCTTCGTTTGTTGGCCTAAGGAATTGAGTCCCCATTTGGTTTCGTTATTCCACATACCCAGTAGTTTCTATAGATACATGGACCAAGTTTATTCATTTGAAAACATTTAACACATAGTATTTTGTGAACTATTTAAAACGTGGAGTTTTTTTTCAAAGTTTCACAAAAGTGGTGTACCAAAGCTGGAATATTGTTTGACATTAATCAATACTTTCAATTAGAACCAAAATGTTTTGTACATGTGAATTTGTGGGAAACCATATTTTTTGCCGACTTTAATCGAAGAGACGATTTCCCCCCTCAAAATTTAACATGCAACTTTTCAATGACGATAGCTTAACGAACAGAAGGCTTGAATTATGTATGACCCTATCCGTCCTAATAATCGATGACTATCACATTCACGTTTTAATCCAGGGCTCGTATACTCTTTGTGTAACCGTACTTTAAAAGATAGCTGATGTAACTTGATCTTGAACTTGGTCAGTAGTTCTCTCAAACTAAAGTACTAAGTTACCCGGTACTTTAATCGCCTAATTACGCAGCAAGGATAATTAATCCCATTTTGAAATAATAATATTTCATGATTTTCTGGATGAAAAACAAGTAAAGCGGTTTTCAAACAGTCGTGAAATTAAACTATCGCTTCCGTAATGAAACTCACGCAATAGAGTTCCGTTAACTTATTGCCACGCACATGTGCAGCTTTTGATTTATAATTTATCATCGAAATGTTCGAATCGTATTTGGCCTGTCTTTGTTAAAGAAAAATAAAACAATAAAAACAATAAAAAAAGAACTGAATTCAATTCAAAATAGCTTGAGTGGATTGAATTGCATAATAAATGCACGAATAAAGGAAATTGTATCTCCATTTGTACATACAAAGTACATGAAAATTGCAAGTTCATTTTCAAATAACCTCTTTAAGACGATACAAGATCTTGCATTCGCATGCACTCGGGAAAGTTTTTGTATGCACCGCAGTGGCATAACATCTAAATTATAATGGCAAACTAAGTTAATTAAGCATAGCCCGTGTAAAATATATTATATGTTATCGTCCATGCAACTATGTACATGTAAATGCTATTTTAAAAATCTATAGTCATTTTCGGCCCCAAAGTGTTTCGTGTTTTGTTTTATTATAGAAGGGTTGACAGTAGATATATTTTTCACCCATTTGTTTCATTTATTTGCACTTTCATGAAGTAAGAAATAACACTATTTTTGCAATCTCTATAGACAAAGCAATATGAGCTCTAAAATTAGTCTACATTTACGTTTATTTTGTATCGGCTATTGTGGACTGTCTGTAGATTCTTGCTCTTTAATTGCACCCGATTCTAATTTTCATCCTTGATATAAGTATTACTTTGAAGAAGAAAAACAAAAACTGTCTGTACGACCTTTCCGTATACTTGATTTCTATAATATTCTTGTCTTTATTGTTTGTTGACCTTGGGCGAACTAGAGCGAAAGACCTTGTATCATGGCTTCTTCGTAGTATCGACCATCTTACATGTGTGGTTTTATAATAACAAAATCTGTGTCCTACTTTTTGTACAATTTATTGTCGATGTTGAAACGGGGGAAAAGAAATGCAATCTCCGATTTGCATAACTTGGAAATCCGATTTACTCATACATAGTCGGTTGCAACCTTGCCCTATCATGAGACACGCTTTTGTTCTAAATTGTATTTGATCTACAGTTTGTATGAACATGAAAAGCACTACCTGAAAATTCCTTATTATTGTAATACGATGATAATGGCTATGCATACTGAAAACAAAGTCACTTATAAAATCAATGTGTTTCGGGGTTTTTTCCTTTCTTGAACAATTTGTCGCTGGAACTTGACCTAAAATGCAAATACTCTAGTTTCTGTGCCGGGATTTGATTTGGCTTTACTTAACTTTATTACATGGATAGCGATAGGGGCTAGAGGTGATTCATGTAATGGATTTATTCCCTTTGCTACTTCATTTGTACAACTGTGCAATTTGTAAATACGAAACGCGGGTACCCGGTCAATAATAATTAGGTTGAAAAAAATTGGTTAAAAGATTAATTTCATTAATTTAAATACAACTTGTTATTTTTGGGTGTAGAAGTGGAAAGTAAAGAAACACCCCCGCTTAATCAAATTTTATTTTAACCCAAAGTCAATGAATCCAGGTCATGATTCAGCAGTTTTATGTAACACGGGTTCTATTTTTGGCTCAAAATTGTTTTACGGCGACTTCTTAATGAGATCTAGCAGAGAAAAGAAAAAAAAAATACCTTGCATGAATGAAGGTCGATGGATGTGTGATACCAATAAATGGTTTCTTTATTCATTTATTTATTTTCATCGTTACTCAATATCCGTGCCACCCATTATTGCGTCATCAGGAACTTCCGCTTTGAACTTTCTTAGAAGTGCGTACGCATCCAAAGCAAACGAAAAAAGTTGGAGAGTAAGAAATTAACAACTGGATCCTTTTTTTAACCTATTTTTTTTTAGTAAAGTATTTTCTCCGCTAGTCTTGAAGTGCGCCTGATCATTGTGAATCACCTAAGCACCTTATTCTACACAGCTTCCGTAGAAATTACCTTGGTTTTAATTATTTTTGACGTTTGTTGATTCTGCATTCATTGTAATCTGTCTTTTTCCCCCTCAGCAGACGGTGCCGGCGGAATCGCTCTCTAGTCATGATCGACACAAAACCAGGATGAGTCTACGACGAGACCGGTCCAAACACCGGAACAGCTGCGTCCAGGAACAAGGTAAGAAAGGGGCGCGGACCTAGAAGTATAAGAGAAGAATGGGTGGAGTGTACAGATTTGTGTATAAAAAGCTAAAAATAGGGATATACGGATTACAGATTTATCTCTTTTTGTGTGTGGATCTAGACTTTCGGACGTCATACATTAATATGTGTATAAGGATTTGATCTACTGGCACTAAGAACAGATTTAAATCTTAAAACTTGGGATGTAAAAATATTTGAATATTGTTCTAGTTGGTGTAGCTCTAAAAATACGGATGAAGAAATCTTTCTTTGGCGTATCTTTGGCGTTTTACATACACAGACATTTTGCCGTGAAATATTTTGCTGTATAAAATGAATGGCACCAGGTAGGCGTTGGCTTTGAATTAATTTACATATGCAGCTACAAAGCGTTATTTTTAAGATTTATTTTATATGAAAATTTTTTGGGGTATACTGGAACAAAAAGCATCCAATATTTGGTATATAAATATTTTGCGCGTCATGTAGACAACTGTAAGTGTTATGTTATATAAGTTTTCTCATTCGATGATAATAGAAAGATTAAAAAAAGCAATCAATTTCATCCAGCCAGGTATAATTGTTGTACAGAACAAAAAAAACGTTTTTTAAGGGCAACCAAGTCATAAACGTGTTAAGTAGAAAGATTATCGAACGGTGAATTTCCGGCATAATTTAATTAAAATATAAATGTTCCCATAAGGTTTCTGCAAGTTGTTCTGATCGCGGATTGCAGACAGGAACTTTTTGTTCTTAAATCTGCCCCCTCTCCCTTCGATCGAGTCTTAATGTTGCCGTGCACTGGAAGTTGTAGATCACTACAGGCTTTTGTTTCTCAAATTAACATTCAAACAAGATTTTTTCTTTTTTTTTTGTTTTTTGTTTTTTTTTGTTTGGTTTTTGAAAATGTAGGGCTGTTTATGTTACGTTGTTCTTGCACTACCAGTGTGGGCAGTAACATTTCAATTCGAATCCCGAGAACCTGAAAAGAAAAACAAATTGGAAATTGTTTAAGAAAGATGGAAAGTGGTCTTCGTTTCTTTCTACTAATTGCACTGGGAGGATAGAAAGAAAGAAGGGGAGATAATGACGAATGAAAATCTTAGAAGACACCATTTTGATTTCTCTTTATACCTATGCGTACATTTTAAACCAATCGACGTTTTGGTTAATTACACGTATCTTGCTTTGAACTAACATTCAGTTGGTTTTCTTTTAAAAAGGTAAATCTTTTTGCTTGATATAAGAATTTGGAGCAGTTTGCCAGTTTAATAATGTGAATATATATATTTTTTTGATTATATATGATACAGATGGTTCGAGCTCAAATTCTATCAACTTTCTAGGTTCTTACCAGCTTAATTGCTTTATTTATCTTTGCTCTTATCAATTGGATCTAATTATATGTGTGCATCGCCACAATCAGAATACACGTTTGATATCAAAAACCCGGAAGTAAATTGACGTAACAGATGGCAGTGAACACTTCCTGGTTAAGTTGCTGTTTACAAAGGCTTTGAAGCAACGCTCTGTTTCTCTGTAACAAATAGATTATTTTTTTCAGATTAAGTTCTCATGAAAAATTTAGACTTTATTGGATATAAACTGTATATCAATCATTAATATAAAAAAAATCCCCGTGATGTTGATAATAAAAGTGTAATCGCTTTTTCTGTAGACCTAATGACTTTGACGAGATCTGTCATTGGAGAGTCAATTAGAGTGTTTACTGCGTGCAACACAGCATATTGGGGCTTCTGCTGCTGACCATTATAATACAAGCAGCGAAAATAAAATGAATCGGTCGGGGAGAGACAAGGGGGAGAGAAACATTGGTCATGACAGCGGTCTTATCAAATACGACCAGATGATTGAGGGTCTCTGTAAAAAAAAAAGTGTAGTAAACAAAAGGATGCTTCTTTTCATTCTAAAGAAAATCACTGCGCAGATTACAACAAAGTTTGTCACAATCCATCAAATAACATCGCTTTCTGGACCGGGTATAACTATGTTCGGCGGAAATCAATCTACACTACCGGAAATAAACGGTCGTATGCGAACTTTTATCATCAACAGTTATCAAAGCATCAACAGAAGGTCAGTGACCTTTCGAGAGGAGAGAACAATTTCTATACCCTTCTGTCGCAAAAGAAGCCTTATAATTATTGGCGTTTAGTTGCGTCGTAGCGCTTTATATGTACTTTCGATTTCACAAATGAACTTCAGAGCTTGTGGTTTATTGCCAGACGAAACTTTTTCGGTCCCTTAATTACTATTTTTATTTTGATTATACATCGCAAGTATCAAAGTTGATGAAAGAGCACAAACAGTGGCGTGAATCTTTTCTGATATCAAGTCTTCTGCAAACTGTTGGGTTTTTTTTTTAAAGTTCAATAATTGCAGTATTTTTTCCGGCAATTTAGAACAAAGTTACGAAGTTTGTTTTTTCCCCCAACCTGCTCCTTAATGTATGGACTAAGTATTTCATCCGTTGCCCTTGTTGCCGATCGTCTAAATTACTATGTACTTGGCTGTCGACTCATCACACTGTTTGAAGAGGTAGCTAAAAGTGCGCGTGGTTCACTCTGTCTGTAAAATATTTCTCGCATATCATCAGAAATTGTACTTTTTTTTTTTAAATTACGTCACTCTAGTCAGCTGTTTTCACTTTCATAAAGAAGCGTAATTTATCGAAGTTTCTCTCACTTAAAGGAGATTTTTCGTTCTTTCGTTCGTTCACTCTCTCTCTCTTTCTCTCTCTCTCTCATGAATAACATATTGATAACTATTAATTGACAATTTATCATTTGATTATTTTTTAAGAGATAAGTGCAAAAGAGATTCTCCTCGGTTCTTGCGGGAAAATCCCGCGGCAAAACCGAGAACGGTGCGTACTTCACACTCAGTAAGAAATAGAATGCAGCATAAATATTGGTTCTGTATGTGCCCCTAATATTACTTCGGATCGAATGTTGTTGTTTGCTATAGTAATCAAACACCATTGTTGGAAAATTGGTCAGAAAAATCCTATCGACGTCTTCTTCTCACATGACCGATATCAGGAAAAATAGTCAACAAATTGCCAAACGATGGCAATGGGCAGACAAGCTTACTAATTCTATTCTCTTGATTTGATGCATTGATTGCAAATGCAATTAGTGCTTTTGATAAGAAACATACTGATCGTTGCTATATTAACTTGAAAAAATTGGATGACTAACAATGGTTACGTAAACCAGCACTGCAAACCCCGTGCATTGATTGCACTGGACCAGGTGGTTATGTGCATAGACGGAAAACCAGGGGTGAATTAAGGTCAGAAATGTTAGGTTTGACTTGGTCTCTCAAGTTTTGTGTGTGATTTTGAGTTCACGAACTGGTTGTTTTATAGAAAAAGAAAACTTAAAAGGGATATTCTAAAGATAAACATCGCAAACACTGCAGAAAATTAAAATAAATAAAAGAGTTTTCTTTAACCCGACCTTTTGCTTCTTTGTAAAATAGTTCTATGCAGCGATCTTTGAAGTTTTCCCAGACTCCCTCGAAACGATTTTTGACTCCAACATTTTAATATAATAATCTACATGCATATTAAAAAAAATAAGTTGGCTTTTCTCTTTTAATATTCTATTTCTTTTATCTTTTTTTTTTGGGGGGTGGGGGGGGGGGGGGGGGGGGGTGGGTGGGGGGGGGGGCTGGATTTAATGTGCAATGTGGTGTACTTGTAGGTTCTTCACAGAAATGTGGTCGTAATCTAATTCTTAAACTGGCGAAGGGTTAGTAAAGCACTAAAAGCTTTTATTTAAATGATTATGCATAAAATAAAATCACTAGAAAGTAATAATTGAGTTGATTCTACGATTTTTTTTTTTACACCCCCCCCCCCCCCAAAACAAAGATTTCAGATCTTTACATGTGCGCTATGTGCAATTGAATGCAACCGGAACTGTTATCTCTGATAATACTTACCAAATTGTACAAAAGATCGATATTTGCTTAAGATATTACTTCAAGATTTTCAATCATAATTTAAACAGCGCATTATGACCCTCATATTAAAACGAATGAAAGTTAAAATGAATTGTATAATAAACACGACTTGATGTAATTACTTGATAATAAATATCCCTTTTTACAATGTAGGCTTTTCGCAACCAATTTGCCTCACGTGTACACGTGTTTGAAGTGAAAAGTTCCAAAATCAGATTTGACGTAACCGAGTTTTTCTGATGATTTTAAACTTGTGGAAAATTTTCAACTTTCGGGGTGTTTTTATGCTGTGTCTCATTAAATTATGTTCACTACACTCAAAAATAATCTGTTCAATTTCTACACATTAATTTCACTTCAAAAATGTTTGCTTTGCGTTTTACAGAAGCACGATTGCTTGCATAATTTTAATCAGCTCACTTTAGCTCAATATATAGCTATATATACCTTCAGTAGGCGGAATACTTGTAATGATTGTAATGGAATTGGACAAAGGTCAGAATCCATAATTCCGGATTATCTCGCAATAATTTGATGAGAGTACTGGTTAACATGTTGACCTACATCGAGGGTAGAGTGGGTGTAGTAGTTGTTACATCAACAGCATGCATAGGGAAAGACAAAGGACTTTACTGATGACGTAAAGCGTATGTTTCTTACTCACAAATATCCTTTTAACACCAAATATACTTGATAAGCACACACACACCCACCCCCAAGCTTTGCCAGGGTTCATGTTAAAAGCCTTGGACTCCAATACATACCTCTTATGACTTTGGCAATTACATTGTGAAACAGTTTTTATATAAGCTAGACGTAAATAATTAAGCTCTTATTAACATATTGGACAATTGCTTAAAAAGCGTTGGTGTAGAGATATGTTGGTATGCATGTTGTTTTGCAAACAACGGATCAAGAATAGATCAGTCCTTTCAATATCGGTCAATAGATACTGATCAAGATTCCCGTAATAATGCAAACATGGGTCAATTATTGGAGTCCAGCAGGCATGTTCACGAAGCTATCTTAGGACTATGGTGCGTCCTAAGTACATCTTAGGATACGTCTTAGTCTTAAGTCTGTTTCTCGAAGCTCTCCTAAATTTAGGAACCGCCATAACTTTGTCCTAACTTTAGGACATCACTTACCTTGTCCTAAGACCATCCTAAGGCTGTAAAATCACGTTTTGGGGATATTGGGACTGTTGTGAAGCTTTTTTTTAAGACCGATAAAATTAAGCAATATTTTCTTCAGTTCCAGCATTTCCGACAAACCTCAAATTCCTACTCCGGGAGAAGGGGGGGGGGGGGCATAGTCATTATTCTTTTATGTACGTTCATTTTAACAAAATTATGTGGAGAGGGACCCCGAACTCCCCCTCACCTCCTTCCCCGTTGCTACATGCCTGCCTGAGAGCTGACAAATTAAGCAATTTTTTTTTCGCAAATATTGCCCCTGTTTGGCGAATGAAAATTATTCACTTATTTTTAATATCTACATTGTACACTAAGTAAGTTACATTCATTGTTTTGATTACTTTAGGATAAAAATTATTCAAATGTCCTTGGCTAAAACGTAAATTTACATCGGTTTATATAAGCCATGCGTGATCATTCTCAATTTTTATCACTTCATTCTGAAAAAATAATCTTTAAACAATTCGTAATATGGAATAAACTGTATTTATGTATTTTCAAGATATATTACAACTTATTTCTTATTCAAAATGTTCGTGTATTCTATATATTGCAGATTAAAGGTAAATTGGTTGTGTTTCTACATGTAACATTAAATTTTATGAAAAGCGTGTGTTTATTATGTATTACATGTACTTGATTGACAAGATTATCAAATGTTAATTTACACTCAAAGAATGGACACATGTTGTTTAAATAATTATTTGCTTGTAAGCCAATTCTGTTTTGATACATATTTTAAAAAAGCAGTTATTTTGATTTGGGGGGGGGATCCTTTCTTTCTTTTTTTTGATTTTTTTTGTTTTTGTTTTGTGTTGTTTTGTTTGTTTTTTGTTGTTGTTGGTTTTTTTTAACTAAATTGCTATTGGTCACTGATATATATTTAAGTAAATGTAAATTTTTAAAAATGTATACATTGAAATTACTGGTTTTAGGCCTATTATGTTAATTACCGACACGAACAATTTTCCCAAGCAAAATGTTTAATGATTTATCTCTGCACAAGTCTCTCAAATTCGATCTGTATGAATAAATGTGAAAAATAAGAATGGTTGTAGAAGGTTAGGATATCTAACTTAAGACGTTCCTAAGTTACCGTCGAGCTACATCTTAAGACGTGCCCTAAGTTGGTCTTAGGATGTTCCTAACTTTTTTCCTATTTAAAAGTAATATCTTAGGAACACACTTAGGCCACATCTTCGGAAAGTTTCGTGAACATGCCTGCATGACCCTAGGTAATTCCCATTATTTATAAGAAACATAGGATATGAAGTTATTATCACTTCTCAATCCCTACCCCCATCCCCCAAGAAAAAAGAAAACCGAAAGTTGATGCATTGTTTTCATTTAGAATTTTTTTTTTTAGGATAATATCACGTAACAAGGTATCAACTGAAAAGCATCACTCCCAAGTAAATTTAAAAATTTAAAACTGAGAGCTATTATAAAGAACAGGTAGACATCGAACCATTTTAGAAAGTTTGGATATAAGCCATTCTTGCGAAACTCGATTGGAGAATATTGACATCTTGTTTGATGCCATGTCTGATGTATATACATGTCATTTTGCTTTATGAAGAAATATGTATGTCCCCTCCCGAATGACATTCCATACCACGAATATTGTAACTGGCGTTACGTTAACAAGCAACAAGCATTGTTTTTTTTTTTTTCTTTGTGAAATATGCTCTCTTTCCAACTGACAGGGACAGTAATTCAATTTGATTAGGAAATATGAGTTTGACGACCAAGGTCGCAGTATTCTTAATCTCACTGTTTTCTATCTGATTATGGGTCAATTTGCATTTATCCTGTCTGCTTTGCGAGGACCAAATTCTAATTCTTACCCATATATCCGGAGATTACAAGAATCTCCAAGCATTTAGTTGTGTCTGAACAGCATTTAATAATCGGGTTTTGTTCGACTTTTACATTTGATGTTTGGACCCAAATCTCAGTTGTTGCAGATTACAGGGAAAAGTTTTCAGTTTTCAAGCACATTACTTAGGGCATGAGATGTTTGACGTTTATTCTATTTCCTATTATTTTCCCCCCAGCGGCTGCTTGTAGAGATTTCAAAAGAACTTTAGAGGGGACCGATTGGTGAATGAGCTTGCGTTTTTTTTCCTGTTTTTTATCATTATATTGGTTGATCTATAATACATCAATAGATATATTTTTTTGATCGGCTTGTTCGGGTCGATACTAATTCAAACATGATACATGTATTTGGTTAATGAGTTTTCCAATTAAATCAAGACTGTTGGTGTTATTTGTTTAAAGCTGGATATTCATTTACAGCCGAATTACACTTCTTTTAATAGTTGTGTTTTACCTTGTAGACATATTTGGCAATTCATATCAGGGATGCGTTTTGCAAAGAACTTAAACGTTGTAAATCTACATTCTCATGGAGAGATCCATTTAATGAAACCATTAATTTCGACCTATTATGATCTCAACCCGTACTTTTTGCGGTATTGACTGAATTGAAACATTACTTCTGTTCAAAAATTGGCTTACTTCTGTTCAAAAAATGCATTAAATTGTAAGACGTAATTGGGGGGGGGGGGGTCCTTTTTTTGTTTGTGTTTGGTTTACTTTATTTTGGGTTTGTTTGGTAGGGGTTTTTTTTATTTGTTTCTTTTGGTTGGTTGGTTTTTATTTTTATTTATTTATTTATTTTTTTTTTGGCATAACAATGCTCCGTATATTCGCACGAGAAATCTCACTAGGTGGTCATCATTGGTGACAGAATATATTTCTTTCAATAACATTCCTTGAACTTGTAAGTTAAAAAGCACTTACTCCATATTATCGAAATCATCAAGAATACTAAGTATTTTGAAACCACCTTTTGCGTCACACCTGACGATTGGAACATTTTTCTCGTGTTAGTGCGATTTTTTCTACGCGCTTGTAGGTGACATCATTGGATATACAAATGAGTTTTGATCAAATAACAATTGACGAAGTTATTATCACTTCCCAATCCCTCCTCCACCCTCCAGAACAAAATAATCCGGAAAAAATGTAAACCGATTCCGTCGGAATTGTGACAGGTCTATGAATTCTCCTGCATGCTTAAAGTTTTAGGGGAGTGTTTGTTGTTGCTTTTTGCAAGAGAAGACTCAGATACTTGGAAATAATTGATCAAGTTTTATCAGATTCAATGAATCATTACGGCTTTTTGCGTAATCACATCAACAGAGTCTCCATGGACGTTTTGTTGCAGAGATTTTTTTCCCTTCTTCTTTAATCAAACCTATGGACCTCTGCAGGTTCGTTTGTTGAATCTGATTGGTTTAACGGACTTTTGTGAAAAGGAATGCAAGAACGATATCTACGGGGATTCGCTAGGCCTTGACCTTAAAACTCGGGGTTTAAAGCATTGCCTGTTTACAATATATAACTTTTTAAAATTTTTTTTCTTTGTTTGTTTTTTAAAAGGAGGAGTTGTTATTTTTTTTTTTCTGATGTACGTGGTTTCTATCTTCTGTCAGAAATCCTTTAATAAAACTCAAATTCTCTTTTCCTTTCCTTTCTTTCTTTTTTTTTTTTTTTTTTTGTTGAAAAGATAAATGTTTCATTTTGGTTGGTGTTGATGCATGTACTCAAGACTTCTTATCGTGTTTTAACAGCCAAATAGCTTTAATTGTTTACGTCATTCATTGTACAATCCTAGCGTTTCTGCATAAATACTCTAATTCTTTTATAATGACTGTTACATATCTGTACTAAGGGCTTTAAAGTTTTGCTCACCTCACAAAAACCGAGCTTGATTTCAAATATAAAACTAATTTTTACTCACCCTGCCGAATGCAAGCTAAACTTCATATATAATTCGTGTTGGTCAGCATCCCACTGTTCAAATTCATGAATTAAAAAGAACTGTGGGTAGGGGTCCAGAATGAAGAAAACATTAAAATATTCTAGATGCATGTATGAAAAATAAATTATGTTTGGAAAGCAATCTTGATAGATTTTTGTACTGGTAATTAAAGATTGATCTATTCCCAAGAGACGAATAAGTTTTGAGTGCAGAACCTTTTATGAAAATTGACAATCGACAAACTTTTTGCTCGAGATAAAAGTGCGTCCTCGCTTCACGGTCGATTTATTTGAACTCCCAGAGTGCGTCACTTTCCTTGCACTCGACGGAATATTGTTCAGTCACTATATCGTTAATGTCATTCCAGTTGTTTTAGTACTTTGATTTCTAGGTGGAGAGATTGTCTAATAGCAGACTGACTGTAGCACGGAATACACTATATAATAAAACAAAAATGTCTTCACATGGAATGAAGACATCGATATTCTATGACTGGTTACTGCTCTTCAATGTTTTGAGAACAGTTATTTAATAAAGCAAATAGTAATTATTTAGAGTCGGTGCTATATTAGTTTAATGTTTCAGTCGACAAAATTTTTTCCGAAACAGGCAAGTAAGTGGCATTTCCCAACCAGAAACCTAACATATTTTGACTTGGAAAAAAACAGATTAAATTTTGATTTAAAAGTAATGTGTAATAGTGTTTTTGATGGTTAATTGGAATTTATCATTACCAACTGAACTTGAAATTTTCAGTATGAAAACAGTATTAATTAATTAATTTATTAATTCACTAATGATCATTTTAAATGTTCGGGAATGTAGGCAATCGATGTCAATTTTATTATTTATGCGGCGATATTGTAACTCTTTATCACATATGTTACCCCAATATATCCACAGGGATTTGAGACATATAAAAACAAGAATGAAAATGATATAAAAACAAGAATGAAAATGACACGAATGTAGAAGTACACATAACAGATCAGATAAAATACATCATACGTACATAGCATATGATATAAAGAATCCCCGATCTTCTGCGATTATGGGACGGGGGACAGCTCTGGTATAGATAACACGTCATCCCTGAACCCGTTGGGTCAAATCATAATCCATATTACAAATACTTTAACGGGATTTTTGTACTGTTTTAGGACACCCCATTACGGTATCATATCAATAACGCAAATGTGCGTCATAATTTGAAACATTTAGATATCGATTTCATAAGGTTCGTGAAATGCACAAAATGTCACAAACAAAATATTTTTATGATTTTTATTTTACATTTATAAGATCTTTACCAAAAAAGATAACATGCACATTGTATTGATTATATCTGTTAGGCTGACCAAAGTTAATTTTACGTTTAACGTCCCTTCAAAATTCCAAATCTACGAGGGAGGGCGATAATATTAAAACAAACAAAATTTTCAAACGTGATTTTTATTCATTTATATTAATGCAAATACAGAGTAATGAGTATTCAAGCTACACCCAGACTAGCTGTTTAATGATTTTGCATTGTCAGTTATAAAGACAATCCCGTTGAGTATCAGATATATCATTCATAGTTTGCCCTAGACATTTCGTATATTTACGGATTGGAATATTTTAGTTGCATAATGTAAAATCAAACTGGAAATGATAAAATTGGATATAGGGGCTTGTTTGTTGTTGTTTTGTTTTTTTTAAACAGCGATTTCTCCTAAACCTAAGCGCGCGGGTGACGTTCAACTTAGAATTTGAACAGCCTTATCGGGATGTGTTCTTTTAAAAAAAAAATCATTTTTAAAAACGCAGCTATTCACAAGGTGACCTTTACATGCACGAATGTTTGATTTTCCTCACTTGAAGCGTTGCCTCCCACACGCCAATTAATGATAAATAAATTCCAACTTCCCCAACATTCATTAAGTGAAAATTTCAGAAAGCTGCCTGCGTTGCTGCGTTATTCATCAGAATCAACTTTCTCCCGCTCGACCTTAAAAAATAAGAAGTTCAGCATCATTATGTTGTGTGCGTGAGAAGAGGTTTTATGATATCCAAAGCGCATAACAGAGAAGCCGTCATGATTAAATCAGGACACCAATTATAACCACTCACTATTAATTGATACCTTCAACATAGGATGACGTGTTCGAAATCGTTCGAGTTGTCTTGTAGTCTAAAGATAAATCGGCATCAATAGAGCTATCTGTCGCCGTCCACCTAGCTTCAGGTAATAGCGTCAGGTACTCGTACCTCTCTCGGTCAACGCGATCTGATGACAGTAAACTCCGGAATTCTATCGAAACCAGATCAAAAATGTTGCGCTGGGGTAGCTATAGCGACCACCATTTTGTGGAATCAAATTAACTTTGTCGCGGGCTAATTATTTGGAAGTTAAATATAGAGACTGCTGCAAATTCTTGTCGCAGAGCGGGTTTTTATGTGTTAAATCATGATAAGGGACTTTTTACTATTACAGCGGGTTCGATGAATGTTTTAAAAAAAAACCTAATGATCTTGTTGAGAAAGAGGAAGTATCCAGTTCTCTGTTGTACTGTGTTGCATGCGGTCGTAGTATGAAGTTAACATATTTATGGTAATTTTGCAGAGAGAGAGAAATTTTTTTAGTTTGGGGATGCATTATTCAGAAAGATGAAAGGTTTTCAAGGAATGGTGGAACAATCAAGAAATGATGAGTTGATATCATCTGCATTAGTGATCGGACCGGAGTAATACATGTAAAGTTAGAGGAATTAGTGTTTGGCTGGAAACGAAGCAGGAATGCATGCCTCCAGTTCTCCCCTTATTCCCGTCAATATTTGTTACTAATGCCAGGAGATAAATAAAGAATGAGACCAATTGCTGAATTACGATTTCAGTCGGCGATATAGTCTCTCTCTCTTTACTTGAAATAGAAGGACAGTTCGATGTGCCCCATAAGTGTGTTGCAAATGTCTTAATTGAAAAACGCCAGGGAAAAATAAAGTAGTGATGATGCTTGCTTGCTGAGTCTTCAGCTTCTGCTCTTTTTTTTTTTCGAACGCTGAGAGTTTTAATTAACCGACCAATAAAAACAGTAAGGCGAACCAATCTTTAATAGTGGTGGTGTTAGGAAATAGTTCATATTGTGGAAACTTGAATATTACGTAGAAAATGTCAACAACAAAATGCCTTGCTCAGCTGCTACTGACTTGATAGTTCCATGTGGCTGTCACAGAGGGCTCTGTGAATTCAGAAGTCAGGGCTCGTGTGCCGATGCTTTCAATAACATCTTTGCAAATAGCTCGGAATTATCAAAACCGATATGCTAAAAGTCCGGGAAATACTCACATGTCTATGACTCGTCTGTCTATTCTTTGACATGACACGAGTTCGGTAGACAGTTCAATTCGGCAATAAAGAGAGTGGGGGCAGATATTGCATTTTTTTGTGCAATGGTGCGATAGCTTGATCTTTGGAGAGTGTTTTATTCTCAATTAATTTGTGTTATGTCCTTGAGTGCTTCCGCTGGGAATTTGGACCGAGTTCATTTAATGTATGATGATTGCAAACTGTTTGTATCGTGTGAGACCTTCCCTTCACTGGACAGTAGCAGGACCTCAAAGACCCAGGGTAAAAGAAAGCAACATCGATACAAAGGTAAAATAAGAGCAAAACTGAAAGTGGTCCAAGGGTATACATCGTGTTGGTAAAGAAAATTCATGTACAGAAATAAAAATTTGAACGTTGTCCAGGTTACATACATGTACGTTTTGTTTGAAACAATAATACATGTGCAGAACTAGGACCTAAGTGCCTTCATTTCAATGTAAATGCATAATGCAGTACAATATACAATCCTTAATTCTTGTGGTAAGTTTTTTTTTTAATCAATTAATTACAAACATGTATATGAATTACACAAACCTTTAACAATATGTCGAGAATTCGACCAAGTTAGATTTCGTCACCTCCATTGTGTGTCTTTTGCGTAATTTAACAAAAATCATAGTATATATAAAGAGTGTTTCATTACCTTTTTTCCATAAACGTGAAAGGCTAAAAGATATTAGTTTTACTCGTGACTGATAGGGTGTAGTCTCATCAGAGTTGGACTCTCCACTAAGAGGACTAGTCTTGAGGCAGATTTAAGGCGGTAATGTTGGTATTTATTATGACTTCTCAGACAGTCTTACGATATTAGTTTCGTAATAAGTGGAAAACACGTATCACCTGTGCTATTACATATAAGCCATTTCACCAGTTTGACCAATTTCACACATCCCTCCTTTCCCTCCCAACATATATTAGCATTGTCTTGAGTTTTCCATCTTTGCAAATATGCCTATATCATATCAGAAATGTTGTCAGTATTGGAAATAGTGCCATTTTATATCAGTCGTCTTATATTAAGGACTTTTAAAAATTTCCCGTGGACTCTGACCTTTGCTTCTATAGACACTGGTATGTTAAAGGCTCTGAGCTCTTTTTTACATATGTCACTACAAAGTACATATAGTTTACGTTGATCTGTCCTCAACCTGATATCATCTTCTGGAAAAATCGGTGTCATATAGGTTATATTCTTGGATACCCACCAACTTCATAAGTTCAAAGTAACCTACAGAGCAATTAGTTGCCTGGATATGTGCCCAACATGACGTCATTTTATAGAGAAATCAGTGTCAGGTAGATTCTTAATAAAAGAGCAGTGTTTTATAAGTTGGATCCCGGTTTCTTGGTTACCCATCTCCATAAGTTCAAAATAACCCACAGAAATCGATACTTATAGATAACAGATAACAACAGACAACTCTTAAACTATACAAGGGGTTTTTGAAAACTGTGTCGTATCAAATCTATAAGAAATAATGCTGCAATTTTAAATCTAACTAAAATGACATTCAGCGGTTGAAGAGGATTATATTTCTCACACGAGACTTTGAAATGTTGTCACACTCTTTGATCTATAAACAGCAATTTGAATCCCTTGACGGAAAATCTTAGATGTCTAATTTGATAAACTTGAATTCTAGTCATCTAAAAAACGGGTCTTTACTGAGAAAACCGTTGTTTAATGTCAGTTGTTGTCTTGGTTTTGTCACGATTTTATGTGGGTGAATCTTACATGTATATTTTTAATGTGTGTTATATCTCTACTTCTAGTTGGAGAAGGGAGAAACTTATTTAACAACCTTAACAACGAGGAAAAGTTTTGCTTTGTTTGGTTAATTTATTATTTTTAAATTATTATTATAATTATTATTATCATTATTATTATAATTGAATATACATGTATAAATGTATTTATTTAATGTTTTAACTTAACAGATTATTAACACTGCAATTCCAAAAGAACGAGAAATAAAAATTTATTTAAAAAACTTATTCCTGAGTAAAATTTAAATTTCAATTCATTTTTAAAAAGGCCAATTTTTTGGGGTTGCCAATTTTAAAGTGTTTAGTTGGATCATTTTCCGATTGGTTCTAAATTCTTCTATGTTTTAAGGTGGTAGTCCATAATTCATTAAGGTTGGGTGGTTTTAACCAAATCCACGAATATTGAACCAGTGCGAATTCAAAATATTCCACATTATTCAGTGTGGCTGCATTTAAGGGTTTTTTAAAAGTTGGGTTTTTTTTTCAATCTTGTTTCTCCAGATGAATAAATATTCTTTCAAGTATACACGGCAGAAGCAAGCATTTTCATTGTTTACCTGCAATGCTTGCGAACATCGCAATGTTTGTGTAACATTCTCATAGTTTACATCAGGGAAAGTGCTTCAAATGTTAATGGGTTTGTAATGGAATGCGCAACTGTTTCAAGAAAAAGTTACTTTGCAAAAATATGCGATATGCGGCCGCAGTTAACAGGAAGTCAACGTAGAAGCGATACTATTGAAGAATAATTGTTTAATTCAAGAAATAGCATTCCATTGTTGGAATCTACGGGGGTATGGGTTATCTTTTTTTTTAAGTACACAATGTGTTAAGTTTATTTAGTGAGGTCTACATCTCTCTGCACTTGAATGTTGTAACATAAATATTTGTTCCGTTACATAAGACATTCTATATCTTGTTTCGATATCTGAATCCTTGTTATAATTTCACATAACTTCACTGTCTAACCGCCCTTTGGCATCGATATCATAACTTTATTTGTTGTTTACGTCAACTCTTGGGTTTTCGTAATGATGAAAAAGTTATTTCTTAAAATCATTCGCGAATGTTTAAAACTGTCACTAACTATATAGGAACATTCATTCCTCCACCATTGACAATGGCACCTTATCACCAGTTCTTGGTACATTAATTTGATATCAACTTTTAACTTCATACGTTTAAAACTTTTAATGTAACACCAATATGAGTTTGTATAGAATACCTTAATGTCTCATTGCACTCCGTAATTCTATTACAGATCGTTATTTTCAGCGTGAGGAATCTATATATGATTTAAGGTTCTTATCCTCTTTTCTATGCCTACGCTATCATTTTGGACTAAGTGGTGCATGTTGTTTACATTGTGGTAATGTTAGTGGCGGTATAGCTGTGATAACTATTGTGTTGTGTAGTGATATCCTTAGTGGTGTTCAGTAAATTGTGGTTTGTGGTGGTGGTGGTGGTGTTAATGGCCGTGCAGTTGTGGTTGATGTGGTGTTGTATGGTGATATATCCTTAGTGGTGTTTATTATCATAAGTTGCTTCGTGGTATTAGTGGTGGTGATGTTTATAGCTGTGATTGGTGTGGTATTGTATAGTATCTTTGTTGATATTCGTTACTAGTATATAAGTTGATTAGTGGTGCTGTTGATGGTGGTTTTAACGGTCTTATAGCTGCATGTGGTCGGTGTGGTGTTATACGGTGATAAATCCTAAGTGGTGTTCATTATAATAAGTTGGTCAGTCAGTGGTATGAGTGGTGGTGGTGTTGTTAATGACCATATAGCTGTGTATAACGTGATGCCATATTGTATATTTTTTATTTTCTGGGTGCCAACAAATGCACAAAATTTTCAACATTACTATATTTATGCAATTTTTGGTTTTTATGATGTTGCTCTCATCTTGTTAAGGTAGCTGGGACGCTAACGAAAACAAACTACAATATGCTGTTGCTTTTTTGCAAATTAAAAATTAATGTTTTCAGGTAAATAATCAATATTGTAAGCCGTCAATTTCGTATTTACTATCACATACATATTGCTAGTTGATCGAATTCAAACTTTACAACAAGCTTACCAATCGCAACTTCTCTGGCCTTTCCGGCAGAGCTCAGAAAAACACGTTTTTCTGAGCTCTGTCGGAAAGGCCCTAGAAGATGCGATTGCAATCATACAGCTAACTCCTAACAAGGTAAAGGATAAGGTGAAATTTGTTAATTAACCGGTATTTTGTCGAATTTATACTAAGTTCAAGATTATTGTTAATTTAAAAGAACTGGATGTTTTTAGACTATTCCATCCTCCTGCAAAAGAAGAGTGCTATTATATTAATGTAAAACTATAGTAAAGTATAGCAAGTATAGATATAGATAATATTCTTATGAATTAAATTAAATCACAAAGCTAAATCATTTCGGTTTGTTAATTAATAGTTTCCAGCTAACAAAATTATATTTTCAAAGGAATAAGGCGTGTTATTGGATAATTTGTTGACTATACCCAAATTGCGAATTGTTTGCCTCAGATGGTCTGTCATGTTCCAATGCTATACAGAGAGGGTTTGTCACAAAATGGTATGATCCGATGTCTTTTGTTAGAGCCTTTGCATTTGTTTGTCAGAACTGTTGTTTATAACAGATCATAAATCAATTATACATAGAATTCAAAGAACAATGAGGTGCGACTGCTGTTTTTTGGGTGGTAATGCTACTTTGTACGGTTTGTTATAATAAAGTGCGTCTGAAAACAAAACCTCGACATCATTACGTCAGCGAGTAAAAAAAAGGATTATTAGATTGAACGCGTCATTAATAAAATGAAAATGATTATTACTTTTTAAGCATTTGTTTGTCCAATTTTTCTGACAAATTGATAAGCCGATGATATCAAAAAGAACAAGAAGAAGGAAAAACATGTTTGCTATTGGATCTGATTTATTTCCAAGTCGGTTTCACGTTATCAAAAATCTTGAAAAGGGAAGAAAATCCAATATAGTTGCGTGCAATTTCACATTTTGACTCGGGCTTTTCACGAAGTACCGAGGCAATGGATATGATACAAACGATTTCTGTAACCTCCGGGAGCAAAACGCACTGCAATCGTTGCACGGTCGCTGTGTTCATCCGAAACAACAGTTTGACCTATGGGAATCCTGTGGAATGCCATTGCATGACGTTGTATTGTAGATGTGTGTCGTAATTAGCTTTCATTGGAATTATGACTGAGGAAATGTCAAACTTATTCAGGGTTGTCATCTGAAAAAAAAAAACATTTTGGAAAGTGTTCGAGATATTTTTTAAAAACATGTATTGATCAGGGTGTGTTATCGATGAAATGCACAACGGACCTTGCGAACCGAGGCTAGTTTCGCATTCAGGTGCTTTTGATCCTTTTGATGTATTGGCCTTGAAGAGGTGTATTCAAAAGCAGATTGTATGTAACGTTTCATCAAGAATGAAAATAAAACAAGCAAAAAGGTGTAGATACTGTGCTAGCTTTCTTTTCTTTTCGTTTTAAAAAAGAAAAATACATGCCTAATAGAATAGTATGCCGTTAAGTCTAGACGGAACATGATTAAAATTGCAAAAAATAGTTGGAAAATACCGGTTATTCGCAAAGTCGAGCGATTGTTTAGTGATCTTTTGTTTTGGAATCTGTGATTATGTCCTTTGGCGGGCAATAAAAATGGTGGAATCAGCTAAATAGCACAGCATTACTAGAATTGACAGAATCAATATCAAACAAGTTGATCATGCACGTGTCCCTGTGGAGTGAGCCGCTCGTATTTAAATCTTTGGGAGATGTGTACGTATACAAATATTCATTAACTTCAATTGCAGAATCATACGGTACAAGTTGACGATGTCCTGTTTATTCATAACTTTTCTCAGTGGACCCACCTTTCTGTCGATGTTTACAATGCCGTATATTGCCGGGAAAATATTTAGATATTGTGATTTATGTACTTTTATCCATTTTATCTGAGCCATTTTGCCTCTTTGACTGTCATTTTGCATTATATATTGAATCGTTATTAGTGTATTTCAACTACAATTTAAAAAAAAACAAAAAACTTCGCCGGATCTAGAGTGTGTTTGGTTGGTTTTTCTCGATTCTTCATCATTTGAGCGTGCAAATTTCATTGCTTCCAGGATTGTGTTGCATTTTCTTTTGATGGGACACAGACAGTAATAGTGGCGCTAGGAAACCAAAAAACCAAACCAACAAAAAACCAAAATTTCAGAGCTTGCACGAATAATTCTTAGAAATAGAAGTCTCTATCGGTCTATCGTCTAACTCAATGGTTTCACGTGGGAGAGGATTAAATTGAATGAAAACATTCAGTACTCCAGCTTTGTCTCGTGCACGAGATACACATGTTTCACGAAAGAGCCACCTTTGGGCTGGTGGAACCGTGGGTGTGTAGGAGGGAAGGGAACCCCCCTCCTCCCGAAAGCGAACAGAACACGGAGTATTTCCTCAAATTGTGGGGTAAACGAGGCCAGTGTGTGAAATGGCCCGGTAAGAAATCAACGTAACGTTTTTTCTGTTTTGTATGCATTTATTTTTTACCCAAGTAAAGGGTTAACTTGATTATACAATGAACCTGTAAAGGCTGTAAGTGTATTAACTGTTGAATTAATCAAACGCGGTTGATTAGTGTGATTTGCTTAATGTTAAAACTGTTAGATTAAACTTGAGATTAGCGAACATTTGGCACAAATGGATATCAAAAGTTTACATGTTTGATAATATGTGAGGTTTGCAATTTTTTATAAGTGGGTGTAAAGAAATGTCAAACGTACAGTCAAACTAGATTGGGGTAAACGATATGTAAATGAATGGTAGAGATCAAAGCTGACGTTAGTGTAGGGAGGTAACTGTAATAATGTAGAATTCAAGTTTACTGCAGCAAACAATGTTTGTAAATAGATGAAATACATTTTAACTGTTTGATTGAATTTGAATTTGGTAAGTGAGGTTTGCAGATACACATGTAGATGGTAAAAATGTAAACAGTTGTCAGAGAGGTTTTAGAATCGATGTTTAAAAGGGCTGGATGGTCGTGGTCTAATTTTTTTTTGACAATATTAATCTCCTTTAGAAGAAGAGCTCTATATAAAAATATAGCAAAATATTCAAAGAGGTATAGCGCCTTTTCCCATTATTTCGCCTACACCTGTGTTTGGACGGAAAGTACCTGTTACTAAAAATAGCTTCAGGTACCTAGCTAGCGGTCGCAATATGATTTTCGAAACCTAGATACACTGTACTGATTTTATAATGGTGTCTGTAACAACTGATTTGTCATAATCTCGGGAAACTCTGTGTGTAATAGTAGTTGATATTCTGAACCGTGATAACTTCAAGCAAAATACAATGGATCTAAGTGTAAATAGAGTACATGTATAGTGTTAATGAAGAGATCTGTTTATATTGGGTGTGCTAATACTCAGACTGAATTAAACAAGATAATTTTTAAAAAACCCAGAAGATGTAACTTAATCTCTCTATTCTTTTCATGTTTCAATTTAAGTGAAAAAAAAATATTTAATACTAAGTGGATTCGATCCAGCGACCACAAAATCAAAAAGACCTCCGCGTTACCACTAGGCCACGCATCTAACATTTTCAGAAGATGCATTTTCAATATATATGGTTATATATATGATTGTATTAGAAAAAGACACTAATTGAAATATTTGTCTAATTTTCAGTACGAAGACCACGTTAAACCAAAACTAATTCAATGTAAACGTGTACTAAAATACCTGTAGAACATAATTTTAATCAGATTTCTTTGGTTTAGAGTGGTTCAAATAGTCAAATATCCAAATTTTTATCGTATACTAACTACTTTCCTATATATCCCTATCAAAACCTTAATATTTTAATGATGTCGTATAAGATAATCAAGACTCTTAGAGCATGGTAATTGTGTAATTTGCTTTTCTTTGAATATATTTAAAATAAATATTGTATAATATTGAAAATGTCTGATGTTTGCAAAAGTGCTACATTTTAGGCCAAATCGTATATTAAGTGCGCTATACCTCTTTCAAAGCATAAATATGTGGATTTTTTTTTCTTTAGTGTAGTGTGATAGTGTATAGCTCATATTTGAAAATTTAAGGAAGATCTGATGGTTAATTTGTTGGCCACCCAGCCTCCTTAAAAAGTTGGAATGAGCTTGGGGTTAGCGGGGCCTGAAAATGGGTGTTACTGTTGGGTTAAATTTGCCATTTGGTAAGTGGGATTTTTTAAATAGATGTGAAAAAGGTTGAATGTTGAATTAAACTGAATGTGAATAGATGTTGAAAAAATAAACTTAATTTAATAGTTTGGAACAACCAGATTTAAAAATCTAAAAATATATAGATGAATAAAAAAAAGGCTTAGTACCGTTGTAAGCGTTAAACAGCTGTTAAACTCGAAGTTAGCATTTTTTAATGAATACATGTACAATCATGTATATCTTTAATTATTTATTTAACTCTTGGGTACTAGAAATTTGCGAGGTTTATAAGAATATCAACCGTTGTAACAAATATGATTTTAGAAAAGTTTGCAAAGTTTATCTGTTGGATGAAACCTGAGGTCACATATGAAAATGAATTTTAAAAAATAATGAAAATTTAAAAGGTTAACTGTAAATTGGATAAAACTCCAAGTTAGCAAGGAAACGGATGTTAACTTGAAGTTAGCAAACGGATGTAAAAATATGGATTAATCATGGATCTAATAGAAGTTTGTAAATAGAAGTTCAAACGGCTATAAAGGTGAATGAAAATTTAATATGAGATTAAAGTTAATCAGGGAATTGTTACAGCAAAAGTATTCACGAGTGCTTTGTGGAATTGATCGATCAATGAAATTATTTCTTTAAATGGAATATCATTTCCAATGCATAAAGCGATAAACATAAAAAATGAGTCAGTGAGTAAAAACTTCGTACAATATCGAAATAAACGTATAGTAAATGACGTAAGATGACTTCCATGCCGATTAATTATTTGGCATCGGGCTCGTAATGCAGAGAAATGACAGTTCCCGCGAGAGGGATGCTATTGAGGTGTGAAACCATTTTTGGATTCAAAAATGAGAGAATAGTGAGCAATTATTGTTTTTGAAGCTACTCAGATAATACGATTGTTATTCGATGTTGCACTGTCATTGTAATATATATCATGCGATGTATTATTTACGATGTATCTTTTGCAAATGGTGATCATTGGGTTAGTGTGTATTTTCAGAGAGTTGATTTTTTTATATTACTCGATATAGACCTATATATCTTGTTTCACTATTACATTTATCCGTTTTACGACTGCAATTACACCAAATGTGGATTTAGCAGTGTATTCAATGACATACAGATACAGACATACGCTTACAGTATATTTGCGCATATACATCCTCATGTTTATAACATCTAAATCGTAAATAGTTTTACTTCCACAGAAGGAAGTTTGTTGATTTGTTGATCAGTTGATGTCATACAAGTACTGTAAGTTACTTGAGTGGCCTAACCCTAGTGCCTAGCCTGGTATTGCTGACCATTTAGTGGGATCTGTTTGGTAATCTGGCAATTAACAAGGAATTTTGAATGTGGGACACTGATTGGTAACACTCCTTTATTGACCAATAGACGGAAAACTTGTGGACTACTGCAGGCATAAACTATTAATTAGGTACACTCCATTATTGGCCAACGTATTGAAAACTTGTGGACTACTGCAGGCATGAACTATGATCATTATCCATGCACCAAATAATGTACTGACCAAAGATACAGACAATTGTGACAATAAATGCAAGAGTTTCCGATTGGTAACACTCCTTTATTGACCAATGGACTAAAAATTTGTGGACTACACAGGCATCAGCTATGATAAGTATCCACATATGCCAAACACTGACCAAGGGTTTCTTATTAGGTACACTCCATTATTGGCCAACGGATTGAAAACTTGTGAACTACATCAGCAGGCCTGGGCATCAGCAATGATTAGTATCTGCCTATGCAAAAACAATGTACAGTATCAGAGTGTCCGTCAATATAAAAACAATCACAGAGTTTGTGATAGGATGTAGATAGAAATCACTGCTATCTGCAAGGCTTGTGATAGACTGAATATAAACTTACCACTGTTTTTGATATGATCATATATGAACATAAGATTTAATTGTTTAAAACAAAGGGCTAAGCAACATGTTTTTTACATGGGGGGGTATGATTTCAAGGGCTGACGTTATTCTTAAAATATCCTAATGGTTTATAAGGTGGGAGCATGTGGGTCAGTTGTCATAGGCATTAGACCTGTAACTGAAAGGTCGCTGGTTCAAACCCTACTGTGGTCATTTGATGTTGTGTGTTGTGCACTTAGACAAGGATTTTATCTACATTGTCTCAGGCCACCCAGCTGAAGTTGGGTACCGGCCTATGCCGCGATGGACAGGTGTCCCATCCAGGGGGAGTCAATGACTCATCCTTTTAGCACCATGGAAACCGGGGATAAGCACTGGCCTTATGCGCCCTCATGGCACGGTGAAGGATTTAACTTTTTAATGTTCTCAATAAATCTATCATTTTTCCAGAGTTTTATAACACCTATCATAATAGAGTAACCTATGTGAAATAAATATAAAGAAGTTTTGGTTTTTATTGTAAATTAATACACACTATATATGGACATAAAAATACAAGCAGATCAGACCAATCAAAGATGTTCTGCTAATATATATATGTATGTACTGAAAGTGCATAACAAATGTATTAATTGTCTTTTGGGGGTTGTAGGGGGAGGAGCCCAGACCATCTCTTTCTACCCCCCCCCCCCCCTGCCCCTCCCACCTCCAAGTTGAAAACCCATGCAGATCAATTAAAATTCTATATTAAAGTAAGAAAAAAAAAGGTCTTTGACCCAACTACCTCAGAGGAAACAAGAATTACAGATTAATTTTCTTCCATAGTTTTTGCCTTAGGTCTATCATTGATTGTCAACAGATAAACCATTCTGTGTTTTTCACTTGCTGTCATTCAGACATTCCCTGGGCCCTTGAACTAATCAGTTACCCAAAGTTTAGCTTTATAATCGTGAGTGATATCTTTACTTTTGATTAGTGTAATCTGGTTTGTTCCTCATTTTTCCAGCGTTTAAATGCAAGGCCTAAGACAACAATAAATGGTAACAGGTTAAGGTAACTTGGTTCTTCTGATAAAAAAAATACACATGTACATAAATAAGGTGCTGCTAACAGATGTACACATGTGAAAGACTTTCAGGAACACATGCATCCACAATCAGAAACTTCAAACGATATGTTTTCTTTGCTGATAAAATTTTTGCTATTAGGCCATACCGCTTCAAATTCATTTCAGTGATGGAATGTACAAGAGATGAATTCATTTTTCAAGGTGTACAATTGTGTATTCCTACAGTTGTGAACTTTGGTTTTTTTGTTTTGTTTTGTAAATAACCCGCTTATGTATTAATTACACTAGGAATATAGGTGTTTAGGTAACAATTAAGAGATGATTTGGAATATCCTTTATCTATAATGCTAATTTGGGGGGGGGGGGCCAATTTGTTATTGTTCATTGATTTAAAAAATTTATACTTAAAATTGAATATAAAAAAAACCAGAATATTTTTTTTTAAAACTGCAGAGTATATTTTGTTTAAATTGATTTTCATAGTATTATGATATTTTTTATGAATGTTAGAATTTTACTACTGATTCTCAAAACACTAGATCAAAAGCTATACATGTATATCTTTCAATTTTTTTCATTCAGACAAGTCCAATCTCGAAGAGGCGGAAAGAACCCTGTACGCTCTGAAGAAACTAGGGGCTAACAAGGAGTGCATAACGTCACTTCTGGACGGACTGACAAATTACATTAGAATTGTGCTCACGCTTACAGACAATTCCGAGTGTCCGTCGGTGGAGAAAGCCATCAATGAACTACTTAATCAAATCTTGCAGGTAATGCGCAGCTAATGACCATTTTTAACTTCATTCTCAACATCAGCAGGAGTCGTAGGATTGGTCTCGATAATCCAATTTTTTCTGATAGATTTATTAAGTAATTTGGTCATGAGGTACATAAATCATTTAATTTGCCCGATGTTTACACTTTCATTCTGTTTATAGATTGGTCTTATTTGCTTAATGGCAGGCTGCCATAATCACAGCGATGTTCCTCCATGTTTAGCCATATTTCTGTATTTTTCATGACAATTAATTGTATTTTCAATAGCATTATGTGTTGTAAAAAATTTCATCAGTGGGTGAAGCAATGTTCTTTGTTTTAAACCGTGTTTACCTATTTAATGAAAAATTACAAACACAAAAAGTTATGATTTATACTGATGGTGGAATTATATAACCACATTGGAATGATTTAGAAATATTAGTTAATACTTTTAAAATACTTTAAAATCACTCCAGTGTGGTTATATAATCCAAAATGGCTCTCTATCAAAATTTGCATAACAACAAAACATATTTTGTAGAAAAGCGGTTGGCGGGAGAAATAGTTTAAAAGGGGTAGACTTTTGAGTAAACCGGTAATATCAAAGTTGTATTATCATCAATATTCATTTGCATACTAGCTACAACTTATGTATTATTTCTTGGAAAAGTGTGTATTCAATTATTCTCTAAATTGTTTACATTATGAATACATGTTGTTTTTTTTTACAATATACAGAAAGATATACTCTATTACAGTAGACATTATTTTGTCTGAAGAGTTAAAGACATTACCGGGGGGTACTTTGTTTTGTGAGTTTCACGTGTACATTGAGGTTTTGTTTTTGGGTTGGTTGGTTGGTTGGGGGGGGGGGGGGGGGGGGGGGTGACTTCTGAGACTTGCATGCATAAGAATGAAGGAGGTTTCTTTAGTGTAACAACAAATGAAAAAAAGTTATTCCTAACCATTTTTGGAAAAAAATTGTTACATACTTGATATTAAAATAATTTTTTCTTTCAGACTTGTTATGATCAGTTACAACAGACAAGGGACCCTGATGAAAAATATGAACTCTTTATCCAGCTGTCCAAGCTTCTCACGGCCGCACTGGAACTATTACGGGGCGGTCAGACTCTGCATTTCACCGCTCTCAGTATCGTTAACAGGATTATCGACATGTGTATCGTCCACAAAAACTACGAAATTCCTTCCGCCTTGTCTCACAGCACGATACGCGAGTACCTGGATCAAGGTAGCTCAGACACTTTACACAAAAGTCCCAAACACTCGGGAAGTAATGCGGCTAAGCATGAAGAGGGATGTGGTGCTAGCACTGCTTTTAAGCGGCCTTTTGCGAACTTTCAAAAAAGTGGGAACCACGATACTCATAGTGATAAAACGGACGAGGGTGCGGAGATGGGAAAGCTACATCTCCTTCCACAGTTTAATTTTTCTCCGTTAGAAATATTAACGTCCTACAACCCTAGTCAAATACTGAGCATTTTACACAACAGTATCACGATGCACAAGCGAATTATCGGGACGCGACAAAAGTGCACACCAAGCACACGACTACGGACTTGCACGCATCACTGTTTACAAATTCTCAGTGCTCGGATTTTAGTTGTGATGAGCCATGGTTCGTATGTTCAGCACAGGATTATTGCAGATGGACATATTAAAACCCTTGTGGAAGCTTTGGATCCCAATCATGATCCAGTAAGTAATAGGTGTAAAGAAGAAATTTGTTTTAAGTTTTTTATGCAAGGTTCTGTGTTCAAATTCAGGTTGGATCAAATAAATCTATAAAGGAAAGTTTGGCTTTTATGTCATCCATCATAAATGTTCGGAGATTTTCAACCATTTAAAGAATTTTTGATGACGCACTAAAATGATGTCATGTTCACAGTTTGATATCATGAAAATGAAATCAAGAAATACTTTATGACTAAAGTAAACATGTAATAAAGAGAATTTTATATATTTTTGGGGTTAGAGGGATATGATTTTTATTTAAGAAGGAAACCCGAGCTCTGAAAGTTAATGTAAATATAATTTTTAATATATTTTATGTGCATGTATATAAAAAGATCTTTTTTTTATACATGCACATACATTATATTTAGTTATTTACATTAACTCCCAGGCCCATGGAAAAAATTCACATCCATATCATGAAAGTTGGAAGATCCACCATATATACCATACTTATTTAGAAACTTAAGGTGGCTCACTACATCTTGACATAGTTTCTCAAATCAGTAGAAAATTACTTGATAATGATAGATAACATGATCCATAAGAAGTATATAAGTCAAATAGGCAGAAAATATGCAATTTGGATTTAAAAAATCATGATTTTCAAAAAAAAATTATTCAGTAAATATGAACAAAAACCCAGGGCGGATTCGATCTCATGATATGCGGTTCACAAGCCTGTTAATTTAACCATTAAGCTATGATGATATACGACCAAATTGATTGATCAAAACAATTTAACAAAATATTTAAATCGCCATCTTGAGGCGTAGAGTCTAAAAAAATACAAGTCTTGAAGTAGTAAGGTACCTTAAACAGAAGATTTTAAAAATTTCTTTTTTTGTAAAAGTACATTTTAACAAAATATGTAGCTGAAGGGGAGAATAGCAATGAATGCTACTTGTAGGATTATGCAAGCACAGTAAAAAGATGAAGAGGGTACAACAAGTTGTTGAGGAGAGTGATATCTGTTCCTTGAAATGCTTTAAATGCACAAAGCTAATCTCGTAACACATGGCATATGAAAGTAGCTACAATGAATTAATAGCATAGTGATGTCTGACACTCGGCATAACACTTGATCCAAACCACGTAACTGTCATCAAGCTAGTCAAGGCTCTAATTGGGATATTGATTTTCATTAAGGACAAAAGATAGTTTGTGTAATATATGACAGTTATGTGTCAACTGGGGGGAAGTGGAGAGGCCCAAGACCCAATGTAAATATCAGCTCTCTGTGTTTAGTCAGGTTGTGTCCTGAATAGAAAAAAAAATTCTGTGCAAGGTTAGGTGCACTCTTAGACAATGCGCTGATCATGTCTTTCTTTGTTTCATACAATACAATGACGAAATAGTCGCGATTGGCGAATAGTCGCAATTGGCTGTTGGGATTTAATGAAGGGCTCTCTTCCAGTGAGTGGCGTTTTTTTGTCGGGAACAGAATTCTATGGTGTGAAGAATAGACAATTCTTGCCATTTTCTTCACAGATTTTCCCTATTTTGTTTATAGCTAGGTTTTATGATTAAAAAAGATAATTTTGGGTGTGAAGTAATTGAAACCACAGTACATATATGACACCTCAAGCACGTTATGCTACCAAATCTGAAACGTTTACACGCATTGCATGAGGTGGAATAAAAAGCAGATAATGGGTGATCTGATGACATCTATGTAGAGAAAAATATCTCTTCACTGTAATTTAATTTTTTCTAAAACTAAAATCTTTTTTTGCAGCACCTGTTGTGTCTTCTCCTCCAAGCCTTGGCCTCTATAGCCCTGAATCCGCACTATCACCAGGCCCTGAATGATGCAGACATCTCTGACATGCTGATGCAGCTACTGCTGCCATCAGACGAGTGGTATTACACCAATCACAGCACCAAGTACGCCAAGTACATCAAGTACCACGCGGCACGAATCCTAGTGTACATGGGGCTCCTGCACAAACTCGGGGGTCGCGTGGACCTGTTTGACAGGAAGTGTAAGTATGCAGATAAATGTACGTCGGTTCCACCTTACAATGATTTTTGACTGGATTGTTGTAGAGCAGTCTGATTAAAACCACCCCCTTCTTCGAGTAAGGAGAAGGGGGTGGTTGTATTATACCCCCGCTCCGAAGGAGAGGGTGTGTACTGTTTTACCCTGTGTTTCTGTCTGTCTGTGTGTCTGTCTGTATGTCCGTAACAAATTTTTGCCATAGATTTCTCAGCAACTATCAATCGCAGATGCTTGAAATGTTAACACACTCTTTGTTAAGGCATGCCATATGGTTGGATTCATTTTTTAACAAATTCGATGTCAACTTCCTGTTAAATTTTGACTTTGCTTATTTTGTATATTCACATCAGGGCAGGGGTATCACTAGTGAGCATTGGCTCACAAATTTGTTGGAGAATAGCTTGATTTTTGACTGCATGGATATGTAGTTATTTTTCAACTTGTATGTATTTTATCCAGGAGGGAGAAATTTTTTTATAAATTTACAAGGAAATACTGTAAATTCATAATCAAACGCAAGGAATTAATATCCACATAGAATCACAAGGAGCATCCTTTGCAAATTTTGAAATCTTGCTTTTATTTTGATGACAGTTGTTAACTATAAGAAATAACAACTAAAGTTCAGCACTCATGATTTCTTATTTTCACAATTTGATACAAAATGAAGGAGTTGCAAAATTAAGTTCTTGCGTATAATAAGGAATCTACAGTATTTCAGACTAATATTTCCAAATTGTCCACTTTTAAGAATCAGTTGGCTCAAACAATTATATCTAATTATGAATTTATAGAGCAAATTTAATTAAGGTCTCACTTTAAAAGCACAAGCATGATTATAAAGTAGTTACAGTGGCAGGCATGCTGCTGGTTTAATCATCATGGCCATTGATAATCTGCCTAACAAAAATTCACCCCCCTTCCCCTTACTACCACACCCTTGCCCCTACCATCCACCCCCCCCCCCCCCCCCCCCCCCAAAACCCTTGACTTTTCTCAAAGCAACACACATCATTGTACCGTAGTCTGTTGCTTTGGACTAAAAATAAAGTTATCTTCTAGTATATTAGAAGCTAATTAACATGTTAATCAATTTGCAATTTACTTATGGATTCTCATATTGCATAAAACAACATAGTGAAGAAGTACAATGTCAAACAGCTAGGATAAAGAAAGATCAAACGCTATGAATAGATATTTTAGTAAGAACATATGCAAGCCATTGTTGGCTAGTCAATTGTACTAAAAAATCTAGTCAAGCAGTCCATTGGATGTACTGAATTAATTCAATAGATTAATTAGGAGATAGCTTAGCTTATAATTAGACAAACTCGTATATAGCTCTGTCTTCAAATTACACAGCATCCCAAATGAAGAATAAAATGAAGCAAATTAACATAGTAGACTCCACAGAAAAAAAATTGGAAGAGTTTTACTGTTGTAGATGAAAGAAAAAGAATATATATACTGATATTTGTGGAGTTGGATTGCTAAGAGATCACGAAATCACAGCGGCAGCAGTCTGCATGTGTATTGATTTGGGGCTGCTCTATGGAAGCTCTAGCTGGGGATTCCGGGGCCTGAGATTTATCAGTGGTCATTGTCGGGCCATCAGGAGCGAGACCCAGATAAACAAAACATAATGACACATATTAACCTCAACGGGAGCTGATAAAACAGCCAATTGATGGCCCCAGCCACCAGTAGAAAACAGTTCCAGATAAAATAGCCTGTAAGGGGAAGTTGTTGTTGTACATTTCATTATTGGTGCTCGATGGAACTCAAGGACCATTTAGGGAATTCTGTGTTAAAAAGCCCGGTAAATGCATGGCTCTGCTGACCCCCACAGGCTATGTAGAATTGAGAGTTTATCTGTCTGCCATTATCAAAAAAGGGGTTATTATACGGCAGGCCTTGAAAATTTTTCATGTTTGTAAACAGAGAAGGGGGAATCTAGGGTGAGAGTATTGATTTATGGGTAAATTGATCAACGCTTAACTAATGTGTAAATATTTTGTTATGCCAATGATGAATACCAATATTACAACCACTGAGGACCCTGTATGACCTTTACAATCATCAGCCTTTTGCCTTTTTGTTGAAAAGTAAACACTTTACTCTGCTATTATATCAGATGCAAGCTTGACATGAAAGGAGTTGTATTAAATGCATATGCATGCAGTAATTGTTGGTGTACACAGTTCTCCCCATATGTTTTCCATTACTTACTGCTGCAAGAATTAATTATATAATAAAATTTGTGTCAAAAATTTATATGCTTGTAAATTTCCTAATTACTAGGTGAACTTTGTCCAAAATGTAGAGTAAAAGACTTGTTTGAACTAAATGACTGGAAATGAAACAAAAAATCTAAAAATTACACTGACTGCATTCAGTTCATAGGCTTAGTGTGATCAGAGAGAAACTATTTTCATTTGCCATATAAGATATTGATGAAACAGCTTGAAGGGATATTTAATTTGTATGAATCACGATTGAAAAAAGATCTAACTAAGTTAGAGTTTCAAGAAAGAACCTTGACTGATTTTCAAAATGCCTAGTAGTTTTCGAACTATTTTTAACATGCTTTTCTGTTGTTGTTTTTAATATGTAAAATAATTTTTTTTGTTTGAGGGTTGTAGAGTTTTTATGTCCTTTTGTCCACGAAATTTTTTAAAAATTCAAGATTACAAAAAAATCTCATATTTGGTCACCTTAAAGGTCAATGTCAAATGTAAAAGGTCATGGTCAAGTTAATCCACAGTTACATTGGTTACCTATCTTTCCATTAGGATCTTCAGATATTGTTTCTATATATGCATAGTATGTCTCACTTTTGGATACAAGAGCCTCAGGTTAGCATACATGTACATGTAAATCCATTCTTTTTTATTAGCTCACCCGAGCTGAAAGCTCAAGTGAGCTTTTCTGATCACTTTTTGTCCAGCGTCCGTCTGTCCGTCTGTCTGTCTGTCCGTAAACTTTTTACATTTTCGACTTCTTCTCCAGAACCACAAGGCCAATTTCAACCAAACTTGGCACAAAGCATCCTCAGGTGAAGGGGATTCAAGTTTGATAAAATGAAGTGCCACACCCTCTTTCAAAGGGAGATAATTAAGAATTATCAAAAATGTGTTGGTATCTTTAAAAATCTTCTTCTCAAAAACCAATTGGCCAGAAAAACTGTAATTTGCATGGAAGCATCCTCAAGTAGTGTAGATTCAAGTTTGTTCAAATCATGATACCTGGGGTTAGGGTGGGGCCACAATTGGGGGTCGAATTTTTATATAGGAATATATAGAGAAATATCTTTAAAAATCTTCTTCTCTAGTAC
The DNA here is from genome assembly GCA_016163765.1 of Magallana hongkongensis. Lineage (NCBI taxonomy): Eukaryota > Metazoa > Mollusca > Bivalvia > Ostreida > Ostreidae > Magallana > Magallana hongkongensis. The sequence continues at coordinate 33,099,494 of WFKH01010211.1, forward strand.
CGATTGGCCAGAAAAGCAGTAACTTGTGTGAAAGCATTCTCAGGTAGTTTAGATTCAAGTTTGTTCAAATCATGATCCCCGGGGGTACATTGGGGTCACAATTGGGGGTCAAATTTTTACCTAGAAAATATTGAGAAAAATCTTTAAAAATCTTCTTCTCAAGAACCAATTAGCCAGAAAAGCTGAAACTTGTGTGGAAGCATCCTCAGGTAGTGAAGATTCAAGTTTGTTCAAATCATGATCCTCTGGGGGTACGGTGGGGCCATAATTGGGTGTCAAATTTTTACATAGGAATATATAGAGAAATATCTTTAAAAATCTTCTTCTCTAGTACCGATTGGCCAGAAAAGCAGTAACTTGTGTGAAAGCATCCTCAGGTAGTTTAGATTCAAGTTTGTTCAAATCATGATCCCCAGGGGTAAGGTGGGGCCACAATGGGGGGTTAAATTTTTACATAGGAATATATAGAGAAAAATCTTTAAAAACCTTCTTCTCAGAAATCGATCAGCCAGAAAAACTGAAACTTGTATGAAAGCATCCTCGGTTAGGGTAGATTCAGGTGTGATAAAATCATGATCCTGATCCCCAGAGGTAGGGTGGGGCCACAGTGGGGGGTCAAATTTTTAAATAGAAATATATAGAAAAAAACCTTTAAAGATCTTCTTCTCAGAAACCGATTGGGCAGAAAAGCTGTAACTTATGTGGAAGCATCCTCAGGTATGGAAGATTCAAGTTTGTTCAAATCATGATACTGGGGGTAGGGTGAGGCCACAATGGGGGGGGGGGGTCCAATTTTACAAAGGAAAACATTTAAATTATCCACAAAAACTCAAATGTTATTATTTATGGTTTTACTTATATGCAAGCATTTTGAATTATTGTTGATTCTTTAAAATTGTTTAGACTTTGGCCCATGGACAATTCTTGGGTCTCACAAGGGGTTTAAAGTTTGATGTAGGTTTATAATCCCTATATAAACAGTTTTTTAAGTCTGATCATTTTATCAAGAACTGCAATGCTCAATATGTAATATGACTGTAAAATCATCCTGTTACAAAGAGGGTCAGTGATAAACATAAGAATATGCAGGGGAATTATTTTATATACAGGATCTATTATACAACATTGTTAAGATATTTTGTATATGACTCCATAAAGCTGATTTTATTATGTCTATCATTGCTCAGGTGAGCGATGTGGCCCATGGGCCTCTTGTTTTTAATGACACTGTCTTTAGAATTATCATTTCATGTTTGGTACACTACAGTACTACAGTGATCATGATTGACAGTTGGTACTCAATATGATATCTAGGGATTTTTTTTTAATATTTTCATTAGATTGGTATTCGGAAAATAATTTAAAATCATCTTGAGCTAGCTGTCTATCTGATTGACTTGTTCATTTGACAACCACTAGTGTGTTGATTATAATTGTAGATTCCTAATTAAATGCTAAGAATTAATATCCGCTTAAAATCGCAAGAACCTCCCCTAGCTCACATATTCTAAAATCTTGCTTTTATTATATTTTTTTTGTAATTACTACATGGAATCATAACAAAAGTTCAGCATTCCCAATTTTATGTTCTTGTGAGTTTCTACAAAACAGTAGGATTGTGGAATTAAGTACTTGCATAAAATGCAAAATCTACAGTAATACTTTGTCAGTAGTTCTTTGTCTATATGTACTACATTACTACCCTCGCATATTTCTTTTTTTTATTTGATGATATATTTACAACTGTATACAATGTGAGTAGTAACATGATGGGGTTTTTTTATCCTTTAGTATTTATGGACACAGACACCAACTCCCATCTCCAGGTCCACTCCCCGGAGGACAGCTTCATTGAACTGATGGCTATAGGGAGAGTGGTTATGTGGAATGAGAACCATCATCTACAGGCCGCCTCCTTAGAGGGACTGGTAGCAGAGCTCATTGAGGTAAATAACTAGTGGTTATAGTCTGTCTAAGGTCCCCGGGGACCTCAACTCTTGATAGATAATTTGCTATTACTGTAAAACATGGTTCTAACAAAACTCCAAGGACAAGTGATCTTAATTCGATACAAACTGTAATTTGTTATATTTGATAAATTTATAATACAGCTTTTAGATAAGGGGAAGGAAACTGACTTTGCTGGAAGTGTGAATTTGTTTTAACTATATATTTCAGTACATGCTTTTATTCACTCAAGCTGTACTTAAAATGTATGTGTTAAAATTGATTCAGGGATTAAAAAAAAATTACAAAATTCTCTCTTCGAAACTTTTTCTGATTTCTTGTTTGGTTTATTGACCAAGAGATTTGTTTTTTCCTTTTGTTGAAATCTACTACTACCTGGCAAAAATAGTAAGAGTATGTCGAGAAATTATTCCACAGATGAGAGTTCCATTTGCTTCTACAAGGTCATATTTAATGCTTTCGTTTAATACCCAAAGAGGCAATTTATGGTCTTGGTTCCTGCAAATAGAAAGCTCTGAGAAAAATTCCACTAAAAACCATTAAAATTTGTTCATGCATTGATTAAACCTGAGTTAGGTAATGATAAAGTAGGCAGATGTATTGAGATAATATATACCTGTAGTAGATTTTGCATTAGGGCATGTGTATATGAATTCATTATGCTTAAAAAATGTGACCAGTTCTGTAGAGGTTTTTATAACTTTTTTAAAATCAGAGATATCGTGCAACATTTGATTTTGATACTTTATTCAAAGGTAAAAGGTACCCACAAAAATCCATGAAAATTGAGCTACTACAAATGATTTCATAAAATATGTATCGAGTTTCTGATACTCCAATTACATAGACAATTAACCTTCAGTGTTTATCTACTTTCACTTTGATCTATACTTCTTATCTCCATAACAGCTGCGAAAAAAAAGAAAATATGTTCAAGGTGAAGTTATAGATAGAACAAGGTAGATTTTATTCCAGCAGCATGCCAGGTAAAATAACCAGACAGACAATAATTGCTACAGACAGACACATTTATTGGAGGCCAGCTCACGGCTATTTTAAGAAAATCAGTGAAAAAGAAATAATGCATGTAGCAGTGAGATTCTATATCTGCGAATTCTTACATCAAATTGAATCAGGTTATTGAACCGTTACCTGTAAATCAAAGTACTCAAAGTACTGGAAGTTGCCAAGCTAGCTAGGAACACAAAAATATGTTTTATGAAGAGGTTTTTAAGAAGGCAAAAATATGGAATTTTGTACTCTTAAAGTTATAAACAATAAATGCACAGAGCTTTATATGTCCATGGTTTTTTTTTCTAGTTTTAATGTTAGCAAAGTGCAAAGAAGCATAACTCTATATGCTAAATTCCAGTGCCTGAAGGCTTTCATCATTGATTTAAATCAGTCTGGCAGCAGACCTAAGATAATTTAATTTCAGCATTCAAAAGATATTTACAGGGAAGTCATTTAAACCATGTTGAATTTTTTATAACTATATATAGTATACTGCAAATTACTTGCATGCTCAAATCAAAAACTATTTTCAGAAAATTATGTCAGTTATCTTAGATTTAAAGCTTTCATTGTGTAAAAGGTTAGCACACAATTTGCCTGATTTTTGGTTTATATTGCTTTGAAAGATGTCAAAATTAGCTATAAAAGTTGTTAAATTTATGGAGTATGTGGAGAGATAATGAGATTGCGTAGAAGTAAATTATGTAGATTTTTTGTAGATTTTTTTTTGTGATACCTTTTCTCCGTTGCATTTAAGGAGTTTAATATGCATCTCTATTTAGGATATGGTAATTTTAAATATCTTGTACTTAATTGGCAATTAATACGTAACGATAATTTGTGATTAATTGCAGGAGGCCGTTGGGGACGAAGTGGAAAGTTCTGAGTCGACAATGAACCTCTCTACCTCTGTTCAGAGTCTAGCTACGCTCATCAAGCAAAGTCAGAACAGTGTGTTGTCTCCCTTTATTTCCCCGGCATGTTCGATGGAGTTCTTGACGGAGATCGACAAGAAGCCATTCAGGGAGCAGCTGTTGATGGCCTTGCCCATGCTAATTCACCCTGTGATCATCTTAAGACTGTTGGCTCATAAACTTTTCGGAAATATGATTCGGCGGAAATCTTCCCATAGTACTTTGGAGACAAAGTTGCGGCCACCGGAAAATCCGATGGAGGAGGTCTGTCCGCCCAGGTGTAATTCGGAGAGTGTTAAATACGAACTGAAGAAAGATATAATGAAGAAAAAGAGGAATTTAAAAATTTCTATAACGAACAATAAGAATTCATCATCTGATGAGATGGAATCTCCGAATGTGTCTAGTCCTGGGGATTATGTCAAATACAATGGTGTTCAGTCCAAAAATAAGCCCACCCAGTTAGCTCTTAAAGCAATGGGTCAGAGCTTAGCCAATCCGACTCAGTCCAATTCTAGTGGTCAGATAAATCAAGTGTGTGAATCCAGTAGTGGTAATGCAATTAGTAGTCCAGAGTCTTTTAGTGAAAACAAACATGAGAAAAATTCAGGTAACCATGCCAACAGATCTAAACTCTTTCATTGGTCGAGTAAGAAGCATCTGTGTAAGTCTCAAAGTAGCATGTCAGCCCCTCAGTCTGAGAATAACAATGACAGTATGGACCTTGGTTCCGAAGGTTCTCTGAATTCTCCTTCTGCCGATGTTGATATAGTTGCATTTCAACGAGAGCTCATAAACTTGCCAACTTTTGTGATGGACACTCCTGCCACTGATGTGTCGCCCATTTTCTCCCGCTCAAGCTCGGTGCCCGAGAACTTGGCCAGGACGGGAGGCAATGACCCCTCCCCAACAGAGTTATCTTCCTGCAGCTCTGAGCATCTGAACAATCAAAAGCGTAGTGCAGAAGTGTTCCCAGATACTTCCAAAGTCAAAGTGCCAAATTCACCATCCGTTATCACCATAACGACCACAGACTGGACCAACTGCCCTCGACAACAGGACATAGGATTTCAGCCTGGCGAGTCCTCTACAGACTCCAACAGTGACTCCAAAGTGGCCAATATCGAAGTGCATTTTGAGGCCCCCGCCTCCCCCCTGTCTAGTGCTAGTCAAAGTCCTCAGATCTTTGAATTCCCCAGCCCCTTTGATAGCTCCAAGCCCAACAATGGCCCACCAGCCACCAGTGTGAGTGACAAGCAGTCACTGCTTTGTATCAACACCAGTGTGGCTACCTCCGCAAACTTCCTCATCCCCTCACCCACCACCTCAATTGCCTCCTCAACCACTAACACCTCAGTCGCCTCTCCATGGTCACCAAGCACGCATCACACCAACAATGTCAATATGCAGGTACCTACGCTTCACTAATTTGGTAGTAATGGTTGTGCTAGAGGCTTATTTGCTGCTGGCTTAAATGATAGCTATGTTTATAAACATGTAATTGAATTACATGAAATTAGAAGTAGAGTATTGAATTGTCATAATGTGCATATTGCTTTAATTTTTGCATCAAGTAAATTTGCAAATTTCGTTCATGAAAGGGGTTTGAACTATTGGTACATTAAACTTTGGCAAATGTATAGTTGAAACTAAGAGTGATAACTGTGGAAATGTTAGAAGATGTTAAAATAACCCAATATACAGAAAATGATCTTGAATCGTGCTGCACCTAATGTGGAACCATCAGATTTAAGATGGTTTTAAGTGAGATTTCATATTTGTTTGTACTAACAATACATACATTTGCATACCAGACAAATATTTACTGTTGATACTTTAAGTCTCATAGACCCTTTAGTAAGAAAGATAACTCTTACTAGAATTCAGGTTCATGATTTATTTATTAAGTTAAAATGCAATTTCTTTCAAAAATAGCTTAGTAATGTAGGCTGGTATTGTTTGCATTTTAATCATGAATTACATTCACAAATTTCAATGATTCCACAGAAAACCTTTGTCAACAAATTGTGAAATCTGTGAAAAATTGGTTCCTGTGATTTGTAATTATTCCACAGCACCTGATGCTTAATATCATAACTAATTGTTGCTTACATGGTGCAGCATAATTGTTAAAATAAAAATCATTGCTTTTGCCCATGAGCATTTTGTCTAGCTATTAGCTTTAATTTGTTGGATATTCAAATTTGGTTTAAGTTATTCAACTTTGTAGATTATTTTTTGTGTGTGTTGAAATTAGACAGAATTTTACTGGTTGTAACTTATTGAAGGTGATACATCCAGAGATTCCAAAGCCCCATCTAGGTGTGCTCAAGGTCATTGAAACCTGGATCAAGGTCTGTAGCAACGACCTTGACTGCAGCAGCCTTATCATCCACGAAATGCGGGATTTCCTGCGAAAGATCTCCGTTCTTGGTCTCGAGTACAAAGCTTGGTGTCAGCGGATAGGCTCTTGCCTGCATCTAGAGGTAGGCTAGCTGTTTAGAGAGCTGGATGGTTGCAGTCATTTTTCTACTATATTAATCTTCTTTAGAAGAAGAGCTCTGTGTAAAGATATAGGAAAATAATTAAATTTCAAAGCAAAAATATTTGTAGTTTTTCTTAATTAAATTGTAGTTTATGGCTTAAAATCATATATTAAAAATTTTAAGTAGATCTGATAAGTAGTTTGTAAACCACCCAATCTCTTTAAAACATGGTTGGGGCCAAAAAACTTAGATGAACTCCTTTTTGATCTCAGTCTCAGTTTTCCACCATTTATTCCTTTCATAAAAGTGAGACTGATCGAGACCAAAAGTGAGCTCGTCTAAATTTTTTGGTCCTGAAGCCAGGCCCCGGGATCATAAAACTTAGATGAGCTCACTTTTGATCTAAGTCTCACTTTTACAAAAGAAACATATAGTGGAAAAGTGAGACTGAGATCAAAAGTGAGCTCGTCTAAATTTTATGGTCCTGAAGCAAGGTCTTTTAGATGTGGTAGACAATGTTCACTAGATTTGTTAAAACATTACCCTGGTACATACTGACCTATCACTGCTCTTCACTGCTTGTATCTTTGCCCTTTTCTTCAAAATTATACAGTGAATAACATCAATTTTATGTGATTTTTTTTTTAACTGATATGTTTAATATTGTTGGAAGCTTTAAGGTAATCATTGGCCAAAGAAGTGAAAGTGAAACTCATTATAGAGACTTAATTAATTTCAACATATTTTTTTTTTGTGCAGGAGAAGAACACGACCAAGCAAAGATCAGAGAAAGAAGACGACCCACAGAACATTCATTCGCAGTATAAAAGGGTAATTGGTATTCATGTTGGTTTTTATAACAAACTGAGTTTCTTCCCTTTTTACTTGGTTCGTTGCATAGTAGTCTTAAATTAGTGTAATGTTACAGCATTTTGAAAAAACTAATTTCATTCAATGCTGAAGAAAAGAATGATACTGAATGGAATTAAATCAAAAAGGTTTTTTGAATACAAGCTAAGGTTACATCTAATTAACCCCCACCCATCCCAAACCAACCACCTTAATAAAACATTGATTTTTATAAAAAATAAAAAAATCTGACAGCTTTTTATCAGACACAAACAAGAAATTAAGAGTACAAACTAGTTATTAGATTAAACTGTTGTTTTTTTGAGTCCATAACGCAAGCCTGGGTCTCCGGCTCTGTTTGCGAATTGCTTGACATCCGATATGCAGCAAACTGGTTGTGAGGGGTTCAAGATGATGGATGAGGACGGAGAATTCTGTTTACAAATTTACAATGTGTGGATGTCACACTGCTGGTCATCCTGTCATTGTATAATTACAGTAGTAGCTCCTCTGTTGTCATCGTAGTAGTAGTATCCATTTGTTGTTGTAATGTTTGGGGTTATCAAGGCCGTTCAAGGGTCAGGCACGGTTCTTGTTTTCTTCTAGTACAGTAAAACTCTCGTATTAATGAAAGAGATGCTGGGTTAGAACTCTAAAATTCTTTTTTTTTTCAATTAGATTTAGTCAAAAACAATTTATTCTTTATTATTTTCAGTGATATTCAAATTTGTTACAAAAAATTGTATGATGATTAAAAATTTCAAAAATTAGATTAACTGATGATCAAATTTTCAATGAAGGGAAGGTATGATTTATGTGGGTTTTTGGTTTTTTTTAAAGCTGTATCTTGTGAGAGATGCAGATGAAAATGTGTTTCTCCAATCCAGAAAAGAATATCTTTAGATATATATCAGCATAAAGGTTTCTAGGATTTTTGTAATAATATTCCTAAACTGTTGATTTCTTTCAAATAGTAAAAAAAAATTATTTCTTTGAAAAAAAATGGGTTAATTTAAATTCATGTAAGAATGGATATAATTTCCAAGACAAACTTACTTCATAGCCATTATAATGTAAGGTTGGGTTTTAGATTGATAATTTTTCTAAAAATAAAAAAAAAAAAACAGGGTTTTTTTTTTTTTCATTTAATTAAAAAGTTCACCAAAAGCAACTGGCTGCTTTTACTATAGTCTACAACCACTATATATATAAGAATACCTGGAGAGCTAGCTTCCCTGTGTTCTACAGATGACAGTTGTAACGTATCCCTTAGGCCCTATAAGCTTAAGTGCTATTTACACCTGCCTCTTGTAATTCAGTGTAAGGTAAATCACGGGGTGATGTATATTTAATAGGTCTAGAAGTCTCACCAAACACAGGGAGATAATTTATTAGGATGCATGTAGAGAGTGCACTGTCATCTTTGGCTTTAGTATAGTTACAAAATATGGAGATATGCACATAAAATGCTCAGGATGAAAAGTGAAAAAAATTTAACTTTTAACATTTTAGACTTCATTGGTCTCTATTATCAAGGAATTTTATTTAAAGAATGTTCATTTCATGAAAGAGTTAATAAAAATTTTAAAGATCATAAGTAATTAACTCAAATTACCGTAATTTTCCAAGTGTTAATTAGGAAAACCATAGAAAAAATCCTTATAGGACACATAAATGCAGATGACCATTGTAAAAAGGATTGTGAATTAATTGTTTTTATGTATACTTATTAATGGCTGTGCTGATAATAGCTACATCCTACACATAAGAAGTTAGATTAGCCTCATCAAGACGCAGGTAGGTTCTTGAGAACAGCATGAAAGTAAACAGACAACTGTGTGCATGGTCTCAGTTTATCTGGGGGCGGGCTCAGAGTGGTGTATGCCGTACATAATTATCACCTAATTGTTGCAGTGGGGCACACAGGAGCTGATCAGAAGAAGGGGAGCTAATTCTGCTTATCAGATTTTCTTGAGTTTTATGTTTCTTACCGATGACAAGTTGAATGATAAAAAAAGAAATGAAAAAAATGTGAAAGATCTTAAAAAAATTTGTAAAATGTACAAACTGGATGGAGATTTCACTTCAGGAATGGATCATCTTTCTGTGAATTATGAAATGGAAGTTATTTAACTGTGATATGGGATTTGGGATTTAAAGAGAGTTCTGTTGGTAAAGTTTCATGGAGCAAATGACACTTTATAGTGTCATTACTTTTGAAGTGAAAATAGTATAAAAATATTGTGAAGTGGGTCCTTGAATTGTTTTTAGTTATTCCAGACTATGATAGAATCAGCATTACATCAAAATCTTTGAATCTGTGTTCAGAATTTGCATTTTCTTTCAAGATAGACCTGTTTTCTGTGAGGAACTTTGAGTTTAATGACTACGTTCCCACAGCCTCTATAATGAGAGGAAATATAACAAGAGGCTTCTTTTTATGATGCAACTGCCTTGATATAATATGAAGAAAGGCATCCTAATAGAAGGATCCATTATCTGACAATGTCTGTTACTAGCAGTTCAAATGGTGTCAGCAAGTTAAAAGCGACTCTGCAAAGAGGCAGCCACTTTGGAACCTTCTCGCAGGGAAACAACGTTTTGTTGTCTACAAGCAACGTCTTGCCATGCCCAACAATGGATCTAAAAATTCCTGTTACCCTCACTGTCAGTATACAGTCTCTTCACGGCCCACTCCAGATGACCTTTGACCAATGGTCACCAAATCCGGATGTCGTTTATCCGCATTGTAACTCCATCATATCCACTTGGTGGAATATCAATTCGCTCAAATTCTACTTTGCCACCCATCATCCACATTATCAGTACAAGGTCGTGAGGAAAGTGTCTCTGAAACCATTTGACAAACTCGTTCAGGACTTTGCAAAGGCTGCTTGTCGCAGAAAAATGTTTTGGTTGCCAGACGTCGACAATCTGCATCGCAGACAAATCGGACAGGTGAGACTGTGTTAGGTTGCAGCAGCCATGAAACTGTCGTTAAAAATCCCAGCCAGCACATTTTCCCATTTAACGTTGACCCAGATACCTTTAAAAATTTAATTATTGAAAGATAAATTTTTTACAAGCCACCAATTTTCATAGGAATTTTTTAACTATCATTATTACAAGTTAAATCAATTACTTGAATTTATTTGAAATTGAAGAAAGTGATTGCAATTTCCTTTCGTAGTGGTGGAAGGGGGGGGGGGGGGAAATTCAGTGAAAAAGTAATCGCCTTGATTTCATTGAAGATTTAAAATGTTAGCACTTGTGTTTCATCTCAAAAATGTAAAATGGAAGATGAAGATTAGATTTAAGAAATAATTTAATGTGCACGTGTTCTATCCAATTGTAATTTATTACATTGTATTACTGAATTAAGTAAGAGGATATAAAAGAAACTGATAGAAATGTGATCATGTGTGCATGTTTCTCTTTCAATGAAACCCTGTTACAACAGCTTGACAAATCTGTACAGAGAATCTTTGTGTTCCTTTATAGATTATCTGGGTTCAGTTATAATTGTGTGATTAAATCAAGTCTTTGTGATCAATAACGGCAATAATGAGATTGCGATACAGCCGAGAGTTTGCAGAATGAGGGTAGACCACATTCCACTGGATTTTTTTGCCATTTGTCATTGTCTTGCGATTTGCAATGGGTGCAGCCATGGAGTTTTCTTAAACATTATTCTTATACATTTCCTTGTATTATGTGAGTTGAAAAGCAGAGGACAATATAAAAACTAAAGAGAGCCATATGTATATCACGGCATATGCATAACCCAAGTGAAATATTATCATAATTGAATTAAAAGTACAAGTTGACTTTTTTTTAATACATACATAAGGGAAATGTTTTATTATTTTTTTTTTTTTGGAAGGATCTCTAAGAAATTGAATAGCTACAAATGCTGCATCACATGATATCGCTGTACTTATGTACAAAGATTTGATCTACTTACGACATGGATGAACAAACATGCAGCCTCTGACATGTTTATAAGCCTTAATGTATATAAACAGAACATGTGGTTCTAAGATAGAAGATGGAAAAACTGGGTGCATGCATTTCTTAATTACCCTGAGAGGACTTCTATAGGCTATTACAAATACTATAGGCTTTTTCCAAAACCAACTGGGGTAGGGAGTGTTGGACGGGGACAGAGGGGGGAAGGGAGACTCGAGGTCTGTCCCAGTTTTAAACCTTTGTTTTTTATTGAATTTTTAAAAATTTGACAAATTTTGATTGATTTTTGGCAATGAAATGTGAGTAGTTGTTAAAACCTTTGATTTCCCTTAAATCTTTGATAAAATTTCATACATCAATGGCAACATGTTACGAAGATGCATTGACCGCTGAAAGTATTATTTCATTCCATAGGGATATGTCACGGTTTATGTAAACTTATAAACTATAGGACTCAAAAAGGCTCGATAGGGCATCGGGGAAATTCAGTTTCACTTAAACGGTATTAGCAGATAAAGGCAATATGATCAAACAAAAGAACGAGAGAGCTTTGTCAACTTATTGTTGATTAAGGAGATACTGAGACGTTGTAATGTTCAGAGTCCTTAAGGAGCTCCTCTGGATTTGTTTGTACGACCGAGGAGGCAATCCGTTCACTGGATCAATATCCAAAAGGGGGGGGGGTGTTTGAAGCCTTCCCTTCAAGGTGTAGCGACTGCACTGCAATCTTGACTATTTACGGCTCCCTTTATGACCAGTAGACACTTGCTTCTACCGTTGTTGCATGTTTGTAGTACTATTGAGACTGGACCCGATACGGATCTTTTTGATGTGGATTTGCCATATGCTCCAGACAGGCTGCTTCTCTCGGATTCTTTGTGTGCTGGATTTTTTTTTTTTTTCAAATAAGATTTGGGCATTTTTGGGGGAAAGATTGAACATACAGATTGAATGAGAGAGGAGATATTTATAGGATTGGATTGATAATTGACTGGCCTCCTTTATTGAAGGAACTTAAATTTCTTACTAATTTGATAGTGATAATGATGATTGAAGACATGTTTAATGCATTGTCCCTTTCATTAAAAAAATAGATAAAAAGGATTGCAATAAGGAATGGGTGATTAATGATTGGTTTAATTTTATTTCATATTTTTTGTACCTAGCTGTTTGTGTTGGATAATTTAGCTGTCTTTTTAAAAAAGTACAGCTTACAGCACAATTTAGGCCAGACTTCAATGTACTTTGTGAATTTCGGATTTAAATTATAACAATGAAAACTTCTGATACTATGAACTAGACTTGTGTGTCTTGAAGGAATATATAGCAAAACATTAATGGGAAATAAGTGCATGCACTAGCATTGTCGTACAATTGTATTCAAAACAAAAGTTATGCAATGGCTCTGTACAATGAGCAGTATGTGACCTATTAACTGGTTTCCCCAGTGTTGGATCGGATTTAATTCTTCATGGATAAAATGTTTCCTAGTGTATATTTTCAAAATGGATGATATTCTACCAAAAGATGATACCCAGGTAAAAATAAAATAAAAACTTCTCATAAATATAAAAAACATGTAATGATAATAATGTTTGATAACTTCAAGTGCATTTCCTTTACACACCTAAGTTCTTGTATTCAGAAGAACATATATTTTTCAGATCAAGTATTTTCAAGTGTTTTAGCTTTGAATAGAGTTACTGATTGGGAAAACAAATGCTTGGTTAACCCATTGTCACCAAAACTGACTTAGTTTCACACTTGAGGTTATTGGTATGTATAGAATGGGGTGATATTTTCCTCTTCAGAGAATCTGCTACTCTGAAACGATCTTAATGTTGTGCCAAAAAAACCAGTTCGCAGTGACATACAGCACTTTATCGCTGCATTCTGCGATGGCAGCTACACTACATGTAGATCTTATAATGATCTGTATCTTACAGAATTATCTGAATATCAAGTCTTTAAAGGGTGTTTTGTAGTCTTAATTGGAAAGTTCAGGAGAAAACATGATCTCTAATTGGATCTGATAAAAAAAAATAGAAGATTGAGGTTTCAGGATTTTGGACGTTTTAATTGTGGGAAATTTAGATGTGTTATTTGACTGTGTATTCTGAAACTTGTGGTTTAATTTGTTCAAAGACGTACGTGTTGCAAATTTCTTTTCTTTAAATAAAAGGATAACTGTTTAAACACATATTAAATAGGCTAAGTATAATGTTTTTAGACTGATTTCCTTGATAAAGATATCAACATAATACTACAAGGATTTTATATTATAGCACAGGGTTCGTGATTGATATGGTTAACAGTTTATTTTGAATCAGATTCTCCTCCTGTGTTTGCTTTATCAGACGTTACGACCTCTTCAACTTTTATTAACTTCTTGAAAGGCACACCTGATGTGGTCACCCATTGATACAAAAACTTTTGATTACGGCAAATTTACGACAATTTAACGCCACATTTTCTGAGGACATACCTATATGAAGCACACCACTGCTGGGTTTTTGGATATGGTAATTTATTACTTTGTCAATAAACGAAGAGTTGACACATTTTAAAAATGTAGTTAGCAATTCATCAAACATGACATAGGCTCTTGACTTTGTTTACAATGAAGTGAGGGAACCTAAAGATTTACCTGTGACTCGAGGGACAATATACAAAGAATATTGGTTCAAGTGAAAGGATGTCATGATCGGTTAAGATATATAGAAAGACTACTTTAAATTTCTAATGTTTGCATATCATATTTTAGAATCCCCGAATTTCGTTGATTTTGCTCACAAATTTTCATACCCATTAATATTAAACACATTATCTAATATAATTAAACCTGCAAGTTTTGAGAATTTGAAGTCTGATGGGTTTACGTTTGAATTTAGAACCATTTTAACAAGACCTTGGACTTTCGGTAGGACTAACTATCTATTTCTTACATCAAAACAAGTTAAAAATGACAATAGTTTGAAGTGAAATATGCATAGATTACGTAGTCTCAGCTCAAAAGTCAGACAAATCTTGTCGATTTCAAAGAGCCATGGCTGAGTGGCCAGCAATGAAATAGACAGGCATACGTCACATTGCTATTTGACACAACTACCCGAAGTCCAAGCTCCTGTTAGAATAGTTCTATGTACACATGATATTACAAAACACTTAACACTGGACCTGTGGTTTTGAATCCATCAATCAGATATCTGAAATACCATTATTTGGGGAAAATTGTTCACTGTTGTTTGTAGGGCAATAAAGTTACTTTTGGTCAAAAATTTGAAGGGGGTTAAAATTAATCTGTTACTTATATATATGTAGTATGTATAAGTCATAAGTTTGAATTTTACTGGAATATTATGAAATTTTTCCATGATATGAGAATTTTTAAAAATGCAGTATAAGGCCACATAAATTTATCATTCTTCCATAATTTCCTCAGTGAATATTGGGCTTATAATGCCAAAGATAATTGAAATGCATAAACTGAGATGTTTTTTTTTCAGTTGCAAAAGTTGGTGGTAGGTGGTGAGTTGCCATGCTCCAAGGAAGACGTGGCGACACTGGCCAGCATCCAGCTCCACATCGAGGAGGCTTGGCCAGAGGACAACCTCCCGAACTACACCAAGTCGGACCTCGCGCTCTTTAATAAAAAACTCCTGGACTCTCACAAGTATCTGTCCAAGACTCCAGACCCCCAGGAAAATCTCCGAAGGCGCAAGGAGCTCATCCGCAACAACCGGGCCCTCAGGATCACACAGAGTCGCCGTAAGGGGCGGTTAGTGCGTCAGTTGACGTGCGTCAGTGACCATGATGAGAACAGTCAAAACGAGGTCGACCTTTCCCAGTTTCTACCCCCAGACTTCACCACCTCCAAGAAAATACGCTATATCATACAGGTATGGCTGTGGGAGGTTGCTCCGTCACCTTTTGAATTAGTCACCTAATTATCGTCTTTTGTTCTTATCATCATCATCAGCCATCTGTGCATAGTGAATTTATGCATAATCAATTTCTTGATAAAAGTTAGAAATGAGTTTATTTTGGTGTTTATTGCACAAATTTATATTTTTTTTTTATATTTTGCCTTTTGGATGGAGTGGGAGGGATCTATAAACAATCTCCTCTGCTAGAATTCAGAAGAGTATATGGCTGGTTTTTTATAAGTCTTGCACTCCTTTACTATGATATTGTTGTCTTCACGGAAACAGAAAAATGGAATTTTTCCATAATCCAGGACATCAGACTCTATCCTCCAAATGAATACACCAATAATAGAATGAAAAATAATAATCAAGAACTTAATGGACTTCATCCGATTCTAATTCTCAGTCATAAAAAATCAGAAATCTCTCATTTTCAGATTTTGAAAATAATTACTAAAGACCACTCCGTTACAATGCACCAATTACAAAGCCAAAAAAAAAATAATGGTACAATCTTAAACGTGAATTCAATCATAAATTTTATTGATTAAATGGTTAGATTGTAATCGCGGTTTCGTGTCATTCAATGTATTATCGTCAATAAATTTAATCATACCTGCCTCAGAAAACGAGACGGAGATAAAATTGAAAAAAAAAAAATACAAAATATTGCAACAACAGGATGTCCGTTATCATTTTTAAACATCAGTCAACCAAAGTGGGACGGAG
Source organism: Magallana hongkongensis (assembly GCA_016163765.1). NCBI lineage: Eukaryota > Metazoa > Mollusca > Bivalvia > Ostreida > Ostreidae > Magallana > Magallana hongkongensis. The sequence goes on from WFKH01010211.1 coordinate 33,115,349, forward strand.
AATGAGTTTTCGTGTTTGTGTTTTCCTTTGGCAGGAGAAACAGAAGAAGTTGTGGCATGCCCCATACTACGACAGTGAGATGAAACTGAAGCAACAGTATATAAAGATCTGCAAGAATCTACCCTCCTTCGGATGTAAACTGTATCAGGTCAAAGAATTACTTCGAGGGAATGCACAGAAAAAGGTGAGATTGTCCAAGAATGTCTTGGAAAAAGTAAAAATTGTCCCCAAAATGTGATTTTTAATGCGTCGAGCTAATGCTCGGCAGCCTTCTAGCGATCGTCTGGATTGGCAATCGTCCAAAAATTCATGCTCTGCACCGCCTTTTAAATGCGCATAAGAATTAAGTTCCTTAAAGTATTAAACGTATTACAAGATTTTTATTCCATTTATTCAACTAAATTGTGTACAGAAAACCCAACTTTGCCTCCCTGGTTATTGACAACTCATTGCATAAGTATAAATTTGCTTAAATAAGAAATGGCGGATGAATACAATCAGGTGTAAAAATTCACTAAATATTATTTAAGTTTATCGCTTACATTTTAATTGAAGACCGATAGAAATAAAATTTGATGTGTAAATTTACTTTGTTATCAGGCACAGTCTCCAAAATAAATTTAAGCGATAAACGTATCTAGTGATTTTGTTATTTAATAAACACGATAATGCAGTTGGTTTGGTCGAGCATTTTAGATAACACATGTTGCAGATTTGTTTGTAAACAGCCATAACATAGGTAATCTTGTTTCAAACGGGAATTGAAATAAATAAAAGTATATTTTATTATTATAATTAGGGACACACTGTCGATGTATTAAAGTTATGAACCTGTGAAAATTGTTCAAAGACTGTTTAAAGCAGAAAGAAAATAATTTATTTTTTGAACTTTGAAATGTCTTCGATTTTTGTAACCATGATGAGTTATTGTATTATAAATGCATCACTGCCTATTTTATAAGGAAACTGATTTTTTTTTTTAAAGCAACACAAAACATAATTCATTTACTTTCTTATTCTTATATTATTTGATATACGATTATTAGTACAGAAATTCAAATTATTGATATCATTCTATACAAAAGAAAATGTCAGCTCGACGCCTTTGTGGCCGTTCCGGCCTTTGATTAAAAGATACTTAAGAACATCATATTCATTGAGTGTGGAATGCCCAGAAGGGAAGATATGATAAAATCTGAATGAGTTTTTAACATTGGTCATTTCCTTTGTTTCTTTTAAAATGTAAAATTGTTTTCTCCATCATTGGATCAGGAAGACATTTCAGGTTAGTGTGGTGACCTACAAGCCTCATTTATAATTGAGCTCTATAGAGAATGAGAATCACAATAGGTATCTATTACCCTGGTAGAAAGAAAACAAAGTAAGAGTATTTACAATGATAAATTGTTATCAAAATTGTTTCAGGAACTCATTATTTATCAGTACAGAGCACACATATAAAAGAATTAACCACTAGCTGACTTCTGCATAGCTATACATTACAATCCGGTAACAGCATATTTCAGCTGACAAGTGCATCAAGTATAAATTGTATCACCATTGTGTAATATGTCATACTGATAAAGTCGCACCGCAGCTATACGTTACATAAGTAACATTATCGAGAGGCCCAATCCAGCACTGTTTAGATATGATGTAGTGCAGGTTGTTCGTAAAACTTTTACAACATATTTATTTCGGTTGTATCCCAACCTTATCAAGGCTAATTATGCAATCAGAAGATTGACGATGAAAAACATTCGCAATTAAACTGTTGTTAATTCTTTCTTTTCCTCACATGAGGTTTGTTCTGTCAGTCTTCAAGTTCTTCATAAAACTGATTACATTTGTCAGATCACCCTTGAGATGATGAAGAGAAATGAGGATTGGCCTTGGATTTATCAAGTAGATTTTTTGCATTGTTTTGATGAGGAGGAAAAGGAGTGTTAGTTTCATTGCAATTATTATTGTTTTGGTTGATAATTAATAACTTTTAAATTCTCCCAAATAAGAACAAAACACATTTGGACACCAAAATTCAGTTCATTCTTATTAAAATTGTAATATATTAATTAAGATATACTCACATGTTCATTTGTGTAGCAATTAAGTTTGAACTGGTAAATTGACTGTTGAATATTTTACCGTACATCCGGTAATTTTTGCGATGATCTAATTTTTGCTTTTTTCGTGATCTCTTTTAAATCGCAAAATATTGAATATGCAGAAATTATATCCTGTATTATTTTCTATAAGAAACTTTTAGAGTCGCAAAAAATGACGGATGCATATTAAAATTGCTACACATTCCCATTTTCGCAAATTTTGTGACAAGCGAAAAAAACCGGATATACGGTATTACAGAATTAAATTATTTCATAAGTTTTAGAAGTTGAACTTATGTTCAATCTCTGTAGGCTGTTGCACAAACAGCACAATAATTTTTCATTGGAATTAAAAGTGTGTGGGCCAATTTACACCTATAATTCATATGTATCTGGTCATAGAAATTATACATATGCAGGGTATTTAATTTTCATTACATAATTTACAGTAAAACAGGTTTTAAAAAATTGTTATATGCACAAAAAAAACCTTTTGTAACAAGTGATATAAAACTTTGATCATTATTTAATGTGTTATCCCTTGTGTAGATTGCCCGATTACTCGGTGTCAACAATGAGAAGATCATACTTCTGGACAGCAAGACCAAGCTTCTACTGAAATCCCAAAGTATAGCCGAACTGGAGGTATGGAACACTGGATCAGGGAAATCCCACGACGGCCTGGTGCTGGAATTCCGAGGTTCCAAACCTTGGCACCTCACCATGGCCTCACAGGAGAACCTCAAATCTGTCACTGCCATTCTGTTTGATGCCCTCGATATGGACGGGAGATTTCTGAATAACGGGACTCTACGACGGGAAAGCTTCGATTTTGGTAGAAGAACTTTGTCTCCAAATTTTTTCATAAATTTTTTTTCTGTACTGCTGATTAGTTGGGACTTTCTTTTTGAAAAGTAGATTAAGATAATGTTTGTTGTTTTGTACTTTTATCTAGGTTAATTACACTACAAATGTACTTAAGAATTATGGATTTTCCTTCTGGAATCTGCATGTATTTTTTTATCAAAACAAATTGTTACTTGATTTGTTGAAATTATTTTTGCAGATTCTCACATTAACTATGTTCATTATGCTAAAAAGATAAGAATAGTTAACTTTCTGTCTAAAATATAGTGAGTGAATGCCTATTTATTGTCTGTACATAGATTTCCATCGTAAGCCCCCCATACTGAAGCCTGCGACAGACAGAGGCACCAAGTACTCCCAGGAGCTCCAGAATCTACAGAAGATGCTACACTTCCCGGAGGAAGTGGCCCTCCTGCTGACCGAGACTGAGCATGCTCTGTTCACCTGTGTCCCACCTGCCCACTACATCCGACAGGTGACCACCGACATCTCCCGGGGGTCACTGGTCTACCACAAGGTGTCCAGCGTGGAGGACCTGATACAGAGGTTTAACGAGGTAGTTGACTAGTTTGTGTTAGTAATCAGAAATTCTCTATATCATGTACAGTACAGTGTTTTTATGAGGTGTTGGACTAGGTCATGCTACAGAAATATTAAAGATTGTACAAATATTGTGGTTTCATTCACATTCATGAGCATCAATTTTTGGACAATGGTTTTGTCGATAAATATCTGTTCTTGATTCCATTAATGACAAAGAACATTCGATTTTGTGGATCGACTCAACAAAATCCATGAATATTGGTGTTCAATAAATATTGATGAAACTACAGTTACTGTTAGTACATTGTATATAAAGATATACAATAATATAATGCACAGTTCTATTTTGCATCAATGGTAATTTCAAAGTCATATCTTTGAGATGTGTTTTGTTCTTAATTTTTTCTATCATTTCATTGGCATGTTTAGATGAAATTTGAAAAGATCAGGAGAAATGAAAGTTTAAAAATCAAGAAAAGAGGAATTCTTATTATTGCCAAAAAAATTTTCTCCCAGTATTTCATGCACAAAAAACGTGATGAAAGAAAGAATATTGTTTAGCTATAATGGCGTTATAAATTAATTAGGTCAGCTCTTGGGTGACCCAGCTCCTGATAACCCAACCCACTCACGAGGATCGTAAAGCCATTCTGTCCTGTATCGTCAGGCTGGCCTTCTACTGCTGGTGCATCGGAAACTTCAACACCACCATGGAAATCGTGGCAGGGCTCAAGTAAGAACCTATAGATGCTCTGTAAAGATGGAATGGGATATTTCTTTAATATGTTGTATCATATGTCATGTTCCACAGCCAATTGCGCTTCATGTGAGTTTCATGTAAAAAGAGCATTTACATGAATTGAATTACATGAAATTTTCATGAAATTCCCATCAAATCAATTTCATGTGATATTTACTTACATGAATTTCAATGAAATTGTTTTTAAGGCTAGATATTACAAAAGCATATAATGCCACGGAAATCATTTCACATGCATATGAATTTCACGTTAAGGTCAGATGCGACCTATCTTCCATTATTTCCAATTTTTTCTATCTCCGCAATGTGAAGATTTTCACTTCATAATTCCAAAATTAAATTTTCATTTTATATGATACTTCTCTATTTGGAAAATAATTTCAATTGAAAATATATACTATGAATTTATATATATTAAGCATTCTATGGCATTTTGCATGCTATTAAAAGGAACATTCAAAATGTTGTAACTCCAAAAATAGCCTGGTAATGTACCCTGAATTTTGGGGTATTAACAGGTTTAAATGCAAATAAATAAGGAATAATCTATCAAGGAAAGTTATCTAAAATTGAGGAACGTCTCGTGTGTCCTTAAATTTTCTCATGTGAAATTCATGTTAGTGCTCTTTTCACATAATTTTGACATAAATATTTAATGTGAAATTCATGTGAGGCATATACTGGTACTTCAAGTCAGTGTACATGCATTATTGGGAGATAAAGAAAATTTAGATATGTGAATTAATGATTGGTCCAGAAAAAGGATTAGTGCTTCTATACTATGATAGTATACTTAGCTTGAGATTTTGGTTACTAAATGCATGCACTCAAGCTAATATCTGACAGTATATTTATCAAAAGTGAACAATGTGAAGAAAATGGAAAAAATTAATTTTATTTATTGAAAATATTGACTATTGTCAGGTCAGACAAGTTGAAGCCGTTTTGGCTGTCTATGGTGGATGAGGATCTTTCGACCTTCAACTGGTTGTGTGGTGCCCTGATGTCCCGGGAACTGACCGATGAGTATCGTGAGGCGGTCAGCCGCTCGCTGGATATCCCTGACTGTAAGGTGGTGCCCTTCTTTGGGGGGTTCCTGCGGGATTTACGATCTCTGTTCATCAATGTTCCAAGCATCATCGTCTTGCCCTCAGAGGAGAACCAATCCTTAGAGGTAAATTCACATGATATGAATATTTTCTTACTGTAAAATCCATTGTTTTATTTTGCAGCAGAGGGATTTGGTATTTAAACCCAACCTAACCTCCCCATGAATTATTGTCCCCATGATTATGTTTGTCATACTGTACTTAAAAATGATTGACTCAATGAGTATTATCAATCCATGAAAATATGTTGAAATGCACAATAAAATTTTAACAATCCACAAGATTTGACTCCTACAAATACTCAGTGATTGCGCTGCTGATACTAGTATATGTGTATTTTACCAAAATGTTAACAATTATATGTCACTTTGCATGACTTTTCTTTTTCATACATAGTGAAAAAATTTAGTGGTATGAAGAAAATAAAGATTGAATATGTATTATCTTTGAATTTAAATAAGATGACGATATTTTTGTTTTCCCCTTGCAGTTTATCTCTGATTACAATGGAGAAGACAGGTTTATGACACGAATAGGTGTAGGTGGACTGATCAACATGGACAAGCTCAAGCAGACGCATCACGTCCTAAACGACATCGCACTGTTTCATTATCACGCAAAACAGCAGATTGAGACTGTCAACAGCAGGTCAGATGAAATTGAGTTCTCTCCCTTAAACGGATTTTGTTTAGAGATAGAGTTATCATTCTTGCATTGCTCTTCCAATATACAATTGATGTGCATGTACTGTGCTATTATTAATTTTGGTGGGCATTAGTATTCCTGGATTCAAAAAATAATTTCAAAATTTTGAAAATTTGTGGACAATAATCCTTGTGATACAAATTGTTGTCGCGTTTCATACTTTAATGAACATTGGTCTTCATGGATAGACTCGGCGACAAATCCATGAAAGTTGGTGTTTAAAAAAAAATTAATAATACAACACTATTCCTAAAATTTATCAAGGTCATGATTATCCAAAAATCTGTATCTGCTTTTGATTATAGAATCCCATGAAATGTAAATTAAAATGTTTAACAATGTACAGTGTATTTGAAATCATCACGTTATTACAATAGATTAAAATCATTGACAGACCAGGCAGCTGTTTTGATTTCGAAAATGATGGGGACAGTGACTATGACCTTGACCTAGATTCCTACCAACCCATCCGCCCGGTCTTCAGCGAGCACGAGGTGATGATTGTCACCCCAAAGATGGCCGCCCTGAGTCAGCACCAGCTGCAGTGCATGCACCACGGGAGCACTGTGATTCACGTGGATAACGACAGCAGTCGATCTTGCATGTGTTACCTGAGGCTGGAGATCGACAATGCAACCCTCTCCTGGCACCGCCCAGCCTGGAGCTCCCTGGTGGGGAACACCTGGTCGTATCCAGATTATGGTCAACGAGGGGAGTCGGAGTCGGCCTCATCACAAGTGCTGTGTTCAAGGTCAGCGAATATAGATGGACTTTCGTGATGAAATTATGAGAAGATTAAAGTTCATAGAACACAAATGTTCATGTCAAAATAAGCCATTCATTTAAAAATTCTTTTCTGTTTACTTACAGAAATAAATATATACAAAGATTTGTCACAAAGTTCTGTAAATAGTAAAGAAAATACTCAGTTACTAGTTCCCATTTGTAATGTGTTTGGATGTCCTTCAGGTATTCAAATGGACAGGATGTGGATGATATGCTGGAAGATGGGTACATTGATCTGCGCCTGGTGAAGGCTGTGAATTCTGGGGTGGAGGAATCCATCGACATAGCTGCACTCTCCAAGAGGTATTGTCTGGATGGAATGAACTCTCGCCAAAACGTGATATCGCTTCTATACGGGGTGGGACACTCGGAGAACAGGAAGCTGTACTTTGTGGCCCCTTACAACATGGCCAAAATCTGGTTGATGGGTCTGCGGAAAATCATTAATGCCTTTCAGAAGATGCGATGGCAGACAGACAAGCGGATTCAGCACCTGAAGTTTCAGTATCTACAGTTATTCTATGAGGGAGAGAAATGTCAGGGACCCACACCTGCTGAAGCCATCAAGGTAACAACAGAGAAAGAGAGAAAAAAATGCTTGTGATTCATAGGCTCAACAACAAAAAAATCACTCTATCGACAGTTACTTATTTAACTCGCTTTCAAGTTCTGTAAGAAAGGTAGCAGTATCTAATGCTTTTCTGAAAAAAATTGGAGAGTTTCTGTAGTTAACTAGCGGTTATGAAGAAAATTTAAGTCTTTTGATATTTTCAGTTTTTATATGTATGAAAAGTAAATATCAATAAATCTAAACAGAAGATTAATGGCTAATTGTAAAAATATGACATTGGATACCAGAGAAGTAAAAACAATATTGATTTTATACGGAGTCATCTTTTTAAAATCATGATAAACAATGTTCAATCACATCTGTTACAGTTATTATCCAATGGATCTGAAGAGTCTTGTTTGTTTCAGTTTTTGATATGCCTTCAAATAATATCAAAGCTGGGTTTTATTTAAAAGCCAAAAGCTGTGACAATTAATGTATTTATGTCAATTCAATCATTATATTTTGATACATATCGATTTTGTACATCTATATATTTGAGCTTTTCATTTTGTAAAACATTAATAAAAAACTAATTCATATTCTTAGGACATGTACAATGAAAAGGTATGCATAGAAAAATTGTTTTTAGCTATAAAAAAATTTACTAGCTGTGCTGCTTCTAGAACTCCCATTGGATTCCTATGTAAATATACTGTTGGGACTCTATTGATGATTAAATAGGGAAATTGTTTACATTACAAATCTACATTTAGTTTATAATTCTTCAGTGACTTATTTTCGGTAGAATTTTCAATTGAAATTTATCATCATATTTTCAACTGAAATTCAGTTATTTCTGAATCAATATCCGATCCCCTTTGTGTCTCATATCTAGACATTGATTTTGGTATGTGACAAAAATCCCCCCCCCCCCCCCAAAAAAAAAATTCAACAGGCTTAGCTTACCATGTCCTGTTATTTCAACATTGATCTTATTTACCCTTTTTCTGCAATCATGTTCACATTGCGAAAAAAAACCCCAATATTATAACTCAGTATTGTATGCCATTAAAAACTTTTAAAATCGCAAGAAACCATGGTCGATAATAAAAAAGGTTATGTACAGTATACAAGGAAATATTTGCCCCCATTTTTTTTTTGCCCCTTTCGCCCTCATTGTTAGCGACCGAATTTAAGACTGGGCGAATTCCAATGAGTCAAATTATCTTTCTTTAAACACAACTAATATGTCTGGGCGAATTCAAGACGGGGCGAAACCGTTTGCAAGTGAAGAAGGGCGAAAATAACCCTGGATACGGTATTTACCCCCATTTTTTGTAACTTTATAACTGCAAAAAAAACCCCCAATATATGGTATGTGTGCAAACAGCATACAATAAATGTGGATATTTTAATGGAGTAAAATTCGGAAGCCTGTATGTAGCAATGTGTTCACATGAGATTTATTAAAGAACTAAATAAGAATTCAAAAATGTCTCATTGATAGTGTACATGTAGTTTAGTAACCCTTTTTTAAAAACTATATTTGCATCGATCCTGATGAAAATTTACAAAAGATTAACTTAGTCTTAGTAAAATTTTACCAAAAAATTTCCACTTCCCACGCAAATATGTTTACCAAAATTACATTGTTTATTAGAAGTTTAAAGAAGAGTAAAAGAAATGTTAGTGTGGGTAATGTTTCAAACCTGTGAAAAGAATTATTGCAATGATTGGGTATTAACGACTCGAATGTGCGAGAAGAGTTCCCTTACAAAGGATTATCGGCATCTCCCTGCCCCCTTTATGTGTCGTTTTTGTCGAACTCTCATTAATAACAGTAATGTCTTCTAGCACATTGTGCCCTGAAACTCAGCTGAGGTGTTATGTCTTTGGGTTGCATTATGAATAAATTTACAGTCGGCATGGTAATTTTATAGATTTGACATAAACCCGTGCCGAAGAAGCCTGCCTGACTCTTCTAATTCATCAAAAATGACATGCTACGACAGTAAACGACATAACTAAGGCATCTCTTTGGCAGCTCGGAAGGGAAATTGTGAATGCCCTGACCGCATTAGGAATTCTGCGACTCAAGATACATAAATGAGGAAATGTTGTTTTTTTTAATGTATTTAATTTTGTAATTTTCCTTTATCTTGGGTCATTCTATTTTTGGGTGACTTAACTGTGTCAGTGGAAAATTTGGTTTATTAGAATAAAGACCTAATCTTTTTTAATAAAAAGTTAAATTTTTTGTTTCTGTATATCTGTACTAGTATATGTCTATAAAATTTGGATGCAACATATAACCCACCCCCCTCTTTTAGAACTTTGTTTATACCTGTGTATTCAAAGTTCAGAAATGGTCATGATTAGAACAAAAATGAAATTTTTATGAATTATATGAAATTTTTCAAAATGATTAAGAATTTTGAAAATCATAGGAAAGGGTAAAGTATTTGTTTAATTAAGGAAATGTCACAATGTCTAGAATTGGACAGCATCCGTAATGGGCAGGCATATTGATCACATGTTGCTGCTCAAGGACCAGGGGATATTGCAGCATTCCCTCGCATTTCATTCATCCTCTGACAACATATGATTGAAGCTCTTGATTGATTTTATTGCGGGGGGAAAATGGTTTCAAAGAGGAACAAATGATTTTTAATGGCTACTGTTTTTAATCCTTTAAAATATCTGTAGCGAATTTTTTGAAAATTTTATCGCAGATTTTTGGTGGCAGGCGGTGGCAGGGAGGACCACAGTTAGTGGGCAGCCAGGAAATCCCATCATCCATCAAACGAACGCCAAGCTTCTTCTCTTCCACCAAACCCAAGAAATCATCCGCCAGTATCAGTTCATATAAAGTGAGTACAAAGAAATTTTAAGGGGAGATTTATATGTCCAAGATTTACAGGTATTGTAAGGATGTGAGCTTATCAACATAGACAAAGTTTCTTACTTGTTGCTTAAAACATTGATACTTCACATGTTGTTAATCAATTTAATCTGGTGTTCTGGTCAATATATTTGAAAATATTTTCTTGTTCAATGTCTAGTGTAAATAACCCATACGTGTAAAATTTTCATGTTTACAGCTAAAAGATTATCACTTAATAATTAGGAAAATCACAAATTTACCCCAGGTATTTATATGCTCTTTTAATAATTAGTAATGCTTTTTTGAAAGCAATTTATACCTTTAAATTCCTATGACATTTTACTATTCAATCTTGTCATTGGTGTGGTCCAATGCACTTCCACAATCTGTTCTTTGGACGAAAAAGGTATAACTGCATACTGTGCTTGCAATGTTGCAAACTGGCGGTAAATTTTCTTTTTCGAACAAATTTTGATTGCATTGATGAGTTGTGCTCCAATCAAACTGGAAAACAGTGTGTGATTTTATCTTCAGAATGTGTTGTACAACAAAGTTGCAATGTTTTACAGTAAAACTAAAATGGAAGACAATGATAAAAGCATCAAAGCTCGTTCATAATGATCTTTGCTTTATTATAGATTTGCTGAATCCCTTCAAAAAGCAGCAAAGTGAAATATATAAAGCTTTAAAATTTAATTAAGGAAAAACAATCTCTCTTACTAAAGATTTATGATAATGCAGACTTCTTGTTCTGAGAAAGAGGTTTAGTGAAAGCTTCTAAAAATAATTTCTGACGGGATAATAAAGGGTAGAATCTGGTTTCTTTTCATTATTTATGGTTGTCATGTAGTAAAGGTTAGAGAAACCCAATGAAAGGGAGTTGAACTAGTAATTATGGCTGCAGGGTTTGCATAATGTTGGGATCTTATGTATGGTTTCTGTCTAGGTCATATTGAAACGTTGCTCTTAATTTATTTTTCCATCACGATATCTAGAGAGTGACACAAAACCTAGCATAAACGATTGGTCAATGGGAATAAAAATCAACCTATATATTTGGCAAGAACTTTCAAAAAAATTTCTCCTTTCGAAGAATAAGTTCCATGCCACTAAAGAAAATTTTGAAGTCCAAATTTTGATTGCGTAAAAGGTGGATCTATATGGTATTTTGGACTATTGCTGCAGTTAAATCCGACCCATGAAAGGAGGGAAGTGTCTGTGCTCAGTGATGCTAAGTGCGGTGTTGGTGGTTTTATGTTGGGGCATCATCATTTACTTTGTCGTCTGCTGGACATGTTTCTTTGGAATTCCTGGTCATGTTTTGTCCACTAACAAACCATTTCTGTAGCTGGAAGCCGGCATTTCATTTTGCCTTTTTGGTGAGTTAATTGGCAATACATTGTTATAAACTTTTTGTCTTTTTCCCTCTTTTCCTTTTTTTGGTCAAATCCAAAGCATTTTTTATATATATATAAGTTTTTATTTTTTTGCATTTTCTTGTTTTCTATTTTAGAAAGATGGCCAGGATATAAAGTAGCTTTTTTATAGCAATCTTAATTTGACTTTTTTCTAGGGGATTACTTGTACTTTTAGTTGCCTTACTTAAAAAGTGAT
>WFKH01010211.1:33154386-33174945 GCA_016163765.1 Magallana hongkongensis
GGAGTTATGGGACTTTGACCACAATAATTACTTCATTATATCAAAAAATTGACCTTGAAAGTGCTTTCATGCCTACAAATTTTAAGATATTCATAAAATTTATACCAAATGTTTTATGTTCACACAAAGACGAGCTGGAGGGGGCATATTGTTTTACTCCTTTCCGTCTGTAATTCAGTACAAACGTGCATCTGTTTGTCCATCTGTATCTTCATTACATTTATACCAAATGTTTATACACCTATTACCTTGGTCAAGTTCGAAAATCAGCATTGGTCGATACTTTTTGCTGGAGTTATGGGACTCTGACCAAGAATACACGAAATTACGTCCCCACGAACCTGTAAAATTTAAGCAATCCACGAAAATTGGCCCCCACGAAATTTAATGATTCCACAGTTACTGTACAGTATACTAGTATACTGCTTGAACGGCGGGGGACCCAGGAATTCTATTCTTGTGAATACAACATTTGTATGGTTAGAAATATTCTAAGTAAATTAAAATACGAAAGGCCTAGTAACAAGTCTGTTAATTGTTACTTGTTTATTTACATTTATTTAGCACTAAACTATAAAATATAAAAACCTCCGATTTTAATCGATAATTAGTTAGTTGCGGGAAGCTGATTATCGATTATGAAAATCTCACCGATTCCCATCACTAGTCCTAACTTCACCAAACTTGCATGGATGGTGCGTCTTATGATACTGATGCACCTGACAGGCATGAATGCTGAATCTGAGCCATAGGTTTCAGATGCTGGAGGAGGTTAAGGTTTTTAGAGATGGTTAAAGTTTTTGGAGCAGGTGCCCTTTGATGATTATATCTTAGTTATAACTGGTCTTAACTTCACCAAACTTGTATGGATGATGCGTCTTATGACACTGATGCACCTAACAGGCTTGAATGCTGAATCTGAGCCATAGGTTTCGGATGCTGGATGAGGTTTTGTCACATGTTTTATTGATAATAGTACTGTACTATTTCAAACTTGCATAGTTGATTTAACTATAATATAAATGAATCGCAGAGGTAGCTTCAGATGCAGAGCCTGATCTCCATTATCAAGGATGCTAAAAAATCTATCTTACTCAAACCTGCTTGATAAATGTGTTTATTGTTAAATGATAAAACATGCTTCCTATGATATAGTATTGTATGATATGATACACTATTGTTTTATTTGATACAATATTATATCATATATTGTATAAAATTATATGATTTGATATGATATTGTATCAAATTTTTGTACATTATGATATGATATTGTATCATGATATTGTTATGTATAGTATTGTATATTATGATACAATATTGTATAATATGATATTGTATTATGTATTATTTATCACATGATACTGTTTCATATGATATTGCAATATACAATATTGTATCATATGATACAATATTGTATAATATATATTAACATATCATATGATACGATATTGTATAAAATGATATTGGTTTAAATAATATATTATTATATCACATGAAGTTGTATTGTATGATATTGTAATATATGATATTGTATGATATGATTCGATATTGTATAATATGATATTGTATTAAGTAAAACACGCTTATAACGAAGTCCCAGGGACGGGAAATTTTACTTCGTTATAAGCGTAATTCGTTATATCCGTCAAGTTTACAACATGTAATAAAGTCATGGGGAATGAAAATCAGTTCGCTGTAAGCGTCAATTCATTATAAGCGTGTTCGCTATAACCGTGTTTTACTGTATATAATATATTACTATATCACATGATATTGTATCATATGATATGATACAATGTTGTATCAAATTATTGTATCATTTGATACAATATCATAAAATGTTTCAAATATGATACAATATCATACAATATAATATCATACTATATCATACAATTTAATATCATATGTTACAATATTGTGATGTATGACGTGATATGATATTGTATCATATAATACTATATTGTATCATATATAATGATATTGTATTATGTGATCAAATACAATATAATGTATACAATACGATACAATGTCATATCATATGTTAAAATATCATATTGGATCATTATTTATAACAGTATTATATTGTATAATATGATATAAATTGTAAGTATCATAGGATGCATATCATATTTTATATTATTGTATTGATAAACATTGAATCTTATAATACCGTATAAAATGAACATATGGTTATCATGCAATTTTTTAACATATGATATACGATATTGTGTCAAAACAGTATCCATGAATATCCAAGATCATTAACAATGATTTTCATATAATATGATAAAGGTGGTCTCAAAAAGGTGATGCTTCATAAAGGCGATGCCTCAGCTCAGTGAGCTTTGTAATCTGTGATTACCTATGTTTTTTAGTTTATAAAAGATTAATGTATTGGACTATTTACAGTTCAATGGAAGGAAATTTTTGACAAACAGTCAGTTGTTGTAAATGCATGACAAAGTGGTCTTATACAGCCTTAATTATGATTATTGACAATCAAGAGATAATAGTTATAAAAAATAATATCATTTGAACAAGTGAAATGGTACTGTTTTCATCATAATAAAACGTACGAAGATCAACTGCTTTCAGTTATTTCATGCCTTTGATTTGATCTGTATTTTTAGATCACCCGCGGACACACACCCGCGCCCTGTCATGGCAGGAGAACAGCAGGAGTCCTAGTGAGCCCTCCAGCCCGAGTATGTCCACCTCCCGACTGAAAAAGATCTCATCCAAAATCACCAACAAACTCTCCAAGTGATCGGCGGTCACCCTTCAATAGCTACAGACTGGGGTGTCAGTCAGAACAGCCAGGATGTGGTGGAAAAGTAGGACGTAATGACAGTGATTACTAGTAAAAAGAGCAGTCAACTAATCTGTTTGGATGCAGTTGAAGAGAGGGTCAGTGGAATGCTTCTTGTAGGAAGATAGAGGAATTGTGGTGTTTAATTAGACTGTCCACATTTGGCCAGTACAAATTTAGAAACTTGGATGGCAACAGATTTATCATAGCCAAGATAAGTGATGGATAAAGATGCCAATTTCCAAAGAGGAAGAAGCCTTTTCTGAAAGATGGAGGGAATTTCTATCTACTGGGCTAGAAGTACATGTATTGGTATATTGATTTGATCCAAAAGAACAGATTATTTAGCCCCGAGTTTTTCATTCCTTGGGAGATACAGAGAAATGATAGTGACTTGGCGGTGTAAATGATACAAGGGATTGTGTCCTAATTTTTACTCAATGTCATACAGTGGTAAAATGAATTCCATATAATATCCATACAATATCCTTTAATTCTAATTGTTTGCATGGTGTTTTCTTTGTTACCAAAGGAAGAATTACAATAGGCATTTTATCATAAGAATATGTCAGATCAGAGAACTCAACTGGTATTACACATACTTGTCATATACAATGCATTTGAATTCTTTCCCGATCAAGATTTTGTTTTTAAAGAAGAAACTTGAGTGTCATAATTTTAAATGATTGGAGATTGCAAAAAAAAAAGTTTACGGTTCTTACATAGAATATTCTGTGTCATTGAGATGTATGCCATTCATTCTGAGGTGATTAAAGTTGATCCTGTATGCATTAATTAGTTACAACACTGGAAAGGTTTATCATTGTGAGAATACGTGCAGATTTTGTCCAGGAATGTTTGTGAAATAAGGTGTTGTTACATTTTGTATTTTTTACCTAGAATACTTTCAAATCACTTGAACAAGCAATATTGAAATTGTTTAAATTTTGCCTTTTTTAAGTTTTTATATCAATTAAGTACACTTCAGTATTATTTCATAAACATGTTAGGAATTGGGTTTTTTCCCCTGTAGATTTTGATAAATAAGCGAGACATTCAAATACACAGGATAAATGTAAGTGTACGATATAATTTTTTTAGATTTTGTTTATGTAAGTACATGCACCATTTATGCACCAAGAAGGTTCCTGTATATTTGATTACAATCGATTTGTACTTTTTTAATAGGACTAGGACTCTTTAATATGTTACGCAGAGAAGAAAGTGATTATTGAAGGTTGTTTGATTGGATGTGTATTGTTGACAAATATATAATATATAGCGAACATGCCAAGGCGGGTGAATGGATGAAGCAAAATGGATGTTCTGTTTGTGACTTCTCTTGAGATGTTGATACAGTGTATATAAGCAACAATGATTTTGTACATTCTAGAACTTCGAGCTAGATAAAGCCCTTTTGGCAGCCTATATTGTACACAACCACACTGGGTTTTTGTGATGCATTTTTTGTTCAGAGCAGACTATATACAAGCCACAGAGACGTAACCATGCAGTATGGTTCTCGGTCTGAAGATTTTTTGAACGGATTGGCTTTTCAGCAAGGCTGGGAAAGATACCTTTCCGCAGCTAGCTACATGTATATATAGGGCTTTCCTGAAAAAAATGTGTTCGTCATTGATAATGTTTTGTCTAACACTAGGTGTTTGTTTGTTGATGTTGAGATGTCTTTCAAGATATGAGACACTATATATCCACTTGTTAATACCTGCAAACAAATGAATATTCAAATTTGTATGTGTCCAGTAATAATCCCAGGTGGGTGTTTTTTTGTTCTTTTATTTGTCCCATTTGCTGTTGGTAGGAGTTGAATGCCTGATAAACAGAGGTCTGTTGGTTTTAAGTGAGGGTTATTAAGCGAGGGAGGTGGGGTGGTGTCAGAACATAGAAATTTTTATGATCATTGTGCTACTAATTATTTATTCTTTGTTGTTGCTTTTTCAAGCATTCTGTTGACTGGCCTCCCCCACCCCCCAACCCATGGATGCTTGACCCCGAGTGTTGACCTTTGAACTTTGACTTGGTGATTTGTGATATGTGCAGTTATTATTTATCCGAGCTACTTTTGAATATTTATTTTTTCTCCCCAAGTTACATTTGTTGCAAATGTTAACAGAATTCCTCAAAATCTACTTCTTGTTGTGGCCATTGATTTTCTATATTTACCTTTGTTGATCAGTACATATATTCATATGTACATGTATGTGTTAGAGCATTAAATTAACTTATTTATATCAGACATTATTTATTTTGGCATTAATGCCACAAAGTCACAATTGTGTATAGATATTTATACACTGATGGCAGACCAACTAAGTGGTATGCATGTTATGGAATTTTAATTTCTTATCAGTGATCTACTAAATTAAATATTTGCTACATACATACATGTCCATACATGTGTTTAAACTTTCAAGATGCTCTGGTGACCAGTGCGTTATACTGACCAATACCAAACATTGTGTAGTACTTGTAACAACAAGGCCATTGTTAAGAATCATTTGTCAATGAATTCAAGTGATCTTCAAGATCTTTTTTTTTTATTGCCAGTAGGCTACTGTGCTTCAATTTACCAATATTTTTTTCATGATTATGGTGTACCTAAAATACAGAGAGAAGAAGTATTCATTAATTGTTCTTATTATACATTAAAAAGGGACGTTGTCCAAATGCCTTAAACTGTAATGTTCGTCTTCAATTTTTATTTCATTGCAATCAATCATGCGAGTATACCATATCAATAAATACTTATATAAGGACAGGGTCATACACACACTGTAGCTGTAATGTTAGGGTATCATGTACCTCCTATTGTGAAATTAAATATTGTCTTTCATTTAATTGAGTCGATACAAAAAACCATGGCTATTTTTGTGTGTTTGTTATAGTTTTGTACAAAACAAGAGACACAGGTGTATTGGAGAAAATGTGTGTGTGAAACATATCAGGTTTAATAAATTCAGTGTCATTCCTCTAAACGTTTGTTTTATTTTGTGTTTTCTCTAGCTTGCTAACTGTAACAGTAAGCCTATGGTTATAGAGTTTCAAGGGTGCCATGCATTGTTTTAAAAGGCTTTGATTAAAACAAAGTATTTGAATTAATCATGAATAAATAATTTATACACCTTCATCAGACGTTAGTAAAATTAGATAAAATACCGGTATGTATCACTGGATACATTCAGATTGTCTACTTCGTTCAGTCAATTTTCATTGTGATTATAGTTCCGGTTTGTTTGTTTTTTGGTTTTTTTTTTTGGGGGGGGGGTGTTTTTTCAGGGGATGGGGGTCAAATAAAGCTATCTTATACTTGTAAGATTTAGTGTTCAGATGGGAAAGGGTGTCCAGGCTTTTGACGTTGTAGTTCCTAGTATAACTTCTGGATTAAGATATCCAGAAATGAATTCATTTGTAGTTTGAATTGTCTGTGGGGTTTTGCAGTATGTTTTCTTATGCTGAACAAGAAACAATTTGTATATCTTTCATTTTGACACACACACACACACACACACACACACACACACACACATAAACCTTCAAAAAGGGGAAAATCAAGATGATTAAGTCTGTAAAGCGATGCTATAAAGCTATCTTTCATGGAACATTTAGCTGGTCCTATGAACATGACCCAACTGTAGTCTATACATGTAGTTTGTTTTACTTGGGCCTTCGGCTTAGAAGGGCTTATATTGCCACATACCGGTAATTTTTTAATGAAAGATTAACAATTCAAATAAAAGATATACGTGTTTTGACAGTTTTATTTGACATATTTCATATTAATATAATATACTTACACTAGTTCAAATTCTCAACTTTGTCTCATTATATGATACAATACAACTACATGTACAGTAATTTGTGACGTTTTTTAAACGTACAAAACAAAATATTACATATAGAATAAATCTAAAGTTCTAATATTGCCACCACAGACAATTCTCTCTCTCTCTCTCTCTCTCTCTCTCTCTCTCTCTTCCGTTTTCAGTTACTTCCTGGTCTCCTTTGTCTTGTCTGTTTAATAAACCATCCACTTCTCTATTTAATGTTTTGAAGTGATTCACCAGAAGACCAAATCTCACTCTGAAACAGTAATTAAGATGTTTAAAGTGGAGCTGACAGTATATGCGTATATGCAACAAGCAATGAGCTAGTAATAATTCTCATGAACAATACAAGATTCTGCATATATACTGTACTTCCCTGGGCAAGAATACAAGTATTCATTAAGTGTCGTCTGGGAACGAAGTCTTTGGATAAGCTAAAACAAAAAAGAAAAGGGGCGATTGAAATAACGATCTGTTCAAAAGAGGAAGTCTTATAATGAATGTGCGTATACTATGCCGATAATCAATCATCAAAATATCGATATTGTAAATCACGAAAATTCAAGAACACTCATTTCATATAAGGCAATGCTTTAAAACTTTGGATACTAAATCGATTATATATACATGTACTTACTTTTTACAACTCTTCTTCACTCTCTGTGTCAGTTCCGTATAGTTCCTCATCCTCGTCGACTTCGTCGTCAGCATCTTCATCGTCGCCATCATCACCAGCAAGAAGAAAGAGTGGGTTTCCATAGCGACCGTAAAGTGGAGAAGAATCGGTGTATTCTCCGTTATTTTCCAAGAAAGCGTGTTCGATTAAGATTTCTTGACGCAGCTTATTCACATCACACGCTTTCAGAGTTGCGAATTCATAGAACATGTTTCGAACACCCTCCAAGATGGCCATTTTCATTCTAAGTGAGTAGCGAAACGACTTTTGACCCAGTTTGTCTGCACGGTCGTAACGCTTCGCCAGTTGTTCGAATCGCTGATTTAGGACTGTAAGCTGTAAACAGGCCATCCCGTAATAAGTCTCTTGCTCCTTGAGACGATCTCGCAATTCATTTATCTTCGACATAGTTTAACAAAATAAATAAATTTTGATAAGTCAACGTCTTTTAGAATTTCGGGATAAAAGTTAAAACTTTATAACTTAAAATTTAAAACATATTTGTTCTATTAATTTGGCACAATTATTTCTAATGAAAATTAAACAGGAATCAAAAAATATTCGATCATTCAAAATAGAAAACCAAATATTTGTCGAAGAGATAAAATGCTAGATCGTGATCGATATGAATATGTTTACATGTAGGTGTAATATATATATTAGAAGATCGAGTCTTACTTCTAATCCTAACTGACACAGAGAAAATTTGAAGAGTTTCGCTGTACACAGAGATAATTAGTGCATTGTAATTAACTGTTATCGGTCACCTTAACTCGACGATTAGAAAAATCAATTATGACAAAATGTTGCCAGAACACTTGGCAATAATTTGACATAATCGTGGTAATTTATCATAACTGGCGTAATCACATAAAATGATCATAAATATATCACTATTGTGCAAAGTGTATACAATCAAAATAACGGAACATTATTATTTTCATTTAATAAATGTTTAGAGCCCGTAAATATAACTTGATTAAAAACAAATTGCTACTTTAAAAAAATTGCTTCTTAAATATGCGTTTCTAGTACTAGAATAGTTTAAGTGAAAAATGAACTATTTATTAACGTTTTTCTTTCTTTTTGTATTACGCTTAATATGCAAAGAGGTGCATGTGAAATATAATAAAGACATTAAATCAATTGATACATATTGTTTAGGTGATAATTAAATCATTCAGTAGTGTTGCATTTGAAGAAAAAATAAGTCATTTGGGAAAAAAAATGAATTAGAATTTAATAAGATAAATTAAAAATCTAGACATTTTATCAATACAAACAATATTGAAAACTAGAAACACTATTTTGTGTAAAATATATTAAGTTCAACTTCAATGAACAAAAAAGTAAACGAATGAAAAAATAAATAATGTTTAATATGAATTTGTATAGGTAAAATAATATAAAGTTTTTACCGCATAGAAACGTAGAATTTGTACGGAATTCCAATATTGGTTTTATCTTTTAGAAATTCGACACCGGAAGTAACAGAATGCGAAATGAAAACAGAAATATTACACACGGAATGGTAAGGGAATTTCAGGAATTTTATATGATTTCTTGCACTATATGGGCAAACTAAAGCACATAGTATACCACTTTGTGTGTTCAATGAATATGTTGCTTTTAAAGTACTGATTTATGATCGGATTTGACAGTAAGATGATGTGAAATCTTGGGCTACATAACAACATGTTTTTATTTGTATTATAATGTGCTACCAACATTGTTCATTCCTTATAAACCATGTTAATTAGAATGCACTATATTTCTTATGCAATATATTCATTCTATTCTTTGTCATCATGGTGAAAACAATATCTCCTTCTAAACTGTGGAATTCACTTTTTTTAAATATGCCAGTGACATAATGATTTGAATAACATAGGAAGATGACAATGTTTCAGGAAGTAAATAACGACTCTCAAATTCCAAACGGAAAAAATAAACCTGGCTCAGATGGCTCCAAGTATGGAAGAATGGACCTAGCAGACTTTGTGACAGAAGTTGATAGATTTTCAACTCTTATTGAACCAATTGCATTAGTTGTATACTTCATCGAAGATATAAGAAGGTAACTATTCAACACTCCTTAGCATACATAGTTTATGGTTTTATTGCAGCTAGTTTTATATATTTATTGTGACACGTACGTGATTGTTCAACTTATCGCTTGTAAACTTTGGTATGAGACTACAAGTGAATATGGTATTGCTTTAATTTACTGTTTCCACCTTTTGTACATTATATCTTGCTTTTCAAATATCAACATGAAATAAATAAAATGCGGTTGCACTGATTTATTTTTGCAGATGGAAATACACAATGGGAACTTTGGCTGTATGGATTTTGTGCAATGTTGCTTGTCTTGTTTTGACAAAAGGTAAATTCTTTTTTGTTGTTTCTTGTTATTTGTCATGGCAGTTGTTCATGGCCCTGTTCATTTTTTGATTGTTATCTAATACTGACAACTTCATTACTTATTACTGTAACTATTACAGTAAGGTTGTTTCAATGTTTTAGGGAGATAAATGTCTATTTGATGTACTTGTACATTTCACGTAGATTGTACATGTAATTTCCACAGTTATTTAGTGATCTACATGTACCTGTCAATGTGTCACTGATAATGGGGCATCTCAACTAATGCTTGGATTGTAAATACACATAATATGATAGTTTGAGTCTTTAAACAAACATTTGATGAGAACATTGTAAGATTTTGGTTGACATTGTATAACAGTTTAATTATAGGACTCTTCTGTTATAATAAATACTAACATGTGATCAATCTTTTGGACCATTTTATGGTTCTTGAAGAAGAAATATGAAAAAGATTTACCAGTACCTTTGTCTAAGGAAAATAATCCAGAAGTTTGCCTAAGGGGTACTTGAAACTTGTAATATAAAAGATTACATTAACATGTACATGTATGTATAATAGTATACAGTGCAGATCTTTGTACTGAGCTTAATTTTTGCCTTTGTCTTTTTGTGTGAAGGTGCTGTGTTTACTCTGATGTCACTGCTGGTGATCTGCATTGCTACGACATCACTAGTACAGCTACACACTAAGATTCTGGGGAAATTCCTCCCCTCCACATCACCGACAAAGGAAGAAGAAGAAGATGTGGAGGATGAGGAAGTGATGAAGACTGTCAAACAGTTCCGTTACAGGTAGGGCTTCTTCTTTATCTATAGGAGATGCCATGTCAAACTAATGCAGCGATTGAGAATATGTTTATGCTTCAATTTAATGCATGTACACTAATAAATACAGGTATTCTGTTCTGAACCCATTCTTCATGTAAAAATCCATAAGTTTGGAAGTATTAGCAAAAATACAAATGGATTTTTTTCTTCTGCTTAAGTAATTTTTGATATAAAGGACCTTCATTATAACTCTAGGCCAGGAAAAATGACAAAACCTTAAAAAGTTTGTCAAATGATGCCTTGAAGCATCATCAGAAACCATCATAGGATTCTTTTGATGATCTTGGAAGAAAAAAAATGTCTCCCCTCGATCCCCCCTTAGAAAAAGGCTTGTAAATAATTGTTTACTATTTTTTTTTCTAGTCTTCTACAGATGTATGACTTCATTGTACTGTGTAATGATGGGCTGACAGAGTTTTACAGAATTCTTAAATGGGACAACATTCTGGCTTCTCTTAGGTAAAAATAAAAGGAGGACTCAACAAATACATTGTCAAATTGACACTATTCTTGAGTCTTTTCAACCATTAACATGTATTTTATTTTTGATTTTGTAGATTTCATGTGGAAATATGTGTATTTTTATTGAGTTTGGTTGTGCTGCCTACAAGGGGAATCTGTTTCATGCTTGTTAACTGGTTCTTCTTGGCCAATGAGGTTGTGTTTCACAGTGAGTATCTTACATACAATATGATGACTTGATTAATTCCATGACTCATTTTTCAATATGGAAGGGAATCAACTCTGAATGACTGTTGTAAATATTTTACAGAATTTTCAAAGTATGGAGAAAAGTGCTGGGGAGTTTCCTTATCTCCAATACCTATGAAAGAAAATGGATCTTCAAGAGTGAGTTACATTTATTGGAAATCTTGTCCAGGGCATATCTTTGAACTCAATCATTAATTTGAGCAACTGTATATGTGTTGAAGATAATATTTAATAATGGAATTTTATCTTAAACAGACTCCCAGTAACACAAGTTCAGAATCAGATGATCGAGCGAGCAATGAAGTGGAAGTAAAGGAACAATCTGATGTAAGCTCACAGAAATCATTCTGTTAAATACTAGATGAGTGCTCTACTTTTTACTGAGATACTGTGCATGTCCAATAGGTATCAACTTACCATGATAGGCACAAACTCTTGGAAAAATCTGGGTGTAACAAAAACTTACTTGGAATAAATATGCTTATAATGGTATAAATCAAGACACCTCAATCATTTACATCATGTAATATTGTATTTTAATGAATCATACTGTCAGGAGTGAACTATAGAATATACTTAAACTGGTTATTTTATGAACATAGAGTTAAAGGAGTCAGAACATACAATTAAATAATCCTCTCTGGCAAAACATACAGTGTGTTTTATAATTTATATTACATAACTTTGAAAAAAATAAAAAGCCATATGAAATGTAGTTTGATGTGGGAGGATTTGAATAAAAAAATGTTTTTGACATTATTTGATTTGTAAAGGTGGAGTCTGATCCCAGCAATATTGAAATTCTTTCTGATGACTCGGATTTGAAGAGTTCCGTGTACTCTAAACCCACAATGGTGGAGAGGTTCTTGGCACTCAAGAAAAGACGGAAGCACATTGCTAATGGTGAGTATTATGCTTCCCTTAATTGCACCGTATTTAATTTTACACCACTAAAGTATATTGCACATACTTGAAAATGTATATTGTGTTGAGTAAGAATGAATTTGAAGATGTAGAGATATAGATACATGTATATGTATATGTAAAGAAAATTCAGAGGTTTACACTATGAATTTTAGTGTCAGATGAGTATCTATGCAGAAAAGGAAATTAATTCCATCTAACGACGTAATATCTTATTACACTAGAAGACACTTATTACACTATATAACACTTACCAACCAGAGAAGTTGTAAATGCACTGTTAGTAGACATGTATTTACTCAATATCGTAAACATAACTTAGAAAAGTTATTCTTCACCTATAAATATGTAATTCTAACTGGTGCTGGATATTTTCTATTTTTTAGAAACTTGTCATAAATGTGATGTTTCGTTTGCTTCCATACTAAAAAGAAGAGTAAGTACATTAAATTAAATTCTTCTGTATGATGTAAAAAAGGGACAATTATGGGGTTTTCAAAAAATAAACGCATAGGCACTTGAATTAAAATTTCTCCTAAAGTACTCATAAGTTGTTTCATTACTAGAAAAAATATGTATAGTTTGTAGAAATATCTTCATGAACCTACATGTATCAAACAAAATATTTATAGTCAGGTGCCTAAATATGGTAATCTATTAACAAAGTTGATCTCAGTTGTGAGTGTAAATGGTATCTAAATACCAACAAATTATCTGTGTACTTTATGTACTGATATAAACAGCAACATAAATATACATGAATGTTAATGAAAATAAGGTAAAGTTTACTGCAGTGCAGAGAATTTTTACTATGGCACTAAATACATGGATTTTATTGTGGCATAAAAAATTTAATTGGCTCATGTACACAGTAAAAAAACTCATGTATGTTCACACGTAAGACACCTACGATATAAACATATTTTTATTTTTTTTCCCCCAGCTGTATTGTCGTCACTGTGGAAACAACTTCTGCTCAAAGTGTTGTAATCAGAAAGTTCCCAAGTCAATGTTTGGCGCCACAGGTAATTCAGATACACACTCGGTACTCAATGAGCATAAAATCCAAATAATCTTTCAGTGCTAATTGATATCCATGAGTTATTCCCCTTGTCACATCATTTTATTAAACTGTGAATCTTTTATTTATACATGTTTAGATATAGGTACCAAACTTAAAATATTTTGGTGTCTTTTTGTAAAATCTCTATTATTGACACATTTTCCTTGTAGCTCCTCAAGCCCAGACAGAAATGGTTCTAGTTTGTAATGTGTGCTATGATCTACTCATGAACCAAGCAGACAAGGAAAAACAGAGCTAATGGACCTTGAAGAACGTTACAGAGCTTACAGCTACAAACTCAGTTGTAGAATCCCCACTATATCTCAAATTGTAGAAAATCACTGCCATGGTTGTTTTTTTTTCTGTTTTTCATTGTAGTATGGTTTGAGAAAATGAGTGTGGGTGGATAGAGTCTAGGTCTGTTTGGAATTTAGAGAAATGAGAAAGATGTCGGAGAAATGAATGTTTGGGATTTTGTTTGTCTGTAAAATTGTAAGTGAATCTATTTGATAGCAAGCATTTAACCTGCTGAGCAGGAATGCAAACAAGGAATGAATTTGAAGAGGAAATGATGATGATATTGCTGTGATAAGATCCCCTTTGTTTGGTGGTTTACATTGGAGTATATTTAGATTGTTAAGAGACTTTAACTTCGAATGATATGTACATGTGTCATATAAATTGCCCTAAACTTTTTCTCTAGAAACTTGTTATATAATTTCTGTTAATTTATTCAGTCTTTGCACTATTATTATTTATTTCACTTGTTAATTTTTTTTTTTGCCTGTTACCTGGTATTTTTTCCTATCAGACTTTATTTTCAAATCTTCATTTGTTTAATAGATTTTCTGCTATTGTCTAAAGTCATTAGGTGTAGGTAGTGCATAATAGTTTTTATGAAAATGGAACAGTATTTTTTAAGTAGAAATCCTTCTTTACCTCCAGAGCATTCAGAATCCTTCTTTGTTCATTTGCACCATTATGTTTGCAGTATGTAACATGGGAAGACTTGATTATTTCTTCTTTCTCAATGAAATCCAAGTCATTTGGGCTATTGTAACCTAATTCATTATCCTGATTTTTCATTCAAAGATAATGTTCAAAATATGTGTTTGTATATATCAATGCATAAAATCAACAATATTGTGTGATTGAAAAATAATGTATTTCAAACCGAAAACAAAGACATTTATTTCCTTATTTTAGAATTCTTACTTCTGTGATACTTTAACATGTAGTATATAACTGGGATGAAATCAGGATTCTGTAAAATTGGAGATGTTTATTTGAATGGTCAGACTGAACAATATATTCCACGTATGTTGGAGAATTTTTGTTTTTGTTTAAAAATGATGTATTTTAGAGTGGAGCATTTTTAATGGCAAAAGCTTCACATCAAGTTGTACAAATTTGAACACACATATGTATGTATAATTGTACAGGTACTTGTAGTTCTGGTTCTTATAAATGTACAGCAATGTACATGATTGAATTCTTTTTATTCATTTGTTTAGTGGATTTTCTGCTATTAAGTGCTTTGGTTTGTTTATTGTATGATTTTGTCATTTTCTGGAAGTAATAGCACGCAGTACATGTTTATATCAATGGCAAGGTATTTTCAATCAGCTTACCATAGAAGTAGTTTTAAAACTGGGTAACAAATGAATTTCAGGAAGAAAAAAACGTGTGTAACTTAATAAAGGCAGAAGTTTAAATGGCAAAAACTCAGTTTTAAGAATATGTGATCATAGATGCTGTGAATGGCTTTTTTGTGTAAATCAAATAATTGTGAGATGAACGGAGACTTGTATTTTTGTTGCTTATTGTAATTGCAATTGTAGTTTTTTGATTTTTATTTTTTTTTAGTGGTGACTGGTGCTTCTAGTCTTTTTTTCTAGTCTTCTGTTTGCAGACTTGCCCCCCTTTGGTTTGTGGTGTTGGTACATGTCATTATTTGATGAATGGAGTTTCTGTAATCTCAGCCATTAACTGTGGTGTTAGCTAGCTCTCTTTACTAACTCTACATGTGCAGTTCTATATCAGTATTGTAAATAAGCCTTGCCAGAAAATAGAGAGTGTACTGAATACAAGTTATGTACATGTATGCTGATGTTTGTGTATTAGTATGGATTTAATTCAATTCCTTAATGTTCATCTTCAAAATTTTGATATTTACAAAAGCCTTTTAAAACTTTGAAAAGAGCTTTACATGTAAAAAGCTGACTCTCTTTAATATTTTTAATTTATTTTCAGTTTGCAGTAAACCAATACTAATCTATAATTTTAATAAGCTTTTCTAATAAACATGGTTAAAGGTAAGCAATATTTCATTCCAATGTGTTATTCTTTGCCTAATAGAAATATGCATGCAGTTTGATGAATACAATAATTATTAATTTGGGAAAGTGATGTTTGTAATTGAATTTAGCTTGAGATTTTTCACTTTTGTTATTTTTGTTATTTTATTTAATGAAAATGAATTTTTACATATTGCATTTTACTCAAACTATCAATGTTAGTGACATAGTGTTTTGATTTTTAATAAAACAAGCATTTTTAATACATTTTTAATATTTATTGTATACGTGCAAACATTTTTTCGTAGCATTGATCTAGTGTTAGCATGAATTTTGATTCACATGTATCATTGTTGATCTATTATTTTTACATTTGTTGAACTCTTCATGTATATTCTTTACCATGCTAAGTTAATAGTAAATACAATGTAGTATACAAGTATTTCAGCAAGTTGAAAGATTTGTAAAATCAAAGGTTTTAAAAGGGAATCAATTCCAATGTACAGGTTAAAAAATGACTGAAGTTAATGACCAGAATACTTCTTTATACATGAACCGGGTACATAAAATTTCATTGTTGGGAATATCCTTGTAAATTAAGTCTGACAATCCAATTCTCTTCTACTGTAAATCACTTTTACTACACAAAAAATTTATTTACACTTCATGGTGTAAGACTTGCATCTTGTCCAATGAAATTCTCTCCTATAAACTTTTATATATAAAACTGCAACTCCTAATCCCTAATTGAGAAGAAATAAGTTTTTAATTGCATTCATGTGAAAATAAGTTCTTGTGAATTAATTAAAAGTGATGTACAGCATTTTACAATCAAAGGGAGACAACATGCTGTTTGAAGCAAATTGTCTCCCTTAGGAATGAGAAGTTTAATACGGTTAATACATTTAATGTCTTTAGGGCCCAAAAGCAATACATGTTCAAGACAGTTTTAGTAGAAGAGTAGAAATCTTGATGAGATAAATCAATTTCAAACCTTGAATATTTGTTAGATTTTGTGTTGTGAATAAAAGCATTAAACTAATTGTATTCTGCATTTTGGTATTTCTTTCTATAAGACATGTTTATTAACATGTTACATATGGCTTAATTTGTATTTTATTTAGGGTGGAAAATGGCTTTGGTTGTCATGCAACTACATTTCCATATAATTGTCTTTCTGTGAAGCAAAGTTTTGCACTTTGATTGCATTGCAGGTGGATGTGCTTTTATCATTTGCTATTTGTGAATTGGTGACTAAGGATAAAATCACTAAAACACATTTATTTGATTCATCATGCTCTCCTTGTTAAACCAAATTAATGTAGCCTTGTAGAACACCACATACCGTACATGTAGTTTACTTCCTGTGCTTCCCAGTTTGATTAAAATTGCTACCATTTATTGAATTTGTCAAGAGCAGAAAATCTTATAAAAAAATCAAATCATACCTGATGCAGAACACAACTGTTAAATAGTAAGGGGTTCTGCTAATATAGACCATTGTCTTGATTACTTTTTGCTACACTTGCAGTGAATTCTCCAGTTGCTGGTTGTATAACATTTTGTAAATGCAATTACAATACAAGTTCTGTTTAAATAATTATTTAAATGACAATTTGCTTACAGGTTGATTTCAACTGTTCATTAAAAAATTTCTGAAGCATGTTGTATCGACTATCAAAACATAAAGACATTCAAGTTAAATACAATGCATTTATTTTATGATAAATTACATTGATATGGTTTTTTAAACAATCCCAACTCAAATGAATGTGTATCTTGACTGTTAAAAATGAATGTGAACTCTTCCAAAAAAAAAGTACCAAATACTCTTAACAGTAAATTATTACCATATGGAAACACATAAATGGCACATTCTTTTGTAAAACAATGTAGAAAAATCAACTAGTTATAAATAAAATTATAAAATGAAAAAAGATACAAATAAAATATGCACCTTTAGTCAAAATAGGTATATAAAGCCATGAATAAAATATTTACTTTACAAAAAATAGTATCATATCGAAAAGATCATTATATAAAGGGGCATAACAATCTTCTGCAAAAGAAAAATGGGTTCTTGTCATGCAACCATCTTCAAATTTCCATATTATATAAGGTAATTCAGGGTAATTTATTTTCATTATTTCTTAACTACAAAAGTTACTAAAGTCAGATCACGGAGGGAGTAAATTAGTAACAGCAAGAACAGCTGTTTTCTAAGACCAGTTTAAACTGGTTATTGCATAGACTGTTGAGATGAGCCTTGAAAATATAATCCATTAAAAATAATTCTTGAAATTTTGCTTTTAACAATAGAATCAACTTTATTGTTGAATAATTGTAAAACATGGTGTTTTAACAACACGTATGAAATATATTTTTAAACCGACAACATAGAAATCAATGTTTGGGAACTACTTATGTAAATTACCTGTAAATTCATACGCAGTGATTAGGTTGTTGCATTTAGAGGCATTTAAAGATTACAGAATTTAATGGAAAAACTTAGTAGAATGTAAATATATGCAGATCACAATACATGTAAAAGAAATTTAATTTTCTGATACCCTGCAAACTTGTATTATATTGAGTATAAACTAGAGACAAGCTCCACCACATGGCCTTATTTTGTTCTAATTCATCTTGGCCTATGATGATGTGACCTTGACCTTGACCTTGATCAAATGACCTTAGTTCAGTGATATAACATACACTCTGATCATAAGCATCCATTGTGTCAGTTAAGAATGAGCTACATGTTTTATATGCTTAAGAAAGAAGTTATGGCCAACACAAAAAAAAAATGGGGTAGACACACAGACAGGCAAACATGATGATTCATAATAAGTAAAATATATCCCTAAACTTTGTGTTACCAGGGGTATTATAACAAAATAGGACACTGTATGCAAGACTGAACACCAAATGAGGCTGTCATTCAATCCGTGCACTGCTGAAACAAGGAGTCAAGAAGCTGCAACAGCATCTTAATACATTGAACTTTAAAGTACATGAATTTTACAATAATCTAAAGTAAATATAAAATACTTCATTCTAAAATCCTAGAACTAGGATATTTGTATCATTGGTAGTCATTAACAGAACTGCCATGTGCTAAAATGACCACCTTTCACAACTGGGTAAAAATATGCATGACCCATTGCCTCCTTTGCACTAAGTCTTTCATAATGATTATATCTTAAAAGTTTATCTAATAAATCCAGTGCTTCTAAACTCACAAGGTGGCAATTTTCTGGGTTCACAAAGTTCACAAGTTTTTCCCTGGAATATTGCAGTTTCCATAATTCATCACTCTTTGAAATGCTTCTTGACTGAATTTGAAAAGTTTCTACATACTGGGCAAGATCCTCTGTACCTAATATTTTTACTATCTGAACCAACTGATCATAATTGTCACTACCATGAAAAAATGGTGTTTTCCTAAAAATCATTTGAGCTAGAATACATCCAAAACTCCACATATCAAGAGAATAATCATACAACTTAAAATCTAACAAGAGTTCCGGCCCCTTAAAATGCCTTGATGCAACGCTGACCCTATAAGCCATGCTGGGATGATAAAATTCTGCAAGGCCCCAGTCTGCCAGTCTCAGTTTCCTATTTTCATGGTCAATCAAGATATTTCCTGGTTTGACGTCTCTGTGCATGATGCCCATACTATGACAGTAGTCGAGTGCTTTGAGTAGCTCATACAGGTAGAATCTGATATCATAGTCAGTTAGGACTGGATACAATTGTCTATAATGTGTATTATTTATATATTCAAATACAAGACCCGGTGCCCTTGATACTGGGTCTCTCACAACGGCCAACAGAGTAATTATATTAACTCCTCCTCGTAAGTTGTTTAAAACTTTGATCTCCCGTTTAATTTTCTTTTTCCTGACAGGTTTTAGGAACTTTATAGCACATTTTTCTTCGTTCTTTTTATTGGTTGCTTCAAACACATCACTATATTTTCCTCTGCCCATTTTTTCTCCAATTTCGTAGTCGTCCAACTTGTTCCATTTTATGACGTGGGTTTCATAATCCCAATAATCCTGTGGTTTGGTTACATTCACATCTGCATAAGTTCGGGCCTTGCACTCAACTTGTTCCGAAGACCCAGCATTGAACAATCTCCTTGAACAACAGCCCATAACACGTGCTGATCTCTCGCAATTTTTAAATATGTGCAATGCTTGTACCAGTTGGATTTTAACCATTTTTAGGATGTGCAAAATACCAAATACCAACTTATTCATTGCAAAAATTAAAATCGGAAACATCTTTCGAAAACTAATCTCAGATCCTGTGACTGGTATGGTAAAACCCTATTATCCCGTTTATTATTGCAGTTGGTAGGTGGATGATCGAACTGCTAAAACTGCTAAAATTGTTTTAAAATTTTCAAATTGCACAATATATGAGAATAAGATACACTTTAAACAATTCATATATATAATATGTAATTTAAAAATCAAGCACGTAGTATCGTTTTTGAAAGGGGGACAGACTTATCCGAAATCTTGATAAGCAAGACAAAAAACTTAATTTAAAAAAAAAACAAAACACCCTAATATGCTAATCTTTAAAATCCTAATCCGGGGGGAGTGGGGTACCTATAAGCTCTATTTTAATGTACATTGGTTTACTTTACTACAATTTTTCATATACCCCCCCCCCCCAAAAAAAAGGAGGGGGGGGGGGATGGCAACGCCAGCTGCGAGAAAAGGATAAAAAGGGGGGGGGCAGACACCCCTCCCCGGCCCTACTGATGCTACGTGCCTGAAAATCATGATCGAGCACCAGCGTATCATGACCACATGTCAATAAACGAGAAAAGCTATGAGCTTCATGTATAGTTTTGTAGATTTTAAAGCTGAGATTTGAAGTTTAAATATGCTGTGTTCTAATGAACGATTTAAAAATCTAAATTTTGGGGGAAACAAACTAATAAATCAATCTCTCTCTCTCTCTCTCTCTCTCTCTCTCTCTCTCTCTCTCTCTCT
>WFKH01010211.1:33174955-33240239 GCA_016163765.1 Magallana hongkongensis
TCTCTCTCTCTCTCTCTCTCTCTCTCTCTCTCTCTCTCTCTCTCTCTTTAAAAAAACAAAAAACACAAAAAAAACCCGTATAGTGAATGAAAAAGAAAACATAATTTGAAAGGGTAAAAAGCCTCTTTTTATACTATGAATTGTGTAACTGTCAAATTTAGTACAGAGAGAATAAATTTAGTATCACAGTGATGCTTTTAAGACATTGATTTGGATCATTCTTTCTCTCTGTTGATACTTAAATTAATAATAATGTCCTGTGTCGATGTTGGTTTCATTTATGTTCAGTCTTATAATGTTGTTGTTGTTCTTCATATTTCATTCTAGTCTGATACTGCTCTGGATGTTTAACCATTGTGTTGATGCTACAGTTTTTGGTGTTTTTAATGTATGGGTATTGTTGTTCTTCACATTTTCATTGTGTTGGTGTTGTTATTCATCATATTGTACCAAGTCACAGAGTAAAAGCAAAGCCCATCATCATCATCACACATGCCATATGGCTCAAAACGTCAACCAGAAGTGTTGCGATTCATGTTGATAAACAAATGGTAAAGGCCCCCTACTTTAAAAAAAAAAATATTTGAACCCTAAATTTAGATATTAGAATTAAAACTCAACAAAATCTGGCTGTATTGTGTTATACCTAACACTTTGATGGTAAGGTACTTGATCGCGTAAAAACAACACAATATTTTATAGAATTAATTCATCAGTTTATTCATGATTAAAAAGTTCACGATGATTTTTTAAAAATACAATATTGATGGAAATGTCTGTTTTCTAGAGGAAGCGGAATTATTCAAACATTATATTCAAAACAGTCTAATGGTGGAAAATCATTCAGTGGAAAAATTTGGCAAAAAAGGCAGGAGCTCTCTTCTTTTCTTTCCTCTACAAATGAAAAAATAGATTACGTTAAACAAGAAATCGAATGATATGACAAAAAAAATGTACAAGCTTATAGTTACTGGTTAACAGATGGCGTTACGTGTAAGCGATAACATGTTACTGAATACCGTTTGCAATCAGTTGGATTTTTCGTGCAAGCAATTGCAAGTTAAAACGGAATGTAGTTCTTATATTGTTCTTTTTTATTAATGAAATGAATGATTATACTTACGCTTTTACGCAAGGACTTGCAAGAGAACCATTTCCTCTTTTCTTTCTTGACAGAGCACTCCTGTTGAAAAATATAAGATTTCGTGAATACTGCATCGTGATAACCTAATAATTATTTAATTGTGGATTTGACAATGAATGTCAGCCACTGTATAGAGTGGTCTGTGCTCTCACCTGTACTGGTTCTGTCGTCTCGCCCCACTCCCCCGGCACACCCCAGGCGTCTGAGAACCCAGCAGCTGCCCTCACGTCAGTTGGAGTCTTCTGGGCGTCCTCACTGAACCACTTCAGTGGCTTCTTTTTTTTGGCAGGAAAAAATATTCACAATTTTAATAATATTTAACAAAAACAAAAGGATTGCATGTAGAAAATCTCTAAAGTTCTGAACAATGGAGTAGCGACGTGTAAAGTGATGTCTAGTCCTAATAAGAAGTCGAATAAAATAATATTTGAATGAAATAAAGAAGATTAATCAAAATACCTGGTCATTGAAATTTTCCCAGATGTAAATTGTCGGTTGTAGCATCAGTTTCAAAAGCGGATTCAACTCTTCATCCTGAAATAATTAATATTCTATGATTTCTACATAATTTTTTTTCTTTTTGATCGTTTTTTTTTTCACGTAATATCAATTTATTTTACTAGGCTTTTTCCCTCCAAATATTATCATCATTTTAATTACTGTCTTACGATAATTCATAACTTAAATAGTTTATTTCGGGACTGTCTTCATATAAGTTGTGGTACTTACATCACTTTCAATGAAGTCCTTGACCTCAGATGATTTGACCTTGCTGTCTCCATCTTTTGTGTCTTCATTCTCCTCCTGTAACAATGTAGGGCAGTTGTGAAAATTGTTTTGTGAGATACATGAATTCATAAAAAAATTTAAAAATCAGAAGAGTTATAATAATAACCGTTTCCTGTAAGGATATTGATTAATTTGGAAGAGAATTATAAACTCACCATAAGAGGGAAGAGGGTTTGGCTCAGTTGTTGTTTTCTTACGCTCTGCTCCCATCTTCTGAATTCTTGTACAGCTTTACCACCGGGAAAGGGCTGGGGTAAAAATGTATTAAATCCATAAATATTGTTATTAAATCAAAGATCTATATATAAAATTAATATTTTCCAACCACAAATGTGTTTTTACGACAAAATTTTTTGTAGTCAAGGCATCTGTGCATCAAGGCACGGCATGAATTACCTGTTTTGTTTTTTGCTTTTCTTTTTTTTTGGGTGGGGGGGGTGGGGGGGGGGGGGGGGGGGGGGTGGTGGTGGTTTAAAAACTATTATAAATGGAAATTGAAAGATTAACTATAACTCACTTCAAAGAAATGCGGTTGATTGTAATATTTCAACCAATCCTGACATGCTTCTCCTGACGTAAACTCCGAGTTGACACCTTTTCTTTTTGCATCGTTGAAAACAACAGCCTCTTTTCCTGGTATTTTCCTCTAAAATTTGATACATATTGCATTCTTTAAGATCTAGCTTTTTTGTAATATAATTCAAAATTTGAGTTGATTGAATTTACTTAATTTTCGAAAGCAATTTAAGTGTCCGAATCAAATTTATTTAGCTTTTATTTAATACGTATTTGAGAAATCCGAGGGATTTTAGTACCTGTGTCTCGATCAAACTGTCTGTCTTATTCTTCAAAATCTCTACCTCAATTCCATCACCTCTGTCGTTCTTCTTCAAATCCTATTAAACAAATTTTCAAGTGAGTAAAATATTTTTCATTCAGTGTTCTCAGACCAAAATATTGAATCTGCATCACTGTACCTGCATTAGGTTCTGAATAAATTAAAGAAATTACCATGTTTTCTTTTTCAGACATCTCCTTTTGTTGCACACAACTGTTTGTGTTCTTTCCTTGAAAGTAATTGTGACGTCACAATCGAAAACGTCAGTCTTGGAAACGTTGATTTTAACCACACCCGATTAAAAAAATGTTTAGGTTGGGGAGGGTGTTTTTTTTTTTTAATTATTATTTATTTTTTTTTAAATTTATTTTTGGGGATTTTTTTGGTTGTTGTTGTCTTTTCTTACTCAGGAAAAGTATGATTTTATTTCAAAATCATCTAGGCCTATTCTATTTTCTGAAAATATACTATACTAGGCCTATATATATAGTTTCAAATATACTTATATTAATGTTTATTAGTTTTTGTTATATTTGTTTGAAAATATTCGCAAACCATATGAGTAAATGTTATACAACAATATCTTCTGGATAAAGTAACAATGAAAAATTAAAAAAAATATATTAATTTTGATGAAAACAATAATAAAACATATGAAATATACCTTTTTATATTATTATTCTTTAATTTGAACAACATATATATGTATAAACTTGAACTTGTAAAATATTTGATAACATTTTAAATGAGTAATGCATTTTTTTCACTATAACTACTACTGAGTATATAGTATTTATAATTCAAAATGCAGTCACTCCACCATGCACTTTTCCGTGTGTAGGAAAAGAGGGTAGCGGAGAGGGATAAAAAAAAAATATTTAAAAATTGTTGAAGTTCAACAAAAATTCTTTATACATGTATTTTTTCTCAGTTGTTTTGTTTATGCAAATAATAATGTAAATAATAAACTTTAAAAAATAAAACATTTTTTCAGACAATGGCAATAAAAATTCATTGTTATAGAATAAGTAAACCCGATTAAATCGATGTTGCAGACCTCATTCACATATTGTTAAGAAACAAAAAAAAAAGGGGGCCCTGTCAAGGCAAAGAGGAATGAAAGAGAGAAAAAACTCCACAGAATTAAGCCCCCCCCCCCCCCCCACCACTCCATGTACAATTTAATGGAGATAAGTCTTCCTCATTCACTCAGTCCTGTGAGTCTCAACCCGTCCCCACCACCCACATCACAATTTGTCAGATCTCTTACTTCCTTAATTAGACGCTGTTAACAAATTATTTTCTTACAGTTATTTTTTCCATGGAAACTCGGGGTGTTAAAAATACCATGCAGAGGCGGCTCATGTATTTTTTTTTTTTTAGTGGTACTCTATCCATACATACTGATTCATTGCTGTTCATTCATGAAGCTACATTGAAAAAGGCGCTACCCATCTAAATAAATTCACCCTTTACAATAAAATTAATTTTACATTGACTATTTATCCCAAAATTAATGAATCATACTGGTATAAGATATAATTACGCAAAAAATACATCAATGATATAAATATTTTTCAACTTATAAAAAAATTAAATGATAGTAAAATAACTTTCCGTGAACAAACTGCAAATCGCCACTTATTAAAAAAATTCAGATTAGATTTTTCATACAATCGCAACCTCTCGGGCCTTTCCGACGAGCGAAATTTTTTTCCGATCTCTGCCAAAAAGGTCCGAGAAGTTGCGATTTGCGATTTGGACTTTTCGTTTTGTGCAAAAATGTAGGACGTAGCAATCGCAAAAGTAGTCAAGGGCAGATAACTAAGAAAAAGATGGACGTGTGCAGGTGGCAGATTTCGTGGATTGTCGGATTATTGTTGTTTTTATCAAATGTGTTTGGAGATTTCGACAAAAGAGATTATTTAAAGAGAGAACATACTCTTGTTAAACCATATTCAGGTTATTTATGTTTTTTCTATCGTCAAAAGCTATAAAACACTGAACTATGTCAGATCGTAGTAGTTTGAATAGTTTTTACTCAATAAACCTTATCATGTTTGATGACACAGTAAAATGTTCAGTAGCTCTATAATTCAGTAACGATAATAATGATATAATTGTACACTTACCGTTTTCGATTCAGCTTCTTACTATTGTTTATTTCTGATTTCCAATACAACCACTCTTAAACTCGAATTTCCTCAATTAAACCCCACCCAGACACAGAATAATTTAATAAACAATGATAACAAGTTTAAAACTGCTTTTACATTGGATGCAATTTCAAAAAATTAGAAAATAGAGAAATTTAAATATAAGCCTACTGAGAGCAGATGTAAGTTGTGATATTTTACATTATTATTACAGAATTATCCTCGGAGACCCACGAGTCGTTTGTGAATTTGTGCCACATTAGGTGCTTGGTTAAACTTGTTACACTAAATTAATAATAACATACATACAAAGGACTTCTATTTTTTCGTATTACTTTATATATTATTCATTATTTTTTTTCATCAACCTCAGACTAAATCTTGCAAAATATGGGAGGAAAACAAAAGGGACTTGACTCTGACTGTTAGAATTAAGGGCCTCCGACGATATTTGATGTCATCTGTTAAAAGACAGTTTAGACAGTAAATTAATTATGTTCAATTGTTGACCTACACTTAATACTGAGCACTGAGAGAGTCTGGCAAAGCCCACTTCGCAAAGAGAGGCTTAATGGTAACATGTAAATATACATGTAAGAAAATCCGTGAAAAATGAAGTTGAATGAGGGGTACTAGAGGCTAAAGAA
Source organism: Magallana hongkongensis (assembly GCA_016163765.1). Classification (NCBI taxonomy): domain Eukaryota; kingdom Metazoa; phylum Mollusca; class Bivalvia; order Ostreida; family Ostreidae; genus Magallana; species Magallana hongkongensis. The sequence goes on from WFKH01010211.1 coordinate 33,180,530, forward strand.
TTTTCTTCCATTCTTTTTCAGGATCTGGATTTTCTGTACCACTATGGGACTTTGTAGGAACTACCATGGTAACAAACAACTATGTGAGGTTAACACCTGATTATCAAAGTAGACAAGGAGGAATATGGAATACCATGGTAATTAAAGAGTACTACATGTATTTTCTTTTTCTTTCATAAAATAGATACATTATTTATTATTGAATTCAATAACAATAACAACAATTCCTATTCTGAAAAAAAGTATACTGGTAATAGAAACCATACATTTTATTTTGCATTACTGCAGACTTTTTGCATCCATGATGAATTCAACAATGATACCCATAATAATATGTTTATCTGTGATATTTTTCAGCCCTTAATGGTCAAAAATTGGGAGTTACATGTGCATTTTAAAGTACATGGTAGTGGGAAAAATCTCTTTGGAGATGGTTTTGCTGTCTGGTATGCAAGAGATAGAAATCAACTTGGTAAGTATGACCTCCGTTGGAATTTAATGGATAAAACACTGAATTTATTAGAGTAACTTTTGCTCACACCATCAAATATTTTCTCTGACTTAATTTTGTAGGCCCTGTGTTCGGAAACAAGGATTTTTTTGTTGGATTGGGAATATTTTTGGATACCTACAGTAACCACAATGGACCTCATAATGTAAGACTGAAAACTAGCTAGCTTATTAATTTAGTAAACTTCATCTAATCAAACACAACAAAACATTTCTTTGATTAAGTTAATTTGAAGCACCCTGTACAAGTTATATTTTCAAATGGATGGTAAAGAAAATGTTTTAGTGTCTGTATTATGCATTGGTCAATGTTCTTTCCTCCATTCTATCAAGGTTATTATTTTAATATCCCCTTCCAAATAAAGTTTGGGGGATTTATAGGAATCACCTTTTCGATCTGTCCGTCTGTCTATCTGTGCAATCGTGTCCGGTCCATATCTTTCTTACGGAGGAACATTGGAAGTTCTTACTTCACACAAAGATTGCTTATGACCTGAGGGTGTGTCATGTTTTTGACCCAAGGTCATTTGGGCAAGTTCAAGGTCACTGGAAGGAAAAGTGCATAATCCGTGTCTGGTCCATATCTTTATTTTGGAGAAACATTAGAAGTTTTAACTTCACACAAAAATGTCTTATCACCTCATTCACCTGAGGGTTTGTCATGAATTTAACCCAAGGTCATTTGGGCAAGTTCAAGGTCACTGGAAGGAAAAATCCATAATTCTTGTCCCATTCCATATCTTTATTTTGGAGAAACATTAAAAGTTCTTACTTCACACAACGATTGCTTATCAGCTGAGGGTTTGTAATTCTTAATTCACACAAAGATTGCTTATCACCTGAGGGTGTGTCATGATTTTGACCCAAATTTATTTGGGCAAGTTCGAGGTCACTTGAAGGAAAAGTGCAAAATTTGTGTCCTGTCCATATCTTTCTTATAGAGAAACATTGGATGTTCTTACTTTACACAAAGATTGTTAATGACCTGAGGGTGTGTCATGATTTTGACCCAAGGTCATTTGAGCAAGTTCAATGTCACTGGAAGGAAAAGTGCATAATTTGTGTCCGGTCCAAATCTTTCTTATGGAGAAGCATTGGAAGTTCCTACTTTAGATTAAGATTGCTTATGACCTGAGGGTGTGTCATGAACTTGACCCAGGAACAGTTGTGCAAATTTAAGGTTATTGTTTAAAAAAAATCCATAATTTCTGTCTAGGCCATATCTTGTAATGGAAAACGATTAGTACCGTAGCTTAAATTTGACACAAAGATTGGGACCTGTAAGTATGTCCTGACCTTGAGTTTTGGTCATTTTTGCAAGTTCAAGGTCACTATAAGAAAAATGGTGCATCCATTACTTTCCAATAGAGAAATACTTGAATTATTATATTTTCTTAGCGGGGGTATAATTTGTGAGCTTGCTCACAGTACCTCTAGTTTTTATGGAGAAACATTGGAAGTTATTAATTCACATAAAAATTGCTTATGACCTGAGGTAGTGTCAGGATCTTGACCCAAGGTCATTTGAGCAAGTTCAAGGTCACTGTAAAAAAAAAAGCATAATTTCTGTCTAGGACTTATATTGTAATGGAAAATGTTCAGAAGCTTAAACTTGACACAAAGATTGCCTGTGACCTGAAAATATGTCCTGACCTTGAGCTTTGGTCATTTGTGCAAGTTCAAGGTCATTGGAAGAAAAATGGTGCATCCATTATTTCCAGTAGAGAAAAATACTGAGTAAATATATTTTTATAGTGGGCACATAAGTGAGCTTGCTAAACAGTACCTAGTTGTTCCAATTTTAGCAATTACTAGTAAAGGATATTATTTTTCAAATGTTTACTTTTTTTTCCAGCATGAACATCCATACATCTCAGCCATGGTGAACAACGGCACATTACACTATGACCATGACAGGGACGGAACCCATACGGAGATTGCCGGCTGCGAGGCTAAGTTCCGAAACAAGGAGTACGACACCTATGTAGCCATAAGATATCAAGATGAAACTTTAAAGGTATGCCTCACTTAACAAACTACAGTGTAATAATGTTATTGAATTTCCCAAAAAATAGTTTTGTTTCTGTCTTAAATCTAAAACTTCCTCCTAACTTAAATAGCTTATTGTTTCTATCTTAGGTTTAAGACTTCCTCGTAACTTTTGAAAGAAAAGTTGTTGAATATTTTTTACCAATTTGGTCATGTCCTATGAATTTATTTACTATTTTATTATGTCCTGGTAGGTATCAACAGATATAGACAATGAAGGCAAGTGGAAGGAGTGCTTTATTGTCCAAGGCATCAAACTACCAGTAGGATATTATATAGGTGCTACAGCTGCTACTGGGGAACTGGCTGGTGAGTCCTGATTTTGCTCTCAGAGCTCGACTTTGAACTTTTCCTGTTTTTACCCAACTTACTGCATATTAATTGACTGAAAGGTTTGGAAGAAATGAAACATTAAAAGAGTTATTTTCACTAATTTTGATTTGTTCCTAAAACTAAACACCGAGTTTGATAATGAAAGTGGTAACAATGAGAACATGGTAGACAAATTGGTTTATGAGTAAATGTTGCCATTATAACTATTTTTAACAAATTATTTACATCTTTCAGATAACCATGATATTATTTCTATGAAATTGTACGAGTTGGAGTCCTTAAAAAAGGTAAGGATCTTGGGCAGCAGGGCTCAAAGGTTTATGGTATTATTCTAATGGTGACATCTCATTTACATGTACCAGTAGATGTAAATTATAATGTGTGTAGATTGTTTCTAGAGGACATTTATATATACAATATATGTGTGTGTTTTACAGGAGGGTGATGCTGCAGCATATCAAGGCCTACCCTCTGCTCAGTTCTTTGCTTCTCCTAGAGGTTTGTGCCAGGGTTGTTAATATATATTCAGTATAAATAACAGGACCCAGAATCATTATAGATCTTGAAATTCATTCAAAATTTCCGTCATTTATAGAGTCAAAATTTACCAGACTTGTATTTAAAAATGATAAAAAAAAAATCTTTATTGCATAACAGCATGTAACATTTTAAGATTGTATCTGTGTTTGCTAGCCAGGATTAATGCAACTTCAGGGTTGTTTTATGATTCTGGGAACAGCTGAGAATTTCATGAAGATTTGTATTATTGTTTTCATTAACTCTAGTACACATTTATGATACTGATAATATGATACATGTATTTGCAGACCATATAGAGGATCCAAAGGGAGGCTTCATGTCCGGCAGTATGTCGGGATGGAAGGTGTTTATCATCATCATCATTGCAATAATCGGCCTAGCGGTGTGTGGCGTTGTGGGCTACGTGGTCTTCAATAAAGATGGCGGTTACAATAGTAAACGGTTCTACTAAGTCAGAACCAAAAATAGTAGCTCTACCTGAAGTGCATTAATTTCCATTCTGCTTGAGGGGGTAAAATCCATCTCTGTGGTGATTTTTTATTTTGCAATACATGTAACTATATGATATCTGTTAGGTACTTTCTGTATCAAATACAAATGTTGTCACTCCAAAAAAAAAAGAATCATTATATGGACATTCCAGTGCCAGTGTTGAAGTAGAAGTTATAATATGTAAATAGTTGTTGTAAGCCGTAAAACATTTAAATATTTTGTATCAACATTACATATTGTACATATACATGCTGTACACCAAGCCATTTTTTCTAGTTTCTGTTGTATTATCAAAATATTGATCAATTCAGTAAAGTAGAAAAAACATGAAAAACTACTTGCATTGTATATATGCATACACCTAGTATATAGTTGAAATAATCAATGTACATCATACATACACTGCATGTATACACCAAGCAGACAGGTTTTTTTTACCATGATCATGGAAATCCCCCCCCCCCCTTCCCTTTACAAGCAGAGTGGATGACAACTTACTTAATGAATCAGTGTGTGACAGGAAGCGGTGCCATTAATTGTGCTTTGTCAAGTTTTGAGTTCTGTGTTTAGCTTTATTTGTACTTGATGTTGGGTTTGCTAGTACCAGGTATTTATTTTTTGGGAAATTCAAATCTAATCTTTTTTTTTTGTGTGATTTAAAGTATGATTGTCAAGTACACTGTACATTTACTACACACTGGTTTCATTATGCAGTCTCTGTGTACTTTTTTGGTCACAGTTTATGAAATTTTACTTTACTAAGCACAATTTACATCTTGCCACACTGATCATCATTACTGATTCAATTCCATGTTATGTAAATGTATATATACATGTAGATAAGAATTTAACAAATGGCAACAACCATCTAGCCTCTTTAAAATGATATTGAATTCCACAATTATTAATCATATTTTATCAACCTGTACACTAATTACAGCATTTCATTTTTCATCTCACTATTAAAAGAATTGGAACTTTGCAAAGGTTTGACATCAAATTTTTAAAAGACCAATTTATTCATTCTCCATCAATTCACAAATAGATTATGAACTTGTATTTACTAGATGGCTGTTTTTGATTTTCAAGAGCTGAAAACCCTTTTTGGAATGTAATTAGCTAAAAGATAATTTGTAAATTATTTTTTTTGTCTGAAATATTGGTTAATGTTGTACATGTGGTTTTGTATTCTGTCTGCTTCTATGTTGTAGTAAACTTTTGTCATGCTTTGCTTAAACATACCAGTTTTGTAATGCATGTATATATATATACAGTGTATATATTAAAAAAAAAAAGATTAATATATACTGGTCTATTACAAGTCAACCTAAGCTGTAGCATGCATGTTTCAAGTATGGAGTATGGAGGGAGTATAGAGGGAGATGTGGTTTTTATTTCCAATCCTATTGTTTTTAATTTGCACAGTTATGTGAAGGAAACGAATTTGAAGAATGTACGTGTCCTATGTTTTTCTGATTTCTCTCAAATTGAATACATGTATGTATTAAATGAAAGTATAAATGGTTTGCAAATTGTATCTATATTAAAGATATCTAATTTTATACATGAAATTCAAATGAATGAAAGAATCATATTGGTTGACCTTTGTGAGAATGGTTTGATGAATAAATGTTGATTGTTTTATAGTTGTCAGTGTTTCTTGACTTTATTGAGGATGAAGGTTTTGCATTTGAAGTTGTGTATAATAATGAAACCAATAAAGTGGAAATTTACATAGTATACTGGTATAATGAGAAAAAGAAAAGGTGGAAGACACAGTTGATTTTTCAAGTTTTGCATGCCATTAAATCTGTAGTAAGTGAGAAATTTGACAGAAGCTATACCATATTTTTTGACAATTGTATGGAAATAATGAAGCAACTAAAGCTTAAATTTTAATGAATTATAGATATTTGAAATGCTATTTAATTTAATATGAGGACCCATCTGCAACTCGGTATTTTTAATATGAATACATGTAATTGAAATACATGTACTTATATTTATTCCACTCTCATCCTGCAATGCAATTTTTTATTACTATTTTGTATGTTGCCTTACCGATACATTTCATACAAATGTAAGAAAGATCCATAATTATAATTTCTAATACCAGAAATTAAAGACATTTTATCTCCCTTTTGCTTTTATAAAAATTAAAGAAAAAACACATTTTAAGGTTATTAAGTAACAGATTTATTATACAGTACATGTAATTTTGAAAACTTAAAACATAGTCATATGTGGAATTCTACATTTGTTAAATAGATTCAGAAACTCAACAAGACAACAATTAGAAAACATATCTGGACGGAAATGTATATATCAAAAAAGTTCATTCATTTGAAAAAATAAAAACTGAAAGTTGTTTAAAACAGAATAAATATATCACAGTCAGGTTTATCAACTTCATTCACAATTTTTCTTTTCTTTATTACAGTAATAGATCCCAAATATCCATTTCCAAAAAAATCCATCCTTATTTTTCTCCTCCGTAAAGCACCAAGTGTTTACACATCCTCAACAGCACACCTGTTTACACCTGTGCGACCATCAGATTTGGTAATCCATAGCACACCATATTGTACCAGGATCTATCCAATTGGATCTCTTTTTCGTCAGGCCTCATGTCATAAGAGCGTTCGGTCCCTTGATTCTCTGCCCCTTCTTTCTCGGGAGTTGGGGCTTTCTCGTTTTCAGTCTCTGTTTTCGGCTGTACCCTCTGATGGGGAGTGAAAAGTAAGCGAACAGATTCTCCAGTTGTTTTACCTCCCTCCAATAAATCTAAAAATAGAATCATTTTTAAAATTTTGTCTTAATAGTAAATTTTCGATGTTAAAAAAAAAAATATCACAGATGTACATGTATGAGCACACTCTGTGATTAAAGTTAGAGATATAGATGTACCTTTCATAGAGACTTTGAGTCTGTTTGCATTTTCTGCCAAAGTACAGTGCCACTGATTGGCCATTAGGCATTTCACTCCAGTTACACTAACTAGCATGGCAGTCTCAACAGGCTTCTCCAGTGACAAGATGTTCTCACTGAAAAAAATGGCACAATAATTTTACATGGAATTGTAATGAGTTTTGCAAGGTACCCCCCCCCCCCCCCAAATCTTTTCTTTAAATACCCCAAAATTCCCTACATCCATGTTTGTACAAAACAAATTCTATACTGTTCATTGAAATTTTGGTGTTTTAATTCAAATATTTCTACAAGCATATCAATCTTGCAATGTTTAGCAAGTATATGGCTGATACATTGAATGAAAACTCCAGCAGCCCTTAAAAAGAACTGTAATTTATAACAAACCTCTTCCTGACATCTAGTTTGGACTGCCGTGTGAAGCTCTTGCTTGTTTCTGCCAAATCCAGTAAATAAATCATGGAACAGTCTACAAAAACAAAAAAAAACAAAAAAAATAAGCAAAAATTAAGAAAAACATTTAAACACAATTACAGCAAACATGCTAATGATAAATTTAGGCTTAAAGCAAAGTCAGTTTCAAGCCCCCTTAATCTTATAATGTATAATAATCAAACCTTTTGGTTATAACAAAATACATTCACAATGAATCAAACATCCATGGATTTCTGTATAAAGAAATAAGTATAAAAATTGAAACAGCGTGTACATGTTGCTTCTAAGACTGGACTTACCAGAAATGTTTAATGCTGAGAGTTTGGCTGGTGGTATGTAGTTGATAAACTTTTCCATTCCGTAGAAGATGAAAGAGCTGTTGTCTGTTAGGTATATCTCCCACTCTCCAACACTGAAAGAAAGAGCAGACGTTATACAGATATTTGTCATAGAGAGGTCCTTGTTACTGTCTTGTATAATGGAGTATGTGCAGGCTCATACTGGTTTCTATTGTAAACAATTTTGTTTAGGAAAACAACATTATTTTGGAAAATTGTCATTTAAATTATAATTTTTGGGGGGGTAAAAAATCCTCTACATGGAGATTCAACCACATATACTACTGTTTGAATATTTAATGATGCACATAAACATTTTCATTCTAAATTAAGCTTTAGTTGTGAAAAAGATGGCTGTCATTGAATCTGATATATGCATGGCAACTGGGACTACTAATAACACTCGTCTGGGTTTTAATAAAATCAAAGAGCCAAACCTTGGGGTATGGTCATCTCCAGCCACGCCCAGCCAGCGGGGAGTAAACTGTTGTTCATACTCCTCCATCAGCTTGTTGAATACCTCAATTGGCTTATTCAGTTCTGAAACACAGAAACATTTGCTTCAAATGATATAAGCATTACAATCATGTAATAAAACAAAGCTGCCAGTGTATTTTTTAGACTGATGCGAAAAAAAAAGTTAAAAAAAACTTTTCTCCTGCGCAGAAAAGGATAAATTCATTTAAAACAGATTATATTGAAAATATTAGAAAAAAGTTACAAGAAATTTCTTGTTACATTATCAAAATCTGAGATCTCAAGTTTTCATTAAACATAAGTTCATATTTGATAGCTACCAACCTGTTTCTGCACAATCCAGATGTGGATCCACAAAGTCTATTCCAGTGTTAAGGACACGAATGGGCTGTATGTGTTCTATATAATTTTGCATACTGGTATATTTCTCTTTGCCACATTATAATATGCATGCTTTTCGTGTTGTAGTCCAACAAAAATCAATGTTTCTAACAGTTATATATTTGTCAATTTTCTAATCTATTCAATGACCCTTGACCCCAAAATCTTTATATTTATAGCAACAAGTAGCACATTCAAGCCACAAAGGATACATCTGAAGTTCATGGTATCTACTGTGTGATGCCACGGCTGGAGATCTCTGTGTAATGGAATCTGCAAACAATCAAGTTACCAGTATTAATATGACTAATGGTATAATTCATATTACTTATTAAGACTTGAATCAATTCACATGAAAAATTTTATGTTTTTTCATGAATATCAAAATGATTCATTGTTTTCAAAAATAATGAATTAAAGCATTTTTATATATTCTGTTAGTGAGCATTCAATTTTTAAATTGCAAGAAATTGCTACAAGTAAATTTCAAATAAGACTTTTACAGATGATCTGACTACTTTAATTGATTTTAGTTACAAGTATTTTAATTCATTTTAAGTAGTACCCAGCTTAAGAATTATTTTTTGACTCCAATAAATTTGCACTATACCTCTCTGATCAATAATCATGAACAATTCAATTATAAATTTTGAAAACCAATGGCTGACACTCTTTGCCAGTGACTTATAATCTTGGCCAATGACTTACAATCTTGGCCAGTGACTGACAATCTTGGCCAACTTACAATCTTGACCAGTGATTCATAATTTTGGGTTGTGACTTACAATCTTGGTCAGTGACTCATAACTTTGGCCAGTGACTTACAATCTTTGCCAGAGACTTACAATCTTGACCTGTGACTTACAATATTGGCCAGTGACAGTAACTTACAATCTTGACCAGTGACTTACAATCTTGGCCTGTTTCTTGCTGGCGTCCCTCAGGCCTGGGATCCTGGACAGAGGATTGTCCTGGTTCTTAGCTTTCTGTTTTTTCTTCTCCTCATTTTGTTGTTCTATAAAATAATCAACTTCTACAGTCAGAAATTGTGAAATATATACTCAGTAAGCAAACAAGAGACAGCGGTACTCCATCAAATACTGCGGACTTTTTGCTCATCTGTTGAAATGTTATTTCAAGGAAAGAGAATTTTTTTTATTGGAGTTTTGATATTTTTGTAGGAGTTAGCATATGTTCTTTGATTAACTATAACATTATTATTAAATCTGACAATTAACTCTACATGCAATACCTTCAGCTTAATTGTTTTCAAAAATGATCTCTTTTATGTGCAGAAAATTCAATGTACAATGTGCATTCAACAGGTAAATCTTATCAGACTAATATTTTTCAGTAAAAAAAGATGTACAATGTGACAGCTAGTGCTTTAGACATTACCAATTTGGGAATTGTTGTACCATAATAAACTCAATCTCATATTGTTTGAAATCTGTCACTTTAAATGGTAAGATATGTACTAAAATTTGAACTAAAAGATACAATAAATATTGAATGTATCATATATATATATGGTACTAAAAACATCTAACGTTCAATTCTACACTAAAGAATTAATCAAGCTGTACTGCAACAGAAAGTGAACATGTTCTAAATTCTACAGCTAAGAACATAGATATGCAAACCCAAAAGCTTTGATATTTTTTTATAAAACAAGTGAAGTGTACATAGATCATATAAATGTAGATGATGCACAAAAAAATTAATTAAATTTAAAGTACATAATTGGTACTTAAAAAAAAAATATATTGCTAAAGAGAAAAATGCCAAGGACATAAAATAAATACAACTGGTTTAATTGCATTTTAAAAATATACTGCTAATCTAATTTTGACATTATTTGACTTTATTAATATTCTGAACTTACTTTTTTCAATCTACATAAGCTGCATCATCATAAAACTAAATAACTGCCCCTTTGATAAAGCAAATAAAATAATTTCCTGAGAAATGATTAAATCCAGCAAATTTTCAAAAGATTGAAACAATACATTTATTGAATATATAAACCAGTCATATGCATCATGCAAATGAGAAAAGGAGAGAAGAAAAAATGCCCTAGAGCTGGAGTCTACAGTGACAAGGGGAGACTACCTGGCTCCACTTTTTTCCCAGCACGAGAGGAGTTAGTTGGCGTTTTACTTTCTGAAAATCCAAGCATCCATTATGATATATACATTGATATACATACAAAGCACACCCAAAGCATTATTGTACACAGGTGTATAATATATATACAACATTCACTGAAAAAGACTTTTAATTAAATTATTTAACAGAAAGAAGAATTTTATTTGAGTATTTGTGTTTAGTTTGTTGTTTTGATCTAGCAGGTAATCATTTTGCACTGCACAGATTTACAAGTATAAGGATATGAAATACCATCATTTGAGTTTTGAAATATTTTATCCCCCCCCCCCCCCCCCCCCACACCCCTTCCCCTAAACTGCATTCAAAAACTGTAAAATAGTTTGTAAGTTATCTGACTGAGAGTACAAAATTTCAAAACTCAAATGAAATTAATTAAACTAGTCATACTCAATGGTACATTTTTATAAAACCCCTACGTTAAATCCCTATTTCTCTGGTCTAATCAGGTACAAATATGTTATTCATAAACTTAAGGATCACATTCATTACAAATTTCAAATACCCAGTACATGTACACAAATCAATCTGGTCTGTTCTAATTTAGCCAAATTTCTAGGATTAATACTGTAACAGTAACTAGAATAACTTTTTGTCTTTTTCTACATAAATCTGCTAGCCATATGAGATTTATTCAATTTTTATGCATACTAGTATAACTAGAATTATATTCTCTTTTTCTTTTTCAAAATTCCACAAGCTATATTAAGTTCATCCATTTTAAGCTCTGACATTTAAGAAAGAATATTCTCTTAATTACTCCACGATTTTTTCTACATTGTTACTGAAATGAGCAGTGAAAGCTAACAAGCTACTGAAAATTAAAATGTAGACCGACATTACCATTTGGTTTTTGTTTTTTACGAGATCCTTGTAACTGAGTATCTACAGAATCATTTGAATAATTGAAATGTTAATCAACAGATAATTAACGTCATTAGTAAGATGTACATGTATTATTCAAAGATAGTACCAATATACCCAATACACATGTATGCATCCAAGATCCCATCCACAATAAATACATGTAGATATAACCACATTTCTACCTACCATTTGCCATATCTTTAAAAAGAACGTATTATGGGATAAACAAATTATCAATTTGAAAATAAACTTGCAAGCATGCAACAATTATTTCTAACCACTGAAAACAAATTGACATAGTGACAACAAATTGCAAATTGCTCATGAGTTGCCCACATGGAAACAATGTATGATTTTGTAAGTATCTTGACCACAATATATGCGACTGTACATAAGTATACACAGTCATACAAACAACTGTAAAAATGCAAATTTTAGTAAATGACAATGTAAATTTGAAACCCTCCCTCCCTCTCTCTCTCTCTCTCTCCTCACCTGTTGCTTCATCCTTATAAAATCGATGATGGAACAGAGATAGAGAGAAGTCTCTACACATGGCGGTCACATTCTCCACCTGTAGGAATTCAAGGGCCTCCAGGGGCATGTGCATCAACATGGAGTCGGCCAGCAGGATGACGTACTCATTGGGGGCAGCCTCTGTCTGTCCCTTGTTGTCCTTACCAGTGCTAGTGGGGGTCACGGCAGGTGGACTATAGTAAAGATCAAAGAGAAATAATAAGTATACAGCTTTGCAGATCTTAATACAGATTTTCTTTTACATACAATATATTTGCTTAATATTTCAATGTCTATAAACTTTGAAAATTTCTTACATCATAGATTTAGAAATATTACCAGTGCTGCAACATCTATTTTTTCTTTCTTTTTTTTTTTAACAGATTTTTAATAATTTTGAGGAGTATACATGTACCTCACAAAGCTGCCAAATGGTGACCTTTTTCAAATTAGTATCTTTGATTCAATATATTTTTTTTACAGAAGAAGGTTAGTGGATTAACATTGGAGTTTAAACTATTTAACTTACGTCAGAAGTCCCACCAGCTGTGAGGTGAGAGGTTTGAGGTAAGCCTCCATGTCTTTGAGGAGTTTCTTGAATTCGTCCTGAAGTCTGGCCTCCTCTTCCTCATCCTCTGCACCATGGTCATGCTGAAGATACAGAAAAAACATAATCAACTCAATGTCAACAAAACCCCTATTTCTTCTGCATCAGTTAATGAAGCAAAAACAATATAAAGAGATATCCAACTTTTCTGCATATTTACTTATTAATATTAAGCTTTTCAAAAAAGGAGTTTTGTCCACTAGTTTGCCTCCAGAATATCAATTATAGAAATGTCCTTAAAGGGGCATGGTCACGATTTTGGTCAAAAATTATTTTCCCGATTTTAATGTTAACATTGCTTCAGTAAGGCATTTTTAATAGGCAACACAAATTTGCGCGTTATTCGTTGAGTTATAAGCGAGTTACGGAGCTTACAATTCTTTGCTATGTAAACAAAACGTTTGTTTACATTTTGAACGTTGAAGTGAAAACTCCAGTTTTAGACCGAAACTGAATGTGGTAAACGTTAGGATATGTTTATTTATGCTTAAAATGAACAAGAAGGTGGAAAAATCAGCTTTAAAAAGAACTTTCACCGGTATATTGAACTAATGTAAACAAAAACAGGGCACGAGCCTTGTTTACATGACAAAGAATTGTGAGCCCTGTATCTTGCTTAAAACTTCACTACTGACTCTCCAATTTCATTTGGTCATTGGAAATGCACACCTAAAGCATTGTTAATAATAAAAGCAGAAAAACAGAATTTGACCGAAATCGTGACCATGCCCCTTTAAACATTTCATTTCACTCAACTCCATTTATAGATAAATCTAACTGGCATTTATACTTTCCCATATTAAAATATACATGTACAAGAACCACATAATATATCTTCTTGTTTATAAAGAAACTCTTAGTAATTTAGATCCCTGCAACTAAATTTGACAGGCTACTTTGATTTTAATAAATAATTGGTACACCTACATGTACATGTACAAAAATGTACTAAAGGTTTTAAGTTTTCGTAAGTACTGACCCCTCCCCTTCCATCCACAACATAAGCTTCCCATAATGTACCTGTGTCTGTTTCTTGAGACTTTCGTCCAGATTTTCTAGCATCTTTTGCCTCATCATGGCCTGGGAGCGCTGGTACTCCTGCTTCAGTAGCAGGGTCTGCACACTCTGGTGGTGGTCTTTGAACTTGACCAGTAGTTCCTCCAGCAGCTGGGGACTGGTCTCTGCTCCAAACACCTTGGCCCTGTTGTGTGCTGCAATATCACCAAGCTCAATCAACCAAAACATTCATGGTCTAGTTTTGAAAAAAAAATTGTTCCCGAATTTGATCTCTCTTTCTCTCTTGAAAAATTTCTCTCTTTGTTATCTCTCTCTCTCTCTTGAATAAATTCTTTGCTACCAACCAATAATCTCTCTCTCTCTCTCTCTCTCTCTCTGTACTCTATATCATAATTATTATAGTGAAAATAAACAACCTAGCTCTCTTGCAGATTAAGACAAACATACCCAACACAATACAGTATCTGTGTTGTCTTTTGATTTTTATTGACTTTTGATATTTCTCATAGTGACAAACATGCTGAAAACAGCCACTGTATAATATGCTTACCTTGAGGTGCCTGCTGTTTTGTGTTTTTTCCACCTCCTCCTCCCAACGCAGTGTTTTTGGGTCTGTCCAATATAGCACCATACAAGAAGGACCTGAATGTATGAACAGTTTTCAAATTAGTATGAAATGTATTAAATATCAATTCATACCTATAAATAATCCATTCACTTTTATTACAGTTACATAATTTTGTCCAATGCATTGAATTCTTTACATGTAATCAAAAATATATGCAGTTAGCAATGCAGTGAATTCTAATTTCTATCAAGTCTTTATTATATTTCATCACTTACTTGTCTGGTGAGTGTTGGAGAAGGATGAAGTTGAAGTGAGGTGGGAAATCCTTGAGGAGATCTAGATGATTGGTCTGAATCTCCAGATTCTTCCATGCCTGAAGTAGATAAAAGCATAATTAGGACCAACTTGTGCTTGTCCTCCTAAATTTAAAGCATTCAGACAATGTTTCTTTTGCTGCATGTATGTGTATAGGTACTGTAAACTAAGCATTACGATTATACAAGTGCTAAAAATATCCATGAGCAGCCTTTACATGCAAATATTTATCGTCACAGACTTGTACATGTTCTTTTCTAAATAAAATATTAAACAAATATTAAACAAAAATAAAATATCAACCTGCTTGCGAATATTAAATGTTGTAGATCAGATTCTCAACCAGCCATTCACAAATTAAAAATGACCTGACATATAATAATAATTATGGTAAGTGTCAGTGGTGTATGAACTCTGACCTGCCAGTTCTGGTCGAGCGACTGTAGAACGGTGTTCATCATTCCGCTGACAGACAGGTTCAAGCTGACCTCTCGGTCCAGCATCGCCTGTCTCTGGTGCAGCAGTGCAGCCAAGCGTGATGTGTACGGATCCATCTGTGCCTTGTTCAGCAGTCGTTCCAGCTCCATTGACGTGGCACAGCTCTGTTGAATAAATGCAAGCTCTCAATGTTATACTACCAGCCATTTGATGCCACTGATTTTGTTTTATGATTATATACTAGGTCTTTGAGATAATACAGTATAACACGATTACAGCGAACATGCTTACAATGAATTCATGTTTACAGTGGGGTCATTTTTATTCTCTCAGGCCTTAAAATATATCATAAACTTAATATATTAAAATATAATGAATCATGTTTACAACAAATCAAAATTATCTGTACTTGTCTCTGGCACTTGGCTATTAGTGAGCTATACTGTATGGCTTTTAGATTTGATCATTTATTTTTATTATGATACTAAAGTTAGGTCCTCCAGACAATACTGATGTTGGACGTGATTGTTTCTTTACCTGGTGCAGGGCCAGGAAGAGGCTGGCAGACTGAGGGTCGTACTGTCCACAACACTCCACCAGCTCCAGCGAAATACTGCCCGCTATATCCTAAACATAACAAAAAAAATCAACAGTTTCAGAACAATATTTTAAAAAATACATTTCACTAATAAATTTTTAAATATATGAAATAAATTTAAAAAAATTTAAAAATATTGAAAAATGTTTTAAAATATCACAGCTTTTCAATTAGTAAACCATGGAAATTTTTTAGATCCCAGTATGAATAAATAATTTCATCTTTACAAATGTAGTTTTGCCCACTCCATTATGATGTGTTCTAAAGCAAACCCAGCAAGGAATGTTACTAAATGTAATGGTATGTAAAGAATATTGATATATTCTGGAATTATCTGAATTTAGATGGCCAATTTCCTTGGATTATGGATTAGATGGATGATTTTCTTAAATAAATCATTATACAATCACACACAGTGTATTCATGGGAATGTGTAATGATCATGGGTAAGAGGGAAAGCACCAAATAATTTTTATCTCCCCTGGAATGTAATGACTACAGTGTTTTAACTCTTCACTCACAGAGTAGTGGTTCTGTAAGGCCACATTCAGTCCCTGAACCAGCACCTCAGATGCCTGGGCCAAGTAATGGTGGCAGATGTCATCGTGTTTCTACAAAAAGAAAACACACTGAAGTTACTGCTGTACACACACAACCATTAACAAGGCCAATCAGCATTAATAAAATGAAATAAACATCGACATCAAGTAATGGTTTTTGTTACGGAGAGAATAATATATTTAAGAATAGCCATGATTTGTCTGGGAATGGAGTGAACTTGGATCCAGACCTTGATTTTCTTGATCTGTTTGGTGTAGCGGAGGAATTGGTTAGACTCTGGATCCTCCCCATTCTCAGATTTCTGGTCCTCTGGATGCTCAATGCGACTCAGCTCCTGATTATCAACACATTACTAATGAATCATTCTGTCACACTGTATTTAATTCCATAATATGTGTGTTTTAAACATATGACCACATATAAAAACCTTCCGTTAAATTATAATATATGAAATATGAACTTTGCCTTCACAAACAAAGCTTGACCTTTGAATTATATGTACTTTATTATACATCTTTTAGTTCTCCAACCAAAAAGGGTTTTATGACACCCCGCGCGGCCCATACAATTCAAGTACATTATGTGGGCCTGACCCCTGGAGCCTATCCATTACAGACCGTAAACAATCAGTTACTAACCATTTCATGCACCATCCACTGGGTGGGAGGGTCTGGACTGGCATACACAGCAAAGGCGTGGAGACACTTCCCTACCCCACACAGAGTCTGAAACATTACAAATAATATTTTCTATATTTTCTGCAGCCAACTTTAAAAAATGTTATTATTATTGATAAGTAAATAATAATTGACAATCTATGGCTAGTAACCTTAAATTGTTAATACAAATTTAGGTTTTTTTCTGTTATTGATCACTGAACTTTAGAGATTGGATCTGACTTACCCTGGCCCTCAGCTTGGGGATGTGTCCAGACAAATTATGGGCAGAGACATACTTCAGAAGGGCATCCTCACCAATAACCCTACAAAAACAGCTCATTATTAAAGAATGTGGAGAATAGCTACAGAAGATTATCTATATATGTCTCAAATTGAAAATACATCTAAACTTTTGTTTCAAATAGTCAATGCATAATCTGCAATATTACAAAACTTCCCTGAACACACGGAGACATACATTGGTGAAAGTTATACATAAACCCCAAAACAACTTCAGCTGGACAAAGCCTGGCCAAAGAGGCAGTAATGAAAAAAACCTGATACCCTTGTTGCTGTCTCACTGCTCAAGGTTATTGTATAATGGGAGCTAAAGCAAGTTATAAGACAGGCACCAGGAGGTAAGAAACTTGACTTACTTGGTGACATCCAACCATTCTTTTTCCATGTGAGAATAGAACTTAGGAGTTGTTCTGATGAAATCTTCCACCATCTAAAAATCAATTTTGACATCTGCATTACAAATGCATTGAACATTGCAAGCAGAACAAACACATCTAATTGTTATAAATAAAAAGAATCCACAGGAAATATGTCAAAGAACAAAAATCTCATGAAAAAGAATATGTTTCATATTAAACTAATCTGCATTGCCTTTGTTAGCTTTCATGAGATAAACAGTTTCCAAATCAGATTTGCATTTTGAGGTGTGGGTGTTCTGAAACTGTTGCATGTATTTTAAACTAAAGGTTACCTTAACTACCGATCCCTTCCTGAGATCCTCCAGCTGCTGGGCTCGAGTTTCCTTGGCGTGAACTTGAAACATCTCGAGCATGACGTCACCACACTTGATGTACATGTCGGCCAACTCTCTCTGGACTGGTAGACTCATATTGCGCGCCTACAACAAATCAAAGCATGAAAGTTAGAAAAGAAATTAGCCTGATATTGTAAATTGAAGGTACCCAATAACTATATTCTTGTTTGGAGAAACAATTTTTGCAAAATAATGCAATAACATCAACAGTAATTTATATGGACTAATTTCCAGAGAAAGCAAAATTTCAAAGAGACATATTTTCTGGAAAGACACTTTTCTCATAGAAATCACATCATTACTAAATCACATTCCTATTTAAAGCAGTGTGTTGACATTCATGGAATGCAAATAAAAGTCAGTTTAAGGTTATTCTGGATTCAGCCCTGACACCTACCTCCTGGAGAGACGTGAGGGTCAGGGTGTCCCTGAACGTCTCCTCGGCGACACTGACCCCCTCCTTCAGCACCATCAGGGACTGTAGGTAGTAGGTGTGGATGATCTCCTTCTCTATGGAGTGCCGGGCCATGTTACACAGCACCATGGCATGTTCCCTCATCACCGGGAATGCCTCCCTCTTATAGCCAAGTTTGATCAGCTTCTCAGTGGAAGACTCAAATTTCTACAATGCCAAAGTTCTACATTTATCTTGACATGAAGAAAGTGATTGGGGTAATTAATACAGATTCATTCACTGAGATGTTAAATTGATCCCATTTAATTGATGGAAGTGGTGGATTGCAAAATCAAAACAAGTTGATAAAAAATTTTCAAGTCATCATTGGTATAAATTACTTGTAAAAAAATCTATACTTTTCCCCATCAGCTTAGCAAGCTGCAGCATCAATTAATGAAATTCTCTGTTGAAGTTAGTCTTAAAGTTTGAGTTCTTTTGTCCCACTAATTTTTTTCACTGATTTTATTTTGGTGTCTAACATTTCACTCATAGATTTTAAAAGGGTAAACTTTGCATTAGTAATGACCCTGTTTCAAAGGGAATACACATCAATCAAAACATTTCAATTTTACCTCACAAGCTGCCAACAACTTTGTCATAACTTTGGGATCATTGATGTCTTTGCCTCCACTTAGAATCACTTGAGTCTGTACACTGGCTAGCCTGGAAAAACCAAAATATACCTTATAGCTAGGCTGCCTCAGCAATATTGATTTCATTTTCAGTATGAAACAAGAAGACTAGGCCTCTTACTTGGCTTCCAGCATGGCCAGTATGAAGACACTGACACTGGTTCTGTTCGGCCTCTCGTCAGCAATCCTCTGGAACTCATTGATGCTGTGTACAAGTATCCCCCTAGCCTGTTATAAATATCCCAATCAATCACTCATAGAGATCAAATCATCAAAATAAATACACATGTACATGTATATTAGAATGACTATTGTGGAATAAAAACTTGTGGTAGACAAAAGCTTGAGACTATTTCCTAGATAATTTTTTAATTAAATACTAATTACAGATTTAACCTTTTCAGACATCAACAATGTGTCATAATTTGTGGAGATTTTGATTTTGTGGATAAGGGGTACCTTAAAATTATCACCCTAAAATCTGATGACTCCAACTTTAAACAAAGAACACTGTATTTAGTAGAACTGTCCACTTACGATTCTCTGTCCTTTTCTGTTCTCATAGTCTTTCAGTGTGGCCTCCACCATTAACATGCTAGTCTTGTACCAGAACATTTCATCTCCATCATAAGCACTCTGTATCAAAAAGAAGCATGATCATATTTTAAGAAACTGCAGTACATTAGACTATTTTGATAAACAGATGTGATTATTTCATACTTAAAGCTGAACACCGCTCGTAAATAGGCACTGTCCGCCATATTTCTCTTTCATCACTGCTGTCCCTACAACCCTTATATAAGGGGCAGACCTCTAAACAGTTCAAAGTTCTTCGCTGTAGAGGTCTCACCTGTGTGGACGTTACATCTTGCCTCGCCGTGTTACTCGGTCGCGATGATATTATCAAATTTTACGCACTTTTTTCAAGATAAGAGAATACTAACATCAAAACAATTGATCAATTCATTATTTACAAACAGAATATGTGCATAGTTTAAGAAAAATGCATAAAATCCAAAGACAACGAAAGGAATACTACATGTCGGCCACGAGTTTCAGGTGTGCAATCGGGTGTAACGAAATCGAAGGGTTTATATACCAGGTACCTGTGTGACGGTGCCTATTTATGAGCGGTGTTCAGCTTTAATGTTTGCTAGTTTACAAACCTGAGCCTCCACAGCCAAATTAAAGGCCTGCTTGTATTGGGCTTCCTCCAGAGAAAGCTGACCCAGTAAATACAATATTCTTCCTTGTAAAACACGGTCCTCAAAAGCCTGAAAGTGAAAACCAGTTTGATAATTCACACAATTCACATATTCTTACTATCAAATTATACATATGAAGAAATATTGATATGGATGTTAATCATCTTGATCAATAAGGTACTTTAACTACATAAGGTCAAAGAATCTAGAAAGCAAGCATTTAATTGGATGATAGAGACAATACTGTAAAAGTAATAAAATGGGCTGTGTATTCCTTTAAGGTTTTTGGTCAAAAACAGCTTCTGCTTAATCAAGTACATCGCAAAATGTCATGCACATAAAATTTTAAAATAAATAAATTCAGGAAAAATAAAAACAAATCTACGCAAGCCTAGCTTGTTGGAAAATCAATTTCTTCCCAATATCATATATGTTAATTTACAGGCAGTATTGAAATTCATTTGGCAAGCCTTACCAGTGCTGCATCATTAGCTTCATTCAGGAACTCTCTGGCACTCTGATAGTGGCACTGCATAAAGAAACAACAAACCATTATAATACCATTTTTTTCCGCTTGCACTTTGATATAGAAAAACCACTGTATGTGAAACAAAATAATTTGCTTCAGCCAATCAATTGAAAAATTCAGGTAACTTTAACCATAAATATACAAAGAGTTGGTTGTACCTGTCTTATCAGCAGCTCTGCTGTATCTGTCCAGACATCTCTGTAGGTGATCTTACCAAGAGTTTTGCCTAGGTGAGACTCAATTGTCTCCTCCTGAAAAAAATTGCATAAAATTGTTAAGATAATCTCTACTCCCTGTTCTGTCTATAATTGTCTCTTCCTGTTCTTCTATAATATCTACTTTCTGTTCTGTCTACATAGTTTTCTGGCATATTTTGGCGAGACCCATTAGGTGATCCCTTGCTCCATTTATGAACATTACGTTTTGGACAAAAAATCATCTGGGTTCAAGATAACGCTGGTACATGTATATAATACATGTACTTAATTTTAACCAGTCATCTAAGAGGTTTCAAGTAGTCATTATATTTGTGGAAAACAATAAGACATGTTTAAATCAAAATAATGATAACTATACCTGTACTTCCTAACAAAGAATAAAAGTATCTAGTTCTTTCTAGCAGATGACAAATAAGGTCAGGAATTACCTTGGTATCTGCAACCGATGCCTCTCCCCGATTGGTTGCTCTCTTGGTCAGCTGACCGCCCTTGCTCTCCTCTGCTAGCTTGGCCAGTGACTCCTTGACTCGGGCTTCTTCTCTGGCCACCTGGATCTGTTTCTCCTTCCACAGGGCTATTTCATCTCTTGAACTGAAATGGCATTTAATAATTCCTCTATTAAACACATACTTATTTTAGTGTACATGTATATATACAAATTACTATAATTTATCAATTCTTAACACACACACAGTCATGTATTAAAATATATTGTATATCGGCTACTTTCAACTTGGTAGATTCCAACAGGTTAAGACAAATTGTAACTCTTTAAAGGACAGTTTTCAATTTTAAATAATATTTTCAGAACTGTGTCTGTTACACTTACAGTGCCTGATGTTCTTCATTTAGATACACAGGGCCTCCAGTCTTCTCATGGAAGCTGTATCCATTCTTCAAGTTCAGCTCCAGACACACTTCAGCAGCTCTGATAACAATAAACAGGTTTCTAATTCTTCGGAAAATTATTATAAATATTTCATCTAAGCATTAATCATCTGTAAATAAAAACAAATGTATTTTGCACCTTCAGCAAAATGAAATGACTTGGCTTGCTTACTTGAAGTGAACAAGGACGTTGAGAGGTTCACTCTTGAGAAGGTCCCTGGACAGGAGGTCCTCAAATGCCAGGACGGGGAGGGTCAGGTGATTGTAGCCGATTTCCCTGAGGCAGCTCACCAGGTTGTCCAGGTAAAACAGGGTCAGCATCTATGGAGAAAAGAAAGGTCAAATTATGGTCAAGTATTAGTCTAATAATGGTCAAGATAGCAGGGTTCTCATTAAGTGCCGGCGACCGGCGATTTCGCCGTCTATTTTTACAATGGCGCCGGTTATTTAACTTTCAAAAAATAGTATGATCATCTTATGTAAAGAAAAATCAGTAATGCAGTAGAGGTCTTCGGTTATCTCGTTTGTTTTATTAAACGTAGTGAATGTATAATCGTAAACATAAAATAAAATCGCTGTCGTTTGATGGTTTTCTTATTAGATTACGGTCCCTTCTTTAAAACGCGGTGATGACTCCGGAATCACAATCGGACTGGTTCAAGTTTTATTAAGCGTTTTTCTTTTCCGGTTTTGTATGAGACATAGGTATTACCGAATTTTTAAAGATTAATAATGGCACAGAATTTCCCTATTTCCAAAATTGGATGACGAATTAAATTCGTCTTTTATATTATATTTCTTTGAAATAAGGCTGATCTTTTTTATTCTTTAACACAAATGAGGGACGTATATATACGTCCCTGCGTAAATCATATGATGTATCTAATTTTATTTATTCCCAAGGAGAACGCTCGATCGTTTTCATTCAATTTAAGATTAAAATGACGATCTGATTTCTTTCTCAAACCTAACATGTTGGGTTGGCGCACTGGAACGTCGGTCATTCCAGACCCAATGTCAGAATATGCCGCACATGATGGGTTAATGAGGAACTAAAGTACAAAAAGTCCGATTCATTAGTCCGTCTGTAAGTGTGTGTCATATTTTTTTCTAGCAAAGAATAACCAGTGGGTACTTATAACTTTCTAAATGGATTTCAATGAAACTTGCCCATTTCTTTTTTTTTTATTATAATTTTGATAATACAATTAATTGTATCTACTTTACAAGCTGCAGACACTCAGACTCTATAGTCTTCCCGACACCTAAACATAAATATCAATAAATTTAATCAAAGAATGTATACAACTGCTACAAAAATGCAAAAAAAAATATTTGTTAAAAAATATTTAAATACAAAATTCAAGGAAGTAAGATGGATAGGCTCAGTGCTATGCCTATTAGATTTTTTTTTTTTTTGCAAAATGGCCTCCTAAAAAGTGCCATATTTGGAACAAATAAAACAAGTCAAAATATGCCCAGAGAGGTCCAAGAAGCCGCCTCCTGCAATGTAATTTTTAAAAATTTTCCGGGGGAGGACCCCCGTACCCCCCTGTTGCCGAAAGGGGGGATACCCCCCTCTCGGACTCACCCTCATCGGGCCTCTGGCCCTCAGTTTGGGCCTTCGGCCCTCAATAGTGCCGCCTACTTTTTATTTTCCTCCACCTACTCTAAATATTAATGAGAACCCTGAGATAGTCATATAAATGGCAAATGATGGCAGTTAATTGTTAGTCAAATGATAGTACTAGGCAAATGATGTCAAATGATAGCCAAATGTCTTGCAAACCTGCCCTTGGGGCCATAACATTTAGATGAACTGCCCACTTTTCAGCTTACCAAGAAATATACTTCACACTTACATGGCTAACTATTCATTTTCACTGAGGTGTAAATTGCCTTGTTTTCTATGATTGCTTTTAATATTTTCATTGGGGTAAAACAAAACATTTACTGGTTTTTGCTTTGATTTTCAGTGGGGTAAAACAGCACACTTACTGGTTTTTGAATGGTGTGGGAATTAATTCCTGTCACCTTCATCATTTCATGATGGAATGCTTCAATAACCTGAAAAAACAAAACAAACAAAATTATCAAATACCGTAAAGTATCGTGTATAATACGCACTCGTGTATAATACGCACCCCCCAAAGTTGACCAAAAAATGGCGAAAAAACAGCAGGTCCTATGTATAACACGCACCCAAAAAATGGCGAAATCAACGGCCGCCATTTCCCCCAAAACTATCGATGTTTCATGATAATATTAAAATCCATACGCAATTTCTGCAATTTTGTGATCGGAACACAGCTCAGACGATGAAAATCGACGGCCGCCATTTTTCCAAATAACTATCGATGTTTAATGATAATTTTATAACCAAAGTGCAATTACTGTAATTTCGTGGTCGGAACATGGCCCAAGCGATATTAGAATCAAAGTTCTTACAATTTTACTATAAAAAACGGTATGATTTACAAAAGTGGTATCAAATGGGGCCTATCATTTGACACTTCGTACAGTAAGAGTTTCTTATAGTTACACAACATCGGAGAAGTTGAAGATCAATCATCATATGTAGAGAAGAACGGCAACCGAGCTTTGTGCTTAAAAGTAATAATGTTTGCAGATATGAACCAAAACAACATCAAGAGAAATGATTTAATTGATTAATTATAGTTAAACTGTTTGATTGTTGTTAAATAAACATTGTGAAGAAACGTATGTATGTCGTATATCGTCATTATCAAGTCGTACAAATGATCGATGTATTTTTAGCAGTGTCTATGTAAAGCAATAACGTTTAACTGCATAACTGGAAATAAAGTAATCAAATTAAATAAAATTATAATTATTGCTAATCTTCATGGACTTGAAAACACCCTGTGAAGTCCGACACGAGACAGGTGCATGCTTCTGACACCGGAAATTGTTAAACAAACATTGACCACGCACCGAGTCAACAGGTGGCTGCTTACGTAATGGCGAATACACTGGCGATTTTAAAACTTGTTTGATGCAAGGAATAGTGTTGAGAAAGGATAAATATTTCAATACATGGAAATAAAACTAAGAATAAGGTATTTCTGACGCAGTAAATATAATATACACTCAAACAACTTGCATACCACGCTATATATCGGCAGTATACACTCATACAACTTGCATAACACGCTATATCGGCAGTCACTACTCCCGTGGTATCAAGAATCACGGCTTGAAAAAGTGGGGTAAAATTTTGGTCCTATGTACAACACGCACCCCCCACTTTTGATCAAATTTTGGCTGAAAAAAAGTGCGTGTTATACACGCGACTTTACGGTAATCTGTTTACTGTTCTAGCTTTCCAATAATATATAAAGGAATATCATCATCTACCTAGAAAATAACAAATTTATAGATTATTAAAACCAGAATCTTACAGTACATAAAAATGATTTGCAAAGCTGGGCATGCAGATAAATATTGACACATATCACTTTTCTTTCTTTATCTGACATCAATAATCAAGTAAACCATAAAAAAAAATCACCTACAATCTTATTTATTACATTTGAATACACTAACCTCATCTGGGATGTCAAACTGAGCCCACTCCTCCAGTGTTGTGGGCAGAGTGTCCAGTGGGCCTTTCCTCTTGGGCTTCTCTTTGACCGGGTCTTTCTTGTCGTCCTTGCCACCCTTTCCTTTACCCTTGGCAGAGGCAGCGTTTTTGTCGTCAGCAGCTGGGGGAGGGTTTTTGGCAATTTCTTTCATGACAGGTCCAGAATTTGGCACAGTGATCTGAAAAAATTTGCATTTTATGCAATTCTGATCCCAAATATTTTGTTGGAGTTTATATCAAATTTGCTATTGAAGTGATTTCTCTAAGGAAAAAGCTGAGAAAATAAACTTTAATCATACTTTGCAAAGTTAACTAAATTCACAGACTTATTTGTGAAAAACATTACAACTTACACTAGAAAACCCCTGCATGTTTAGCTTTGAATGTGATATATGTATCAGAGGAACTCCCATTTCAAAAACAGCAGCTACAAAGCAATGTAGGAGTAGTACTGACCTGCCACAGTCTCATCAGATAGGTGTGAGCCTGTAAGAGATAGTCCTTGTAGTCTGGAGAGGATCTCCCAGCGAGCTCAGCCAGCAGAACATGGGCTCTGAACAAGCCATCTATCTGTCGGACGTCATCCAAGTCATTAATGGTCAGGGCGGGGTTGTTTGGCAGCACACCTATTTGTGCAAAAAATTGTTTTTAAAATATTGCTCTTTTTTCTTCTGTCAATTTTTTCTTTTCCAAAATCCAACAATAAACAATCTTGAAAATTTTAAAACATGAAGGGTGCATAAGGACTTCATCATTTTACACTTAATTACTACCAGGTAATTTTGATTTGTGATTTAAAAAAGAAGCAAAATAAAACTGTAATTTTTAAAATACTTGGATCAGAGACCTAAACAAGGTACCTGGCATGATATATAAACTGAAGTAATCATAACAAATTAAAATCTTAACATTCAAATAAAAGAACTACATGAATACTCCCACTGACCAATCACAGCTTGTTTAGCCACTGGAATGATGCCCTCGGCCACCAGTTCACTCTCAGTCTCACTCGCCACACTCTTGGTGTCTGAGGCCACATCTGATGCTTTGTCCGCGGGGATGGGTGTTTTACTGAGGGTGGGGGGTGGGGCCGGCTTTGCTTTAGCTGACCCTTTGCCAGGCCGCTTCTTGTCCAATTTTCCCTTGGCAGCCCCTATATATTGAGGTTTTATACAATTAACAATGAAAATCAATTATAATAATTGTATCTCATTTTGATAGGTTTGGAAAGGAACCATTAATTAATACCAGCCTGAGTATAACTTAATAAAGCAAAAGAATAAGTAGGTCTGTTGAATCAACTAATGATGATCTTTATAACTTATCAAATGAAGGTAATTTATCAAAAAAGTTTTGTTCTATTTTTTAAAGTTAATTATACTGTGGTTTCATAACCGGTACTAATTGTTCTCATCAATTTCTTTGGATTTAGTGAAACTGACAGTTTCAAGAATTCAATGCCAATGATCCTATCAATACAATGTGATATTAGATATAATGGCTCTTCTGAATCAATCAACATTTAAGTTCGTAGACCAAGTAAAAAAAATATTGGTATTCCACTAACATGGATGAAACAACAGTATGCGGTAAAACACGGCTACAGCAAAGTGTCAGGGATATGGGATAAGCGATTATCATATATTAATTCATTATAACCGAATTAGATTTATCCAGTAAGTTTAGAAGACAATTTCCAGATTCATATAAGAGAATTAATCTAACTCTGCTGTAAGCATGAATTCGTTATAAGTGTCATGTTTTACTGTATTGGCACTAAAAAAAGATAAGAGAAGAAATGTTGCAGGCTTTTCTTATTCCCAAAATGCTGAAGTTTAAAGATTCTAAAGAGACTACATGTAAATGTCTGGTACAATGACGAGAAGTACCAACATGCATTTATTTGTTTAGAACTAGCTACTCAGCATACTAGATAATTACTAACAAAGTAACACAATGCATTCTACAATCATATACATGCACCACCCAAGAAATAAATAGCATTTGACTAGCATATATATCAAAACTTGGTCTAATACTCTACAGATATGTAAGATATATGATCTTAAACATGTACAAATCTAAAATAGTACATCACAAGAATACTAAAGACAATAATTTGACACAAAGTGAGCAAAAACAAAGGAGGACATGAGAAACTAAAGGGTAGTGGTTGTGTCAAAACAAATATGAACAAAACATTTTATTGAAGAAATATTGCAAGCATTTAAATTCACTGGAATCAGGTTTAAAACTACACATACATTGTATCAGTAGAGTATACTACAAAGGATTCATGAAGCATTTCAGTGGAGATGCTTTGCAAAAAAAATGTGTGTGCACACAAGTTGTTCACATATCCAATCTGTGCATTTATTACTGTAGATTCCTTATTTTATGCGAGCACTTATTTCCACAATTAAACCGTTTTGCATCAAATCATGAGAATATTAAATCGTGAATGCCGAATATTTATCATAGTTTCATGTAGTTTACATATGTCAGAAAAATAAAAGCGAGATTTAAAAATTCGCGAGATGTGCTTCTCGCGATTTTACACGGATATTAATTCCTCGCATTTAATTAGGAATCTACAGTATCAAACATTCAAGTGAACACATTGCAAAGTTTGAAGCAAAAGTTGTGAAAATGATCTGTAATCAGTATCACTAAAACGTTTGCTACAACAGCTAGAGCCTGTGTGCAAGGAGTAAAGAGTGTGAACTACTTTGATTGTGTACCTTTCCCACGTTTCCCGGCAGACCCTTTCTTTGCTGTGTATAACAAAACAAAACACATCAGAACACCCTATCACTGCTGTGTGTCATTCAGCCACATCAACATTCATAACAAGTGTCCGTGTTTACATACTTGTGCTTCATGCAAATTGACAACATCCATATAACGACAGCTTGTTTTTTATATACAATATTCATCGGCAACTTTTTTTATATTAAAGTTCAAAAAGTGTTTTTCTAGACAATATCAAATTGAAACTTAAAATAGAAATATCCTAAATGCATCCAAACTGCAACTTACAATTATATTTATAAAATCATATTAAATTTTTTAACAGGAAAAGCAAAAGGTATAAGCTTTTCTAGCACTACAGTAAGACTTACATGCAATATATTTTCAATTTTTTTCTTAGCATATACCCACTCAAAGAATAAGAGTACGATATTTTAATAAGCCACTTTATAAGAAGCTTATATGTAATTTAAGAATATTTTTTTTCAAGAACTCAGCAACAATATCTAGACACATCATACAGTATGGATATTTCAATTACATAGTTCATTTAACAAGCATTGGCCGCCAGCAGAAGCAGACATTTCTGGCCCGTACCCACAAGATATATTAAGTATAAATAGACACTTAGGTAAAGCACTTACGAGTAGGTTTTGATTCAACTGAAGACAATGCTGTTGTAAGGAATATTCAGATCAAATTCCAAATTCAATAGTAAAGATTAATTAACAGTAAAATGTAACTGAAATGTGAACACAATATACTGTAAAGCAACTTTTATTGCCACACAATAAAATTCAATTCACAAGCTTCACAAGAGCTATTATAAACTGTTGGGTATATTTCTTGCCAGGATCTAGTCCTTTAGTGTCTCTTGCATTGATTAAAACCATAAAATAGAGATTCTGTCAATCAATAAGTCACTTTGAACTACAAGTCTTTGTGAAATAGATTGTAGTTTATCACTGATAAATCGTGAAATGAATATTTTGCCAATAAAAGCTGGTTTCCAGTATACATGAATTTGTACCCATTTAACACCTTTTTTTATTTTCATGTATATGCACTATTAAACTGTTTCAGTTTTACATCTCTACGGTATCTGAACCTAGCTACCATTATGATAGTAAATTTCAAAGTACCCTACCTACATGTAACTCTAATTATCTGTATATCTGATTAAATGATAATCTAAATATCTGATTAAATGAATGAATTCAACAAAGAAAACTCTATTCTAATTTCCAGACCTGCTTCTGCTTCCTTTTTGAGATCTGTCTCTGTCTTCATGTTCAGCATAATGTCTACCGCCCATTCTAACTGATCGATGGCGTCCTGCAGGGGGAACTCATTGGAGTACAACCATTGTCCAAACTCCAGCAGATAATCCACCTTTAGCCACTCATTACTGGGACTCTGAAGTGGTCAATTATCAAGCATTTATGATACCATGATCAAGTCTATTTTCAAATCATCAAACATTTATTATAAGATCTATCTACTAAAATAAGATCATAGACTTCTACAGTTTGTAAAATGTTTTATCTTGCTTGAAAAAACTAATGATAAAATATTTTTTTTTAAAACTTCATTTCTGTAAAATAATGTGACAATCTGAATAAATGCTGTTTCTCACATTAAGTGCCTCGATGGCCGCCTGGTATGAAATCAGTTGCTCCAGAGTTTCCTTGGAGCTCAAGGCTACCCTTCTCCACATATGAGCCACATAGTCCTCACTCTCATCCTGTGTCAGAAAAATCAGCCAATCAAATCACATACTGAGGTTACTCTCAAAGATCAGCTAATCAAATCACATCATTCTCAAAAATCAGCCAATCAAAACAAACAAATCTTGTTCTCATTTATGTACATACATATACACAAGTACTCAACACTATATACATGTAACATACCTTATTCAGAAAATGTAAATTCAAGAGAATTTAAAAAAGTTAGTTATGAAAGATTCTTTAAAGTTATAATCTTAATTTTCAATGTTTTCAATATTCAACTTGTTTCTCTTTAATCTACACTTGAAACAGTAAACTAATTATTTCTAAGGGTTTCTGAGTAGACTATAATCATATGACAAACTGTTATAGCTACAATATTGTCAAATTCAAGTCAAACCTGAAACATCTTACTATGACATTTACCAGTATTTTTATTCATCAATTTAACTAAAAAGAATCAAAGCAAATGTTTCTTTTCCGAGGTTACACTAAGAAAAACTAACAAAAACCCATGTTGGAGTTTTTTGTTCACTCTCTAAAGTTTTACAATGTACCTTATATTAGAGAACAAATAATTCGGAACCTAACATGACATACAACCTCACTGTGAAACACTTTTTTCCTCAAAACAATTATTCTATTGTATAAGAAAGGGTCAGAATCGAGAACTTAATTGCTGATTAGAACACTATAAAATTCTGTTTAAAACTGTAAATTTGTACATATTGATGTCATGATTGATTAATAAAGAGATTGAGAGTATGAAAACCAAATCTGAAACATCTAGTACTTACATATTTTAATCAAAGATTTTTATACTCAACATTTTTATGTAGAGAATTTGAAAATAGAAGGAGAAAAATCTTATCATCTTTGAGGAAATTTTTAAAAGATTACTGGGAAAATTGCTTCAAAATTTGATGGTGTGAGAGTGCAATACAGTTCCTGATAACTCATGGTGAGGTCTGCTTGTCAAAGCAATCCATACATTGTTCATGCATGTGATGTGAAAAATCTTATTGAAGATAGCATGCACTCTGTGAGAGGAGTTTTATCTCTAATTCAAACTGGGATACAAGATTCTGATTTCAAATTGTCAGTTTCTAGTTTTTGCTTTTCATTTTCTACACTATCTGAAAAAAAATTCTGGGTGAAGGGAAGGAGTGGTGGATCTGGAGTACATGTATTTGTGTTCAATGTAAGCTCTACATATCGTCATAAAATTTTATGATTAAGCTACATTTTCTATTTTTTATGTTTCTCATTGTTTACCTCTTCCTGGCAATGCAATAAAACATCAGAATCATAAGAAACAAATAAATTTCAAAAAGTAACGATTTTCACACTTTTTAAATATAAAATATAAGAATTACTTCAAAAAGGCTATTCAGTGGTCTGGTAATACTGTAAACAGCTGTTGACTTAAACCGGGTAATTAAAAGTTATTTTGGGTTGCATGGGAAGTAATTCTATCAATATTGAATTTAATTCCAAAGTAATTCTGATTTTTACAAGTCTACTTTTAAAATAAATAAAGGAAGCAAATGCACACATCATTTATCATGATTAATATAAACTTAAACTTAAAAAATATAAACACAGATTTGAAAAAATTGAAAAATAAGTTTACCTTAAAATAAAATAGATATTTATCTTTAAAATATGTAGTAAAGTATCAAAAATAACCTATGGGGAAAAAAAATCATCACGTATCAAAATAATAAGACTGTCACACATTTTGGAAAGAGAAATTTTAGAAATAAAAAAAAAAGAAGATATTTCAGTTACTTCACTTACTCCTTCTCCAAAGTGCTG
The DNA here is from genome assembly GCA_016163765.1 of Magallana hongkongensis. Classification (NCBI taxonomy): domain Eukaryota; kingdom Metazoa; phylum Mollusca; class Bivalvia; order Ostreida; family Ostreidae; genus Magallana; species Magallana hongkongensis. The sequence goes on from WFKH01010211.1 coordinate 33,212,211, forward strand.
ATACACATGATATAATTACATCATTTATAATGACAGCATTAATTAAAACAGGACATACATGTATAGGCAATAGACATTGCATATTGATACAAGAAATAACATCAAATTAATTCTTGTCCTTTTAAAGGACAACTCAGGAGATTAATTGCTGCTTGAAATTCAAGAAACAATCACACATATTAATTATTTATTAAATGTGAATAATCTTGCAAGTAAAAATAAAACTTAAAGTACCTTAAATTTCTGGATGTCCATATTGACCCTTCGTCCTAGTTTAGCTTTGGTCATGACTCTGTGCTTGAATATAAGTCTGAAAATGGCACCACAAGAATACTCATGAGAGGTCTCGGATATCATATCTTGCAATATGAGTGCTAGCACACACAGAATGTCTATAAAAATAAGCAACAGTTATACATACAGTCTGTGCTTGGTACGAGGCATGTCATTAATGGCTTGGTCCATAGCTTGGAGCCCTTCCTCCCATTGTTTCTGGAAATATCACAATTTTAATTGTTCAATATTGACATTCAATATTTTTTTCTCAGTCTGAAGTTTACTCAGCAACATGAATGAATGTTCTGTCTCTTCTCTCTCTCTTTTTCTCTCTGAGACATTTATTAATTTTTTCTTGTCCAACATATTACTCAGCAACAGAAGTGCTTTCTCTCTCTCTCTCTCTCTCTCTCTCTCTCTCTCTATGAGACGTCTAATAATTTTTTTCTTGTCCAACATATTACTCAGCAACATAAGTGCTCTCTCTCTCTCTCTCTCTCTCTCTCTCTCTCTCTCTCTCATCATTTTCTCTCTGATATTTACTTGAACTAAATTTAGACTGATACCTTGTCAGCATAAGACTGGAACAGCACTCCGTACATGGAGGCTCTCAGAGTCAGGTCATCCTCTGGACTCCCTATAGTGGAACTCTTTGGCTTCTCTGGGACAGTTTCCACTCCTTGGTCATCTTCGCCACCTTCCTCATCCTCTTCTTCAGTCTTCTCCTAGAAATATCGAACGTCAATAAGATTTTTGCCAATATTCACATGCATGGTACATATAAATAAAGTGCAATGTAATTTTGTTTACTAAACAGCAGAAAATTTCATAAAATTTGCTACTAACAGTGCTATACAGTTAGTAAATCTTAAATGATCATTTGCTATTCAAACCATAGAAATATCAAACAAACATGCATATTTTCATTTCTTTAATTCTTATCAATTTTATGTTCAAGTTTCCCAATGTGTATTAAGACAAAGTTAAATGCACCTCTGTCTTCTTGACTTTCTCTGCTGTTGCTGTAATACATTGTAGCATCACTTTGATTGGCTCTCTCAGAAGCTCTCTTTCTATTGGCTGGCTGACAAGTGGGAGAGATGCGTTCCAATAGTGACGCACTGCTGTCATCACCAAATCATAATTTTCTGCATTTCTGGCAAATCTGTATGATTAAAGTAATAAAAACAAAAATTAACACAGAAAATACACCACACTTCGCAATCAAAAGGTAAAACTATAAATCAAGGTGTGCAAATAAAGGAAGATGCTACCTAGCACTGTTGAGGAAAGCCTCCAGGGCTTCTCGTCTGATAGCGTTTTTGCCAGACATGTTGTCGATGAGACTCTGTCCTAGAACTCCACTAGCATAGGACAGCATTTCTTGTTCCACTGAATAGCGATGGCTGAAATGTATACCATAAAACATCCAGATAAGGAGATAAATGCAAAAGGTCAAAAACTTTTAGTTACTATAAAGAAGTTAATAGAAGGACTGATAAGAGAGAAATAAAATACCGGTATCAGAATGAATGAGTGCTAAATGCAATGTAGTATACAGAAGGTTTTATCTTTTAAGAATGAAGTTAGAACAAAGTTTATGTTGAAAAATTATGTAAAAAGGAATTTTCAACATTAAATTATAATTTGCTGAAACCAGTTTACTTACGCATCCATTTTCCTGTTCTTTGGCTGTGTGCCAACGGTGGCAAATCTAAGTGCCTTCTTGCTGCAGCGCACCACCAGCTGGTGGTTCTTGCTCTGATAGGATAGAGAGGCCAGGCGGGTCCACAGCTGCAGCTCCACAAACTTGTCTGACCACTTACACTCCTCTATCATGTTGGCAATCTGGGTAAAAAAGTTAGGGGCTTTACAATTAATACATAACCTTGGCAGAAGCATGTTAAAATGCTTAAATAAAGTTTTGCTGATATATGAAAAAAAAATATAAAGCCCTGTATAGATTTTGCCAAAATGTGCCAATTAATTTTCACTGATACATTGTATAAACTACCGGTAGTAGTATACACAGCCATGGTGGAGGAAGCATATGAGAATGCTTTAGTTAAAGATCCTACAGTACTGTGGAATCATTTTTATTCGTGGGGGTCAATGTTTGGGGTAGCCAAAATTTGCCTGGTTTGTGCGGACGTAATTTCGTTGGTAGCAGGTTCGGGATAATTTTAATTAATATTAAACAAATACTTTATATACGTTCATGGGGATGTAAATTCGTGGGCAAGGGCTGCCCATGAAAGCCACGAACATTGGTCCCCCACGAACAATAATGATTTCACAGTATATTGATACTTTAAAAGAAAATTCATGTAGAGAAAGCACATGAAAACATGTGGAGCAATATTTCACTGATATATGAAGTACAAAAATATGTAATACAACTTATAAAATAGTTTGTCTTTCGAATTATTTATTGAATTATTAATAACTATATGTCTTGATTACCTCATTGACAGAGGGGGTTTCCTTGAATTCCATGATTCCATTCTTGGAGACGTGCAGGAGTTCCACAGCTACAATAGCTCGAGTCATCTGCCTCTGACCTTCAGAGTAGGGCTACAAGGTCAAACATTTAAATAATTCAAGGATAATGAAGAGATTTTAACATATCAAAGCTAACAACTTCCACAATGTAGTGAATAGTACCCAATGGTACCCAATCAATGAATGGTTTGAATGTGTTCTGTCATTAGAGTCCCCTTACCTCATCATCAGCTCCCAGTGTTTTGGGAATCTGTTGTTGTGCCATCTGCTTGGCCAGTACCCAGGTCTGTAGAAGAGGTTGTCTCACTCCGATGGGTACAACATTAGCCTCTTTACTCCCATTGGTCACTTCTATGGCATAATCACACACCTGTAGTGATCAATTATCAGTCATGTTGATCAATTGAGGAGGCAATGGGAAAGAGGACAATGGATACAATATGCAAATGTCAGAGTTTGCATTTCTCTTTTTAAAAAGTTGTTCACCAGTATATTACACATTAATCAAATTTCCATGAAACAACTGTTGAAAAAAGTTTAATTAAAACAAACTTATTCAAATACAGATACTTATTATTATTTCCTAACAATAAATTCCAAATCGTGATATCTGTATGATTTAACTCTCCTTGGGCAATCTAAATGGGCAAATACCTTTCTCTTTTAGAAGTACATGTATTGCGAAGTGGTGAAAAGTTCAAAGTATAAATAATGAGACCTTAAACGTACCTCGATAGCTTTCTTCAGATCCGGCATGGCCTCGGGGCTGATGGTAACCTGGGTGCTGGGGGCAGGGGCCTTTCCCTTGGTTGGAGAAGCAGCTGGAGGGGCAGGTTTGCCCCCCTTTTTCCCTCCAACAGGAGACTGGGTCACTGTGGGGGAGGGGGAGGAGGGGTCCTGCATTTCTTTGTCTGGTTCTGCAGGAATCCAGGGATACATCAAAGCGTAGGCCAATGCTCCACAGATGTTCACCAACATCATGGTTTCTCTGTGGATAGAAGAAAACAGTTCTTTTTAGAAACATCAGTTATAAGGCCTAGTTAAAACTAAATTCACTTTAAAAACACTGATACTGTCATATTTAAAATCTGTTTAGGAAACCTGGATAAAATTACACACATATTTCCCCATTATTGTAACATGTCCTCATGAACGAGAACATGCCATATGGTGCTAATATTTTAGTATCTTTACAGGTATTTTTTTTCCTTCTGCAGCTTAACATCCTTCAAAGTCAAGTCCATAGTACTAGTTCAGTATGAGCTTTACCATAAATACTGTCAAATATAATCTGGTTCTTTGACCTCTGACCTACCCATCATGCCCCACTTTCTTGATGCCCTCCACGACCTTTGTCAGGGTGTCCATGACCTCCCTGTGCCTCCTCTGGGTCAAGACGTGGTTGTTGTAGTTCCAGATGTATGCAGCAGCACTACAGACCAACCAGGGCTCCTCTAGTTCCACCCCCAGTTCCAGTCCTCGCAGGAAACTCCGAGTGGCATCTGCCGATAATGATTTGATCCAGTCACTGAGAATAAATCACTTAATTTGTTAGTCAATCTATCAATCATTTTTAAAAAAATACAGTTAAATTTGATCAAGTAATTGAGAATTAGTCAAACAATTAATCAATCATTTAAAATTGTCATATTTTGTAAGAGAATACAGTTTGACTTGATATCATGCTTACTGTCTGATGAAAATAAAAGTTTCATTTATCTATTGTCCTCCTAACTTTCATTTTACTAATGGTTGCTCAAAGAAATATCTTTTCATAAACAAGCTGTTTCTAACAAATTGAAAGTAATTCCTGGTGCTTATACAAAGTATTGACTCCTTAAAATTCTCATAGCTCATCATAATAATTTTAATGTTAAAACTTTAAATTTCAAAGAAATATCTGATTCAATGTCTGAATTGGTTCAGATTGATTAAACCTTACCAGTATTCAATCCAGTCTGGGTCTTCTTCAGGTTTCTTGGCGACATAGCCTTTCGGACGCTTGCTTTTGTCCACTGGTGGAATAGGCATGTCATTCAATTGTACACCCTCAGTCCTCAACAGATGAACTGTGGCCTGTCAGGTAGAAATTTAGAGAATGCTAACTTAAGTTTACCAAATTGAAGCATAATCTTTTTAACTGATGGAAAAGATGACACTGGCTATATCAGAATTCAAAGGAGAAGCAACTAACTGGTTAAGAAACACAAGTACACTCGAATTATTCAAATTCTTTGAGGTCATAGAATATCCCATATTTCCAGGGTTTTAGAGATGTGTTTTTTGTTTAAAGATACGGTTATTTTATTCTTAAATTCTTATGAATAAGCATTCAAAGGGATTTTAACTTGTGGGCAAGATACATCCATGAAATTCACAAATTATGCATGCTTGAAAAATCTGCCTGATGATGCCACAGTAGTTATACACAAGTTTCCCACAGGGTAATTACCTCCCCCTGAATAAAAGCGACTTCTGCGAGCATTCTAATGAGATCCTTGTCATACAGTGGAACCATTCTCTCAGGGCTTGTAGGGCGACTTCCTGGCTGTGACTGCTGTGTCACCATGCGGCTCTTCCTGTCTGACATATCAACACTAGAGGGCGCCACTTCACCACCAGCTGACATGGACTGCTCCGGTGGAGGGGCTGGGGTTTTTGTTTTCTCTGCAGGTTTGGGGCTTATGAGTTAAAAAAAAAGAATTTCAAAAAGATCAACAAGATATCTTTATAATGTTAACTTTATCATTTAATTTCTTCAAGTTTATGTTTTTTTTTCAACACATGTTCAGAAATTTCAGACCTAATTTGAGGATTGTTTGCATATCTTAATATATTAACATAATTTTCATCCCCAGTCCTACACAGATGAATGAATCACCGATTAAAAAAACATGTAAATCAATGTCTCGTCCCTTTTTATCTTTTGGCTAAAATCAAGTAATCCATTTGTAAAATGGATTCTTTTTCCACTCGATTTTACTTTACAATTAAATAAAGCAATTTATTAGCATTCACTGCCAGTTAAAAAAACAAAATCCTGCAGATTGATAATAATAAATAATCTCTGAATTGAAATTTAAAGTGAAAATATTTCCCATTTCATAACCATACCTTTCCATTTTTGGTGGTGGAACATTTTTCCATCGACCATCGTCATACAGAAGACAGAATCGTGCGGCAACACGACATACGTCCCACACTTCTTGTTTCCGGGCTGTCTTGGCTAAGTCTCCCCAAAGTCGAGCTCTAGAAAATCACCCAGTGCGCGTTCAAAACAGGCTCAAAAGCCATACAATTGGAAGTGTATGGAAAAGTATATGTTAGATAGATAATTTCCACCCACCCCCTTTATCCTTTCAATAAAGTTAATATTATGTAGAAATTTGATTCATAATTAAACAGCATTAGTTCACACTCTAAATTCTCATGCAGTCAATTCCACAGATAAGTTCATGGAATTTTTGTCATCATTTGTTTATTTTTTCAACATTTCATGCATGCAAATTTTTAATTCACAAAACATCATGCAGGCATCATTTAACAGTATCTAAATTTAGACCTATTTAGGCCAAGGTTGGCATTGAGAGATTGCTGAATTCCTTAATTACGTGTATTGCTCAATGAGAATTGGGACACTTGACTTACTAGATATACTTGTATGAGATGAGATCTATCAGCTAAGAATGAACAAATGTATTACATACAATGTTTATCACATGCTATATATATCTTTTGGGGAAAAAATGCTGCTAAATAAAGAAATTAATAATTTCTTCATTATATAACTAAGAATAACAAAAAACAAAGGAAAATTTTAAATATACACATGTAGTAAAATAAATACACTTAATGTTTATATACAATTTGAAAACACTTTATCGAGAAAAATAATAATCTAAACATAATAAATTTAAAAGTGATCGAAGTCTTAGAGTGTTTTAGTAGTATGTGTACATTTTATCCAGACTTATAATTATTTTACAGGAAATGTCTGCTTTATCCCCATTTAAACAATAATTATGATCACGGAAGAAATGATATCTATCACAAATGATGAAATATAATAAAATGATGAGATACAATACATGCAGGTAGCACTAATGGAATGGTTCACTAAAACTTAAGATTCTGTATTAGTTTTTCACATACATGTACATCAGTTTAATCTAATTAAAATTTAATCTAATTTAAAACCTGGTATTCATTTTTTTTTTTTGTCTCTAGCTCTATCAACATTATATAATTAATTTTTAAGAACTATATTTTAATATTCATTATTTAGATCCAAGCTATAAACACACCAGTAGCTGACTAGACAAATGGGGTTTTAGCTATAGTTATAATCACACAATACTCAACTGTTCTCTATCATTTTCAACTCTGGAATCAATTCATTAATTTTTATAGATAGAAAAAAATTGTTTCATAAAAATCCACTCTAAACTGTTCAGTATATAAGATACCAGGTAGTTATATTCAAAATGAATGCTCTACTGGTATAACATTGTCAAAGTAATAAAAATTTAATAATTTCAAATATTAATGCCAATTAACAGCTGCATTAGCATCTCATGTTTGATTTTTGAATTGCAGTCACATTTTGATAAAAGGATCTATACATCTCTATGGTAAGAAAAAAAGACTTTGTTGTAAAGTGAGCTCATCTGAGTTTCATGGCCCTAAAACCAGGCCCCTGTACCAAAACTTAGGAAAGCTCACTTTTGATCATAGTCTCAATTCTACAATAGGAATTTATGGTGGAAAAGTGAGACTGAGATCAAAAGTGATCTTGTCTAAGTTTTATGGCCCCAGGGCCTGGTGTTCGACACACTCCTTACCTCTCCCTGTCATTTTCATCCCCCAGTCTCTTCAAGTGTCCCTCAGCTTTCCTCACACATTTATTAAACTGCCGAGCCTTGTTGGCCAATTTCTGAATCGCCGTCTGGGGTGCTTTTCCTCCGGTGACATCTATGAAGATTGAATGAAAAACAAAAAAGTTCAGCAGGACATTAATGTACTTACATTTCATATATACTTTGTAAGCATTCAACAGCTTAATATTATTTTAAACTTTTGAATTACCTTGGAATCATTTTTATTCGTGGGGGTCAATGTTCGTGGGTAGCCCAAATTTTCCTGGTTCGTGGAGACCTAATTTCGTTGGTAGTGTAATCGGGATAATTTTAATAAATATTAAACAAATGATTGTGTATAGGTTCATGGGGATGTAAATTCGTGGGCAAGGGTTACCCACGAAAGCCACCAACATTGGTCCCCCACGAACAATGATGATTCCACAGTAATCACATCCCTACTTGTAAGATTTTATATATTTTTATATCTCAAAACAAGGAATTTAAAGTATTTTATTAAAAAAAATGTACAAGTATTATAATAATTATTATTCAGTACAAGTCAGGTATATATAAATCAATGCTTGAATAAAGACAGGATCAATTAAAATATCATAGAAATTGGACCCTGGAACCAATGATTAGTAACTGCCTGTTTTATCCATCTCCAGTGCTAGAAGAGAATTTTATTGTTTACCATATGACCAAAAGAATAGAGGGAATATACAATAAGGGTGGTCCTGCTACTTTCTAACATTTCCTCAGTACTTCACTTTATTATAAAAAATTATATTACAAGTATAAATGATACCCTGTATCTGTACATTGCATAGACTTGGTTGATTTAAAAGACCTTCAGCAGCAGTAATGTTAATGTTTACATGCATTTTAAGCAGTAAATGAAAGCTGCTTAACTTCTACATCATGCTAATTGCTCAATATGAGTAAATCCGACCTAAAGTTATACTTTACCCACAAATAAAAAAGCTATATTAATAAGTCCATTTCATAACCTTGTTACTATCAACACCTACTGTATATCTATGTGCTGTCATATTTTTCCCTAATGGTCTAATAGTGACATACTTCAACTACATTTTTTTAAAACAATCTAACAAATGCAGATCACTAATTAACCATTCACATTCAATTTAATACTACTAACATCTGAATTGCTGGCACAATCTGATCCATATCTGCATCTAGTTATTTTATCATAACCTGCAGACATACACGATATATACCATATTTTATCATTGATATGGCATTGTGTATTGTCAGATAACAATTAATATATATGTATTTCAAAATAGTTGCATTTATAATTTCCCCTGAATTTATTATTATGCTGATTAAATATTTGTCATTAGGAGTACTGTAAATTCCTTATTTTTTACGCGAGAACCTAATTCTGCGATTCCGCTACTTTGTATCAAACTGCGAGAATATAAAATCGCAAGCACCAATTTTTTGTTATAATTTCATATAGTAGTTCAAAACTGTCTGAAAAATAAAAGAGATATTTTAAAATCAGTGAGGGTTGCTTCTCGCGATTTTACACGGATATTAATTTCTCACGTTAAATAAGGAATCTTCAGTACTGTGCTAATTATACATGTAATCTATTTCAGCATTATTGGCTGCCATGTTTCTCTGTTCTCTAGTCCTGTTCTATAATTTCATTACCATAGTTTTCTTTTATTATAAATGAAAATCAAAATATTTCATTAATCAACACATAACTATATAATGCTAAATTCTGTATACAAGACACACGAGAGAAAAGATCTTGAGAGTTTCTGAAGAATAATTTGCTTTAATTTGTGACTATCCCTAAGTCTTTTAAATCATATTTTCCTCAACCCTTTTTTCATTAGAAGAACAAAATTAATATTTAGTGCTAAAAGGGTCATCTCCCTCCTTCCATCCTCCTGAAAGATTTTTATTTTTTTTTTAAGTAGAAACCATCACAGATTTTTGTAAAAATAAAGTTAAACAGTTACAACTAATTAACCCAAAATCAATGAACAGCTAACAGAACAGAACTGCTTGGAAGTCATATTGTACACAACACACACAATTTCCAGATTCTGTTTAGCATGTTACAGCGGCTGCCTTATTTTACGAAAACAAATGTCTAATACTGTATTGTACTTGATAAATATTTACATTGAAAACAGAGTTAATATTAAGAATCAAAGAATTTAATACAATGATGAAAAAAAAATAATCTGGAAATTGGTACGTGTACTAAAATGATATCTTGGATTAATTTGAATTAAGAGTGTTCTAAAACCTTTTTTGTTCTCGTCCATTTTTTTCTCTGAAATAAAATTAAAGCAAGCAAAAATGAGAGTTAAAATAAGTAATGTTGATAAGTTTTGGACACCTTGAGAGAAGAAATCATGTAAAAATGATGATTTTTGTAAATAAGCAGAATGAAGTCCATTGTGTCAAAAGCATTATAATGGGAACTATACATCCTTGCATTTCTTTTTAATCAAAATAATATGCATGATCAGTTGTTGAATTAAACACATACAATGCATATATCTACGATGTCAAAAATATTTTTCATGCCATTATGATAATTGAATAAATCAAAGTCATGCATTTATTTACGTATATTCCCTTACTCAGCAATAAAAGAACATCTGCAAAAACGTTCACAATGAAAAAAGCTTTATTCAAATACATGTACATACATGTATATGCAATCAAACAAAATGAGAATACAAAGGACAATGTAAAAGACAGAACAATGTGAGGAAGAAAAAACATTTGCAGAATAACAGTTTCAAAATACTTTTAAAAGCACACACATACATATATTTCAAGAGTTTTAAAAGGAGTCAAAATCACATATTTGATGGCAATATTTAGTTGCAAGGAAAATAGAGGATAAAACTGTAAACCAGAAACAAACGGTGTCCAGTCTCTATTAAGGTTTGATACAGGGTGTTGACAGAGTTACCCACCTTTGGTGTCACTCTCGCTGTCCAGCACCAGCTGGAAGGCGTCCGGGGCCAATGCCTCCCCCACCTTCACCAGCAGCGACCTCTTCATTCTCATCGTACCAGAGTCCGCCTTACGGGCCTAATGAATCAAAAAAATTTAAATCATAAAAGATAACACAAAGCTATTTTTTTAAAAGCTGAAACATGGGAAACAATGTGTAGATTAAGATAGCAAAAGAAATAAAATTTTCAACATGTTACTGTCAATTTGAAAATCACAATTTAGAGGTCTATGTGAATAACATTTTACAGTTAATTATTAATTATAACCTTTTTGGAAAATAAATGCATATAATGTGTTGGTTCTCTAACAGTATTTATTCAAACAAATCTAAGAAATAAAAAAAAAGAGCCTTACAGTCTGTATTAAGGTACATATGTAATTACCTGCTCAATTATCATTGCTGCTATGTCCTCTGCCCTGTCTGGTTGCTTGTACAGCTGAGCTCGTAGTTCCAGTCTGCGTAGAGAAACCTCTAGTCTCTCCTTGTATAGACCTCCATCATCTAGAGCCAGAGCCTGTTTATACACAGAGAAAATAACCAGACACGCTTGTGAGTGGATCTTTTACACATTTTTGGAGACATTAAGAAACCTATTTTTATCAAAATATTTCAATACACTAAAGGGAATTCATCTCTGAAAACATTTTGAAAAATAAATGGAAGTAGATTTATCATTCATCCTCTAAATACATTGAGAAACTATGAAATGCACTGGGTAATCATAAAATCTTTTCAAGATTGTTTTATTAGAAATTTAAAGGGACGGGACCATCCAGTGGCATGGTTATCTTCATGCATGTACAATACAAAGAAAATTCTGATGCCACACAATAAAAGAGCAGCAAGACGTTGCAGGAACCTCTGACTTTTTTGAACCGACTTTGACAAAAGTTGAGGTACCACTGACCTTAACAAGGTGCTCCATGGCCACCTGGATTTGCTCCTGGTCCTCTTCACACTTGGCAAGCTCGGTGTGGATCTGGCACCTCAAGCTTATCAACAAACTGAAAGTAGAGAGATCAAATACTGTCATCATGAATATCTATTTTATCATGCAAATCCATGATGAACCAATTTTTGAGGGGTTTTTTTCCTGTTTTATGATTTTTTGCCTCTGAAAAATGACACATTTGCAAGTCATATGAATTCTATGGCTACTCATAACTATGTACTTATTCAGAAATGTTTATGCAAGACAGTTGGTGACACTCTTGATTTAGTTGAAGCTGCATTCCACCAAAAACGCTAAACAGAATACTCATCCAAATGCGACATGTTTACAGTATTGTAACTAGGTTTACAGCCATATATCAGAAGAAACATTTCTTTTCACATTATATATAAACATGAAAGGGAGTAAGTTTCTATTATAAAACTATTGTTTCAGCATTATGTGGAGTTATACCTCTGAATGTCTTCAAGAGCATCTGCCAGCAGGGTGAGTGGTTTGCGGACATGTTTACGAAGGTTGGGCTGTAGGAGAGGAAGGATGAGGTTCCACTGGGTCACACAGCCCGCCTGTATCACATTGGGGTCGCCCTGTCTAATGGCATTCATAATGGTCTCCTCACATCTCTTTATGGCCTGCAGTCTCAGCTGTAGTATATATCAAACATTTATCATCTTCACAAGCCAAAGTTTTCTGTTTCATACTCTAAGAAGAGATCCTTAACACTTGGATAGCAAAGATTCAAATTTACATGCTCCAGTAATTTTATTGCTCATCTTTAAGACTATACAATATTATTTATGATTGACATAATTATACGTTACTATGATTCATACAAAATATTTCTACTTTTTAAAATCCAAAATAACAAAATTCATCTTTCACAATTGTAACATTCAATTTTCACAACATCATGACCCTTGTCACACTAGATTGTAAGGATATTGTATCGAATTAAATAATAAAAACATAGAAATTTTTTGAAAAGATATTTTATACATACATCAACGACAGATTTGTTGAAGCTCTCTTGTTTATCTCCCAGGCTTCTGACCATCAGTTCACACTGTAGAAACTCCAGCTCCAAGTAAAAACTGGGGTCCTTCAATCAATCAATCAATCAATCAATCAATATAGTATAGCAACCAATCAATCAATCAGTCAATATATCAACTTACAATTTAGGAATCTTTCATTTTAATCAACAATCTGACAGTACGAATATGTGCAAACTATTTGTCCACATGTATACACAGTAAGTCAAATCAAGTAGGTATTATAGAGTAGTCCCAAATTGTCAGTGAATAGTTTTATAGCATCAACTTCTATATGAGAAACATGGTCAATGAGTACATAAATTAATTTAAGAGAAAAGTGAGAGACCAAAAAAACCTCATATACAACTACACTTAGTTCTTGTTATTCAAATATATGGTAGTACTACTTACTTTAACAACGCAGGTTTTCATATGGTCCACACAGTCTTGGGCCAGATCCGGAAATTCCAGTTCAATACAAAACCTGGCCAGCTCCAGAAGGAGGTAGGGTCTGGAAGGACATAGATTGAAGTTAAAAATACATGTATAACTGACAGGGAAATATATAATGACCACAGAAGCCACTCTCAGGGTGAAAATAACAATTCAACATGTACCATATTCATATCCTAAAATATGAATTTATAAAATCTAATTCTATTGAAAGCAAAATATTTTGCATATGGAGTGAAAATAAAGATTGCATTAATTTAATTGTGTGAACGAGCTGATCAAAAACAATTTTAAAAATACCATATAGATCTATAAGCAGTGGTGCTGGATGTTTACAAATTCTAAAAACTATTGTTACATTGAATTTAAAAACAAAAATTTTGCATATGCATGAATACCTAATTACTGATAAAAAAAACTAAAAAAAAAAATCAAATATTAATTTAGAAAATATCTGAAAACTGGAAGAAAAAAAAACAACTATAGTTATCAAACAAATCAGATGATTTCATATTAGTGAACTTGAAAACAATTTTGTTGATCATGCAACATAAATGATTCACTCATACAGAAATGAAATAAATCTAAATCTTTAAGAAATAAAACAGGAACATATATTTTATTTTTAGAATAAAATGAAAACTATCAAAACCACGCAAACAATGCAAAGTTTAGCCGAACCTCTCTACATCTGACAAGTCGATTCTGAAATCATATCAAGTATAGGTGAAAACTAGCTATTACCTATAGTCAATCAATGAAACAATATCAAAATGATTCTCATTAATTTTAACACAAAGATTTAAATTCCCAGTATCAGTTATCAATCAAAAAGGCATTCTAGCTATCTTGTGTGTAGAATAAGAAACCCCATTTTTTAATATTTTAAAGGTGTATATATTTTCTCCTTCAGTAAACCAAAACATGTAGATATACTGCTTCATGTAAACCCTTTATACCCAATTAAATTTAGGAAAGAATTCATATACATGCACATGTAATTTCATTTGTGTGTTGTAATCATGCAAGGTATGCGTGTACATGGTCTGATCTATGGTATTCTAACACACCTATACATATTATTATATTTATATTAAATATACATGGACTTTATTAATATTGATATTTATAGGACTTATAGTGCTGTTATGAGAATTATGGACTTTGACGAAGACTCACTTATCTGCGCTGTCTGGGGCCAGTCTCTTGGTACTGGTGGGGGTGGGGGTCCTTCGTCCTGCTCCCTTGGTGGGGCTTTTCCTGAGGAAAGGTCATTAGTACATAAAGCAAGTGAATCTAATATCAAGCGAAGCTGGTCTTCTAAATTATTCATTTTTTTTCTGCTATTATCCATGTTTAAAATAAGTTAAACTATGCATATATCAATAATTTGTTAATTAAAAACACAGCAAATTGAAAAAAAAAATCTCAAAAATAACAAAAATGATATCAACGCATTAAACTACTTTAAAGGTAGAACCAATGCAGGTACAAATCTATTTATGTGTACGATGTAATATCTAACAGGAAGTTAATCTAACTACATGTACAGCATCAGCAAACCGGTAAACACAATACAAAATGTACATTATGTATATGTACATTATGGATCACTAAGAACAGTTATTGTATGTTAATACATGTATCCTCATAATAAATAAATTGTCAAATATCTTGTGGACTTGATAGCATTCATACAATGTAAATAAATAAATAATTTTGTAACTACATGTAATATGCATTCTCTATTGGTAAATGTATTTCAATATGCTACATGTAGCTACATGTATCAGGGGGTTAAACTAGTATGTATTCAATTTAGGTTGTTTTACATTAAATATCTCAACTTTCTTTGGTTTTAAACATGTATGTTTGGACGGTTTTATCAACAACTGAAATCCACATCAGGAAGCGAAAGCTAAGGAAGGGATAACACGGGTAAAATCAAACACCACATCAGTGATCTTAAAGTTGTTTTCTAAATATTTTCAGAGTTTTCTGACAACGTAGAGGTGTCATGTTTTGTGAAATATTTTGTGCGTTATATTTTCATTTCAGTTTTCAGATTTCATAGATATGAGTTAAAATTTGTGAAATATTTTAATCGCTAACATTTGTGTGAACTTGGTGTTTTTAGTACTATAATGATTGCATATACCAGTACCACTTCCATGAGATTTTATGTATGCAAGAAACCACAAGACTGAAATTTTCATAAGATAAATCAAGATATTCGTTCCTACATTTTATAGGTACTTATTTTTATACTATGAATAATTTGTTCATGCATAATGTGGATTACCTATCTATTAAAGTGTAACATTTGCTTATCTAGTAAGTATATACCAGGTAATATTTGACATGCTTAACACATCAGCTTGACTGACATGCTCTGACACTAATCTTGAATCTCAACATGCTACATATGTCACCAATTCCCTATAACATTCATGCAGTTTTGTTATTTGTTGATCAGACTTTATTGTATAACGCTATTTGCCCCAGGATGATAGGACATTCTCACAGCATTCATCCATTGCTATTGAACACAAGGACTGAACACATCACATGCTAGCTAATTAATGCTTTATCTATAGTCCTGAACTTACGTATCCTCTTCAGAATTTTCGTGGTCACTCAAAGTTTGCTGACTTAACTCAGAACTGTTGAATGCAAGGTGATTTGTTATGAAGGTGAAAGAAAATCTATACACACAAAGGTTACATTAATAGGTTCTTTCAGCGACCTGGAGGAAAATTACTAGTTATTCATGATTATTAATTCTGACGTGTTGAAAAATGTAACATATTATGGTTTTTTATAGTGCTATATTGGAAAAAGTTATACTGTACTTTGGAAAATGGTGTGAATTCAGAAATCTCTTAATGCGATTGTTTGGACAGATTCCTAAGTCTGTCAGGACAAACTTTGGAGAGATGGCAAGGTGCCAGAAGTTTTAATAAAGAGAATCAACATTTTAAAGAACGTAAATCAATATATGACTATTGGATTCAAAAAGAGAGGGTGGTTGATTTTATTTTTAGAAAGGTTTAATTTTTGCCGAAATGATTCCACTTTTTTTCTGCGTCATTGAAGACTGGTGTGAAACTGCTTGGTGGAACTGTAACACGGGTGCGTGAATACTCACTGAGACATTCTCGACCCAAGGTCTCGGTCAATGTTTGACAAGACCGATCCGGCGGAACTAGAGGCCCTTTAATTTGTGAAAAACAGATTGAAATAATTCTATCGGTTTATTAAGATACGTATACTAATCTAAAATTCTTAGGTTTAAATACTTCAGAAATATATGTTTATACATATATATATATCTTGTAATGCCATCTTGCTTAGATCTTTCTTATTTCATATGGACTACATATGCTGCATGAGTATAATAAACTACATGACGATGTAATTGAAAATATAACTGTATAAACTTGTGAGCATTTAAATATCATTGCTTTCCACATATGCTACAGAATGGGATAAACTGATGTGCAAAGCCCTATATATCTTTGTACATATACTTTTAAAAAGCAGGGTAAGTTTGTCTGCAATGTGAACAAAGATGAATGTATGTGCATAAAAAAAAGAAACGAAAAAAAAACCCCACAAAACAAAAAAGTTAACATAATTCATTTCAAGTGTATTTTTAAAAAAACAATTTAAAACTCCAAATATGGAAGACTTGAACATTGAAATGGATGAATGATGGATGGGAACCAATTTAGGAACAGAACTCACGTATTTCCTGGGTGAAGGAAACTTTATGAAATCAATATGCAAATTTTTAAGAATAAATTAAATTTTCATAATATTCATTATTTTCAATTTTTTAAATGTGCTTCAAAATTACCATAAAAAGCTGTGTTATTCAATTGAATTGTTTCCTCTTGATTAATATAAATGACAAAAGATTCATGCATATTATGTCCACGTCATTGCAATTCTGTTTGTGAAACTTACTAGAAACTACGGTAGTAGTTAATTGTACCTGTCTTTTTCCAACTCCTCCATCTTAGATGCCCCAGGAGAGTGAGTCCGGATGGATTTGGATTTTGAACCTTTCCCGGTCGGAGTTTCCAGCTGAACTGTGCTGGTGTGGGCCACACCCATCTGATTCAGGATGGACTGTATTTCACTGTAGTATTCCCGTGGTTCATTGAGGTCACAAGACCTGTATAGACATGTAAGATTACAGCTTTTTAAATTTCATAAAGTTCATTAATTTAAAAACAGAAAATTAGAAATTTAGATTAAATCTTTAGATTTGGATTCTTTATCTATTTAGTTTTAAAAAATATATATCATATAACAAACCAAAAAAAATAAAAATTAAAAAATTGGTACCGGTACCAGTAAAAAAAGTTTTAGATATTTTGTTATTAAGTTGCCCTTGATAATACAATGTATTTATTAATCATTTACTAATTCTGCAGACATACACTTTGAGTTTCAAAATTTTGTAATAAACAGACAACTCGGGAGAGTTTTTCACATCCTTGTGCAGTTTGGCAGAATCTAACAGCTGGTTTCTCACCTTTAAAAAACAAAATTAAAAATATATATCAAATTTGGCCTCTAAATGAAACTCTTATCTCATTCTTCAACATTTATACAATCTCATACATTTCAAACACTGCAAAAAAAAGTTCTGTCATTAAAAATAAAACCTTGAACAGTAACTATTACTGTTTACAGTAAAACACGGTTATAGCGAACATCCTTATAATGAATTGACGCTTACAGTGAAGTGATTTTCATTCCTCGTAACTTTATTACATGTTATAAATTTGACGGATATAACAAATTATGCTTATAACGAAGCAAAATCGCCCATCCCTGGCACTTCTTTATAAGCGTGTTTTACCGTAGTTGCATATACATGTATAAATTATTACATATTAAGTACATCTTGTGCTAATATGAATAATGTCAAAAACTCAACAACAAAAAATATCCAAAAGACTTCAATTATATACACTCAACTCAAATGATATAAAAATCTAAATTTCAAGCAACAAAAATCATCAATACATGTATATAGATGAGGTGACTTACAATGAGTCCAAAAACCTGTTTGTACAGATGGGGCACATTTTGTTTGATAAAGGTGGCAGCTGCTCCTGCCACACTGGAGGCATCCGCTTTCCTTCCAGCATCCAGATGACATTCCATGAGGGCTCTGAAAGAATTTCATGACTCATTTTATTTTTTAATCTTTTAACATCAATGAAATAAAAAATATCACTGGAGGAATATGTATTTTTCTTCCTGGTACCATTGTATATTAAAAATTTGCCATCATGATATTAAATGATCTACATAAACAAGAAATAAGAACGAATTCATACATCATTAGCTGTGCGCGCCATTCAAAATCTTTGTCGTCAATGTCATCCAGTGCCTTTACGACTTGATGCAGACTTCGTGCCAAATACTGGCGATAATTAGGCTTCAAGAAAGGGCGACAGAATTGCCAGTACAGTACAGAGGCATTGTACACCAAAAAATGGTATCTGTTTGAAAAATTATTATAGATAATTAAATATAATTAAACAATAATTTACAACCAATACATGATTTAATAAAACCATTGAATACTTGCTTAATATACAGTATTTTGACATGAAAAACAATTAACTAACCAATCTTAACTGTAAGTGTTCCAATTTCTGCTAATATTATGAACTATAATGTAATTAAAATGTTATTTTTTATACAATTTTAAAATTTATTTAAACTAAAATATATATCTATTCTTTACAACTCAAAAAAAAAAAAAAAATTATTATTATGATTTTAATGTCAAGATGTTTTTGTTTACCTTGAGTTCTTTTTGGCAAATGATATGGCTTTTACAAGGTAAACTACTGCCTTTTCGAGTTGCTCCTGTTGTAAGTGAAATCAAAATATTATTCCATTACGATGAATTGCTGTACAGTGAGAAGCAATAAAAAACCTGTTATTTTTTTCCATGATCAAATAAATTAATGAAAGAGGTGTTAATATAATTCTTACAGGGTTGTTTGCCTCTTTTGGAGCCAATAGCTGTGCTTGACATAAATAAGCTCTACACAAGAACTGGTTGGCAGGTGGTGGTTTCATAAAGTACATCTTGAGACATTCTCTTGCCATGTCA
Organism: Magallana hongkongensis; assembly: GCA_016163765.1. Classification (NCBI taxonomy): domain Eukaryota; kingdom Metazoa; phylum Mollusca; class Bivalvia; order Ostreida; family Ostreidae; genus Magallana; species Magallana hongkongensis. The sequence goes on from WFKH01010211.1 coordinate 33,231,451, forward strand.
GGCATTCCATTCTGAATTGGAATAAAATTGAACAATTAATCTACATGAGAAAGAATATTATTCTGTTTTATATTTTAAGAGGTGAAAATTACTAATTAAAATAGTAATAGTTATCATACAAAATCTCACCTGGAAAGCTATCTCAGCACAAATAACATATAAATCAGATCCAAACGATTCAGGCGTATCAACCGCTGGCTTGCTTTCTGCAACATTTCTAAGTAACTGGTATGCCTGCTGAAGATGCTGATTGTTTTCCTTTCCTATGCAATAATTCAAGAAAAATCACGTGGTTATTCAACAAAAAGTCACGTAAGTATTTCAGATTACAGCTAAACAGTTATTCTATTTATTAGCGATAAACAAACTAGAAAATTTTATTCGAGGAAATTCGAAATTTAAGTCATTCTATAGATTTTAAGTTTCGCGAATATTCAGGAAAAAAGCATACCTATTAATGACTGTGCTTTTGTAAGCAACGTTCTAATGTTTGTATCCATTATGTTTGGAAAATGTTTCTTCGAATTTAACCGAGAAACAGAAATATATTAGTTTTCAAAATTGGTCGGGCACTGACTGTCCGCCATGTTGTTTACGACTGTTTACTTTCAAATCTACAAAATATAGTGCAGATAACGTCCTTCACACGTTGAAAAAATGTGGATTTGACCATATCCATGCTTTATTTATTATAACGCTGCAATAATGCATTGGTCACTGTGCCTATATTTGATATGATATGTATTCTTTAAAAGTTTTTTTCGCATGAGCGTAGTAATTTAAGTCGTCGTAGTAACAGCTAGATTAACTTCCGTTACATGTGCACATTGCTTCCGGTGTAAACATTCAAGTGTGGCAAAAGATGACAAATGCAAATAACTAAAATTTTCTTATTTTAATGGCGTCTTCAAGATCAACTGGAACGACATTCGGCGTCACCGGTAAAAAGACTGATCAACTCAAACCAGGGAAAAGTTCATCGGAAACTTTACTGGCAACGAAACCTCAGAAACTCTCCCGTCCATCTGATAAACTGAATCCAAAAACAGTTGACCCAGTTAGTATAGTTGTCATGTTCACCTGTCATTAAATAATTAGCGGCATGATTGGCTGTTCATTTATCATCCACTATTAGAATGCAGAAGACATGTAACAAATTAAGAAATTAGTTATGTCAGAGTTTGTTTTGATTGAAAAGTTTTGTAGGAAATTGTTAATTAAGGATTTTTGTTTGGACTCGAGAAAACTTTGCTACATCTGAATATTGCTTAATTGTAATCCCTAATCTTACTCTAATCAAGTTTTACCTTACCATCTAACATGTACCCAAACTTGTATTTATTGTAATGACTCATGGGATGGGAGAAATAATGACAAACCAGACTGGGATATAGATTTGAACTAGGGCCCTCTTGATCTGAGCTATCTTGCACAGGTATTCAATCTGACCGTCGCATCCCCCCTTAAATATCTTCACCTTCGAAGATCAACATCCCCAAGCTCTTTCCCCTGGTGAGAGTTATAGTTTGTCAATTCCAGGGATTGGTTAAAGATTTAAATTTCTTTTATAGCGCACCAGTGATATACATTTATTTGTCATAAAGATTTATATTAATACAACCTGAGTAAAATAAGAAAGTTCCTTTGATCTGCTCACATATACTAGATCGCTACACAAGGGTTACAAAATATTGATTCACAAGGGTTACAAAGTATTGATACAAGAATGAACAGATCAAAAAATATCTGATGGTATACTGATTTGTATCAATTCAAAAATTAATGGAAATATTCATTAGATTTCCTTCATCTGTGCATAATTTATTTAAGCATTGTAACATGAAGTATGGTAATTTATCTGGCCAGCCTGGTGTGTTATAGGACCCATGATATCCAAAAATAAGCATTCAATGCTTATATTTACCGGTATATTTTTTTAACTTCTTACCTTGTCTGCAAATGTGATTTATACCTCAAAATTACTGTATTATCCTAAGGGTAAGATCAAATTAATGGAAGAGCCACTGTAACAGCCACAAGGGTGAACTTTGACGTTGCACTTTAACAGCGTTCAACGTTTGTGACATCATAATAAAACTCATCATTTAACCTTCCAGTACCTGGTGTGTGGTACAGTGTTATAACCACACACTTTACATGCAAAAAATATGGGGAATGTAAATATATAATAAAATGCTTATCATCGCTTCATTAACAGGTTAAATCAGATTTTTATATGAATCATAATGGTGCATGTGTAATTTAATGAATCTGTCTATTGATATTTTTTATGATTAGGTTTCATTTTACACTGTTATATTACAGTTTGCAGCCACCAACAAAAGCCAGTCTGCTTTTGCTTCAGTTTATATGAATGGAGGAGTTCCATGCAGGTACATGTAATATAAATTCATTAAAAAAAAAATTCTTGAAGATTGATGACTAGAATTGTTGTTAATTAATATATATAATTTTTTTACCTTGGAAACTGATCACATGATTTTAAGACCTTTTTTTAAAATTGTACTTTCAATGAAGTTAAAGTCCATGGATTATAAATAAGAGTATTAATGTAGTTGGAATTAATAATTGCATGGTCAAATAAATTTCATTGGTACATTTGTTATTTGGTTATTTTTTTTTCAGAGTCTCTTTAGGTTTTGACTTGCTTTAAGAGAAACCATATGAAAATATTCATTAAATCACCCATAATGATATGACACTCTATTGATAGGTTGATCCATGGATCTGTGAAGCATAAACTACAGTGGTCAACGCCTCCAGATGAGCTTCCATTTGACCCAGTTCTAGTCACACTTGCCGATGTGAGTAGTGTTTACTTTGATTCACATGAACTGTATATTTTCTATTTTTATGGTGATTCTTACTTTGAAAAGAATACTTATACCAAGCTATGATCTCCATCCTATTTTTCCTTATGCAGTAAATCAACCACAACCCTTGCTGTTAATTTTGATATAAAAGTTCCTTGATTAGTTATGGGTATGCAGTAAATACGTATATGGACAAAGTTTAGCAATTTTCTTTTACACAGGGTTTTGTATAAGGTTTATTAGGCCGCCCAAAATTAATTCTACGTTTAACGTCGCTTCAAAATACCAAACATACAAGGGAGGGCGATAAAATTAAAACAAACAAAATTTTCAAACAAGTGATCTTATTCATTTACATTAATATATTTACATCTACCGAGTATAATTCCCTCAATTTCTTATGGAAACTTTAGTTAATTCATAGCTTTATAGAAACTAACAGGACTGATATCGACACGCCCCGTTTATTGATTGGTCGAAACCTACAGTGACTGAAACTGACAGGAATTGATAGGACTGAAATCTACACACCCCGTTTATCGATTGGTCGAAACCTACAGCGACCAAAGAAAATCACAGACTGCACGAAATTACCGTCATGATGTCAGACTCAAATTCCCATAGGAGACGATTTGGCCGTTTCTTTTAGCTAACGTACTGATGTACGTTAACAGTAATTTAGTTAATTTAACTTACTTTTTACTTTATTAATTTGTTAAAAGAAAGATGTAAATATAACAATAAAATGCTTTCTTTGATGATTCATGCGGGTTATGAAGGTAGCAATCATTGCAGAAAAAATTTACATTACCCGCTAACGCCTTCATATCCTGCATGAATCATTAAAGAAAGCATTTTATTGTTTAAATAAATAGAGTGAGTATTCAAACTACATGTAGGTTATCTCTTTTATAGTGATCTTTCCTCCTGATAATCCCCTTGAATATCTGATTTATAGTCCATGATGTGCTCTAAGCATTTCAAATTTCTACAGATTACAGTATTTTAGTATAATCAAACTGGAAAAAATCAAATTAAGATAGGGGTTTGTTTGTTGTTTTTTTTTCAAAAAACCTAAGCGTGCGGGTTACGTTAAACGTAGAATTAACTTTGGACAGCCTTAGCCTATTTTATATACTGGCACATGAGTTAAATGATCTATCTAAAGCATTCAAACAAATGGCAAAGTTGTACCTTATTCCTGTAACAAATACATGTGTATTAATTATCAATTTCATATTTAAAATTTAATTGTTTCAATTTGTCAAATTTTATCTCTTTTTTGACACAGTTTCCAATGAGGTATGATTGAGAAGTAAATAAAAATATATTTTATCAAACTACATGTATTATAGACCCAAGAAAGTAGATGACTCAGTGATGTAAGGAACATGTCATTAATAGTCACATTCAATCATAGATCTATATTTTTACAGGGCTTGAAGGAGACCGTACACCCGTACACCTTTGTATCTCGTAATGGGTTTCAAGAAATGTTGGAAGTGGATGGAGCCTACCAGAAAGTCCTACCTATCTTGCCAAAAATCACATTTTCTATAAGAGCAGCACTGGTAATCAAAAACTGTTTGATATATCTAAGACAAAGACAGGTGTTGTATTTTCCATTTCTTTGATCACATCAATATTGGCAGCTTTTACAGTACCGATCAGACCCAACCTAACACCGGAGCAGATCCCAACTAAACCCCGGGTTTACTTTCTGGTTTTACTTGGGGTTTACTCTGGGTCTGCTTTTTGAAAATTTGCATCCACCTGGGGTTTACTTTGGGTCCACTTGGGGTTTACTTCTTACCATCTCACTGCCTGTAATTCCTGCCCCTTGTATATTCCAAATACACATGTAGCGTCTGCTTTCAGGGGTATACTTCTGATCGGGGTTTACTCTCTGGGTTTACTCAGGGTTTACTCTGGGTCTGCTCTAGTAAACCCGAAGTAAACCCAGAGTAAACTCCAAAAGTAAACCCAGGGTTTAGTTGGGGTCTACTTTCTGATAGGTAGGGTCTGATCGGTATTGTATGTTACATTGCAGCCCAGTGTTTTGGAGTGTCAAATGCAAATAAACCTGTAACATTGCAACTTTATATAGTTTTTTTTTATTAAAAGTGATTCAGAGAGGCAATTTATTTATCCTGCTCTTGTTACCTGCCTATTGATAAAAAAAAGGGGAAAATTGTATCACAAGTACAATTGTATGTCTATACAAAAATACTGCCATCAAACTTTTAAAAAAATTATTTTAAAGTACAAATGAAATGTAATCACAAATATTTCATGTTTGTTAAACATTAAATTATGGGCAGAAATATGAAATGAAGGCCACTAGTCTTGAGGCCCTACATGTATATTCAGTTTTTATATCAGACAGGTTTAATTGTATCATGATGAAAATCATTTTATTTTATTTTTGTAGAGCCATAAAGATAACGCGGTGTTTGAGGGAGGTCTGGATGCGCTAGTGCAGTTAAGTGATGTTGTGGGACCAGAGCTTAATCAGCATCTCAAGACAATATTGGTGCCAGTAAGTCGCTTAAAACACCCATCTCAACCGCTCTCTCTACATATAACTCAAAGTCAAAATATATTGTACTCAGATGTTTGTCAATTAAGTTCTTGACTTTGATTTATGATATATATATACTGGTAATTCCAAGTAAGAGATGGTTAAAATAACACACTTTAAGTCTATATCATATAAATCATTATGTGCAAGTACTATTTTCATTTACAAAAGTTATTTCTCTTTGTGGTTAAATTTCCCTTTTTAACAATCAAACTACTCATAGTCCTCTGTGTCTCTGCACACAGAGATTGGTTTGGTACAAACGAACTCTGGCAGAAGTTTACTTTTATATTTAATTATTTTTGAGGTAATGTCTGTCAAATGAAATCTCAATATTACTTTCATCATGTTTCTATGTTTTCCTATATGATGGCAATATAACAAAAGCACAAAACTGTCAAAAAACTTGTTTGACGGCACAATGAACTTTAATATTGTGAGAAAATTGATAGTGACTCTGACAGAGAGAGATAGGGGTTTGTGAAGGAATGTGAAACAATACAGCTGCTCTTTATGAATAAAAGTAGATAATTATTTGATTATTTAATTAAGATATCAAAGAGAATGATGGACAAGAAATACAAAGATCGCATCACTGAAGTCGTGCAGCGCCTGGAGCAAAATGGTGGAAAGGTCAGTGATTATAAAAATTTATTCCTTGTTCCGCCTACTGGTAGTCTTAATTTGCATGGTCTCAAAATTATCGTATATTCACTTTTTAGCTCACCTGAGCTGAAAGCTCAAGTGAGCTATTCTGATCACATTTTGTCTGTCATCCGTCTGTCTGTCTGTCCGTCCGTCTGTAAACTTTTCACATTTTCAACATCTTCTCAAGAACCACTGGGCCAATTTCAACCAAACTTGGCACAAAGTATCCTTATCCTAAGGGAATTCAAAGTTGTGAAAATTAAGGACCAAGCCCTTTTACAAGGGGAGATAATTAGGAATTAAAATTTTCGAGAAATTTTCAAAAATCTTCTTCTCAAGAACCATTTGGCCAGGAAAGCTGAAACTTGTTTGGAAGCATCCTCAGGTAGTGTAGATTCAAAGTTGTGAAAATCATGACCCCTGGGGGTAGGATGGGGCCACAATGGGGGTCGACTTTTTACATAGGAATATATAGAGTAAATCTTTAAAAATTTTCTTCTCAAAAACCGTTAGGCCAGGAAAGCCGAAACTTTTGTGGAAGCATCCTCAGGTAGTGTAGATTCAAAGTTGTGAAAAAAATGACCCCTGGGGGTAGGGTGGGGCCACAATGGGGGGTCGAATTTATACATAGGAATATATAGAGTAAATCTTTAAAAATTTTCTTCTCAAGAACCATTTGGCCAGAAAAGCTGAAACTTATGTGGAAGCATCTTCAGGTAGTGTAGATTCAAAGTAGTGAAAATCATGACCCTTGGGGGGTAGGATGGGGCCACAATGGAGGGTCGATTTTTAACATAGGAATATATAGAGTAAATCTTTAAATATTTTCTATACAGGATCTACATGTATTATACTACATTGTCCAGATAGTTTGTATTATGACTCCAGTAAGCTGATTTTATCATACCTATTGTTCCTCAGGTGAGCGATGTGGCCCATGGGCCTCTTGTTTGGAGTTATGTATATGTATCAAGGATATACTGGGATTATTTTTACATAAATAATATGTTAACATAGGGTTTTCCTCTTAATATGTTAGTATCAATGCTAATATTGGTCCTCTGACTCTGACAAGAGTTTTAAAAACAGTTTTTTCCAGGTTCAGTCAAATTTTGCCCAACAAGATTTTCATGAAATTGTGTGCATTTCAAACAATAATCAAAGTTTTATGATATAGATTTCATTTTGGAAATTGTTATCACTGCAGTTTGAGCATGCAAATGGATAAACCTAAAGAAAGTTTTGTGACAAACTATATAACCTAGAATATTATTCATTTTCTATCCACATGTTCTGCAAATGAAACAATATTTTTTATAGAATTAGTTTATAGATTTTTAGATATGTTTTCAGAAGATTTCCTCCAATCTTAATTTGTTATGTCCATCCAAAATGCAAAAATAAATAAATAAATAAAATAATGGCTTTCTTTTAGGATTCCCTTGTGATTCTAAAATCCAAAATTCCAACATATTCTTCAATATTTACCTGAAGTCTACATTTTCCTGAAAGATCTTCATTCTATGCCTTCGACACCACCAAGAGATTTTGAAGTATTATAGCACTAGTTATATGTGTGAACTGACCGTCCAATTATTTCTGTGTGGTGAATATGGTGCTATTTCTTGGAACAATCTTCTATTTTGTTTGTAATATACAAATTAATCAAGTAGCATCTCTTGAATCTTTTAAGCTTGATTGTAATATTTCAGTCTCATTCGAATTTTTTAAGGAAAAATACTTAATATTTTTTAATTAAAACATGCATGAATTATACATGCATTAATTTTTTGAAATTTTGTTCTCTTCTTACTATTAAGATCTGTTTTAATTTATCTGAAGTTTTAATGACAATAATTGTAAGGTATTGGATTGTAGAGTTTCATATACTGATAGTTCTCTAATTATAGAGAGTGAACAAATACAATAAGTTTATTTTTATAATGCCCTTTCACAAATTGTTGGTATACCATATATATTGTTTGACTAATATTTTGCTTGTCTTTGGCTTGTCAAACATCAAATTGTATTTACTAGGATGACTGTTAATAAAAAAGGGAGGAATTAAAACAAGGCTGAAAATTTTCATGTCTTTTTAAAGTTTTGCAATGTTTTCTTTAGAAGTCTGAAATTTAATTAAGACTTGGCCTGTCATACTCACATATTGCGATATTTTCTAATCGGATTACAGGGAGGGTGAAAGATTTAATTTTCAGTAGATTGCACAAAATGTCCTTATTGAACTGTTCAGTATCTTCTTGGACCTGTACAAATATTTCACAATAACAAATATGAATTTTATATGTGTGATAATTTTCAAAGGGTTTGTTTATTTGCTATATCACACAAAGGTTGGTTAATATTGAGATTTTTTTTATGTACATGTGAATGATTCTTTATATTCCTATGAGTTTTTCTAATTTTACTACAAGTATGTAGATTTGTTTGACTTGTACCAAAAGATATAAAAACCTGTATTTTTTAATGTGTTGTGACCTGATCTTTTTTATTAGCTCACCTTAGCCGAAGGATTCATGAGGGGGGGGGGGGGGGGGCGATTGTGGAGGGGGGGGGGTCAAATTTTTATAGAAATATATAGAGAAAATTCTTTTAAAATCTTCTTCTCAAAAACTTATTGGCCAGAAAAGCTATAACTTGTGTTGAAGCATCCTGATCCCCGGGGGGTAAGGAGGGGCCTCAATGGGGGGGGGGGGGGGGGGGGGGGG
>WFKH01010211.1:33240339-33258927 GCA_016163765.1 Magallana hongkongensis
CTCTTGTTTTCTATAATTTCTGTCAGCTATTGTTTAGGCATTTATTTAAGACATTTTTACCTCAAACTATAAGGACATTTTTCTGATATACCTGTCCAGTAACTCTACAGCCATTTAGTGTCTTGAGTTCCAATTCAAGTCAGTCAATTTTTCACAGGGTATTATATTTTGTGGAACAGTATATTTTAACAATGAATAAAGCCTCTGTGTTATAATTTGTTCATGGTGCAATTTAATGGGTGAGGAGTACCCAGGAAATCCACAAAAGTTTCATCACCATGAATTCTAATGATTCCACAGTATTTGTTTAGGATTAATGCTAAGTGAGACTTGCTTAACAAAACAGATATAATACATGTGGACACAGTTATTTATTTTTTATGGAGTCTGATTTGTCAGGCTTTACTGTCAAGTGCTTCAGAAATCGTTGATAATTTCTATATCAAAATATTTTTTCATAGAAATTCTTACAATGCAGTATGAATGTGCCATTTTGAATGATTTATGAATTGGTAATTTGGTACCCAGTTCATGTCTCTTTAATATCGCTTTGAAACTCTTGTTTCTTTTTAACCCCCCCCCCCCCCAAAAAAAAAACCCCAATATAAATAAGAAGTGTATTAGTGGTTTCCTGACCAACCCTAATTATATTATGGAATTCAAGATTTTATCAGCATAATTTTGTAAATAATCACTTTGGAAAATTCTCATCTTGGTCTCTTCCACGTTTAAGAAAATGTCACCAGTAAGAAAGCATAAATATGTGTTCAGTGTATTTTAGATGCTTGAACTATCCAATTTTTAAAAAAAAACCCAATAAAATGTTAAAATGAAAAAAAAATATTTTCTGTATATACCAAGCTTATTTTGTTCAGTTTGAAAGAAAGCACACTACTAGTGTATATTTATCTTTGGAAAATAAAACCAACTGATGCTTTGATATACATGTATACATAGAACAAAGGATTCTTCATATTTCATTAACCTTTTATAAAACTATGTAAATCGCATGCAGTATCATAAATACATGTATTTTATATAAGTCATAGGACTGTATGTAATGTAGTAAATGGACAGTAGAATATGTATTCTAAAAATTCCGTATTACACAAGTTCTGAAATTGGAAAAATGACAACTCCATGATAGTTTCATGTAGGTACATGCATAAACAAAATTCTTAAATTCTTCATAAAGAAAGGGTTATATTAGTAGAGCCAAACAATAGTTAAAATCCTACTGTTTCTCTTTGGCACAACTAGCTGATCATAAATATATTACTTGCAAAGAATATAAATGTATCATTTTATAATATATTATTTAGTAAAACTATATTACTTAACGAAATTGACAAAGTTGACCCCTTTCTATAAGAAACAACAACCAATATTGTGTATAGTAAATACACATAAACAGCTGCTTTAAAAAATAAACTGCTGATCTTGTAAGTAACAAAACATATATTCAATTTTTTGCTATTACTAAATTCTATTTTCTCAAATTAGTTGTCACCTTGATCTATGACAAAATTAAATTAAAAACAACAATATGCAAGCATGAAAAGGGTTCCCAACAATTGGCGCAAAATCCGATTCATTCAAAGCTCCAACATTTATAGCCGGAATAGTTTTCCCTGAATTTTAGTTTATGTACAATATAAAATTTGTATTACAAAATAGACAACAAATCAACACTATATCAACGCTTTGGTAATCATAAAAACAAGTGTTAAAACAACAGTGAAGGTTTGCAATGTCCGATTGGCTGTGTTGCAGCCATCTTGGCCACAACTAAGAATGCATCCGCTCATGCGCCGTCCGTTGTACTTAATGACCTTCATCCACCCGCAATGACTCTGTCTCCCGATTTCTGTTTCTGATGTCGTGCCTCCGTTGTCTACAACACAGTCACGTACGATCAAAGAGAAACCAGCATCGGCTGAAAACAAAAGTAGAAAATGATCAAAGAGAGACCAGCGTCAGCTAAAACAGAATAACAAGATTCAAACTTGGAATCCTCCGAGTGAGAGACGATTTCGTAAAATAATGGATTGTTTTGGGTCTTTCAGTAAGCTTTTGAAATACATGTTTAACGGCAAATCAAAAAGGCATATTGGAATAGAAAGATTACCACGTTGCGTTCGAAATTTGAGCTACTAGTATATTTCAGTGAAAACTGAACTATTTAACAATCCTTTACAACTAGGCTCAACAATAGCGCCGAAACTTTGTAAAAATATCTGTGCCTCAGAAAAGAATTTCTTGAAATGTCATTCCATATGTACAGTACGAAGACCAGACATCTCGTACGTGAAGGGAGAAACTATAACAATACTTTATTAAGTAGGTGTATTACTAAAATTATTCTGTTGATTAGTGACCACTGGCTATTTGTGGTTTTGCGTTACAACATTGATATACATATTTTATGTTCACGAATTTTACACATTATTTCCCTTACTAAATCGACCTATATTCCGGATGTTCCGAGTGTATAAACGACCTACGTTCCGAGTGGTTAGACAGTGCCGGCTTTCTCGTGCCAGCGCTTCCCTGTTTGGAATGTTATCACTACTGTCTCACCTTGTTCACAGGGTTTTTCCCCTGGCAAACGGTTAATGTTACATGTACCTTATATTATTTTTATCATCACAGGTTTGTGTTAACATCAACAATTAGCCGTTTTGCAGCCAGTTAATGACACTGAATTATGTCTAGGACAGAAAAACATGGATTGCACACATGCACAAGAACGAAACTCTCCAAAAAATAGCCAAAAATACATGTATAATACCGATTTATTTTGGATTTTTTTTGGGGGGGGGGGGCATTTATATGCTTACTGTCTTCTGCCACCATTTTGATGCACTGGGTGGCGGGAAACATGCCTATCCGCCCGTCTCTGCTCGCCTGGCAGTCCGAGCGGTAGTATTCCCCTGTGTTATTGAAAGTGTCCTCACAACCTTTGTTTCCTCTATTGAGAGACGTACACACGAAACAACCGATGCCATTTGCTGAAATGTAACAGACAAAAAATTGGTGATTTGGATTATTATCCCCTCGCGCAACTTGTTGCGAAGGGGATATAGCATCGCTACTGTGCGTGTGTGTGTTCGTATGTGTGTATGTGTGTGTGTACTCCATTTCAATTTTCTAGTAAATTCCAAGAAAACCCTCTCATGAATATCCATCAAACTTTGTACACTTCTTTGGCATGGTAAAAGGACAAACCCTGTTGATTTCAAAATCAATTGATTAAGTATTTTTTTAAATTATCGTAAAAAATGAAGTTAAAAACATGAATTTTATGTACGACTTGACAATAGACATTTCCGGTAATTTTATGTACGACTTGAAGTTAATCGCTACCGTATACAGTTCAAATCAACAACTTGACATTTTTTGGGATTTAAATCTAGTAAAGGTAAAAAAAAACCCGTTTTGTAGCATTGGAGTGTTAGACGAGTGCCCATAGTTAAAAGTTGAAGCGGGCAAGAGATTTAAGTCTGCCGATTTACATCGAAACAAGCAGTCGACTTTCGGACAAATTTTCCCGTATTACTTAAAATAGAACTAGTCCAAAATTCAGTAGAGACTTTGACAGATATTGCACATTTATCACGCGAAAATTGTTTTATATTAATAATAACTGCATATATATCTACTATACTATGGGTTAATTATAATACGACAACTAGCAACTAGAATTTCCATCAGAGCAGACTACAGAGCGCTTGATTTTCAGCTACGTTTCATAATGTGTACGGATCGTTTATGTATGCTTATATAAAAATGAATGTCACTAAATGAATCTAAATTATTAAACTTTAAAGTATATGTGTTGAGCTTCTGCTAGGAATAGGAAAACTGTTATGTAAACCCCCTCCCCCAATTTATACACCACAAAGCTTGGGGATTGAGATTAAATAGATATTACATGTAGGTATTCAAAGTGGTTTAAAGAAATACTTTCTTTATTTTGATCTGATAAATTTACATGTACATTTGTATTTTCCTAAATAACTAATTCCCCCGTACAATTAGTCATGTCGCGAGGGGATGCTCCGCTTAGCGGTGCCCTTGTTAAAAATCCGATTTAAATTCTCTCGGAAATTTACAAGTACAATATACGTTTACTGAGGGATCATAAATTATGTAGATCACCCAAATTTTAATAAGAAGACTGGATAAAATGGCAACAGTTTTATTTGAAGTACGCAATGCAAACATTTTTAGGTGTGTGTTTATAATAATATAAACAATACCCTTTTTTTTAAAAATCTGAGCAAAACTACGCCTAACCTCAGCTCAGGTTGCGTTTGATCCTCGGAATACTCACACCTCGTTCCATAATAAATTATTTTTCCCATTATTTTATGAATGTGTCACAAAAAATATGATAAATCCTGTTCATTTTCCTCTTGAGTGAACAAGTCTTTTGATCCGCTGTAATGCTTAGAATGTATTCTAAGCGTCGTCTGTACGTACGTGTGTTTCTCGTTAACATCGTTGACTTTTAAACATGTAGCAGCATATGCATACATGATCCAAATATTCATTTTATTTACAATTAAAACTGTTAGATTCCGTTGTAAATTAAATTACATAATTTGCGAGAAGATGTATCATTCAAGTATATCAAACGGTTAAATGCATTCCGCTTGCATATCTTGTAAACTAACAAATTCTGTGAGGGATCCAAAAAGTGGGAAGAAATGGAATTGGTATCCCGTGACATTTTTCATGAGTCCTTTGACAGATGAATGCCCCGCGAGTCTTGAATTTTGAATTCGGTTTACTCATACTAACTTACACGGAATATGTATATATATTCTCATCCTTTAAATATTTTATTCATTCAAATCCACACTGAATATATCTATATACTCACTCTAAACTACACGGACTATCTATATACTCACCCTAAACTACACGGACTATCTACACGGTATATACTCACCCTTCGAGGGACAAAACACCAGCCCTGTAAACACAGCAAGCACACAGCTGGCGGAGCGGCGCAGTCTCATCTTTACTACATCACTGGTCAATGGGTCACTACTGAAACGGTTAAGGCAGCAATGTGTCAATATTGATGAAACTGTACGCTTAAGGAGAAGCTTTAGTCACAGAGTCCTAGAGAGATATAGCAGCGGTCGATGGTCTGTGTGTCTCTCTCCGCTGGCTAGCCCAGATAAGCATAGCTAATCAGAATTATTGTGTATCATATGATACAGACACACTTGGTGCCCTCAGTCCTACCCCATCGTCAAATAATTTAGTGCTTTAATTTATCGAATTTAAAGGCTGAAATTTTATCTTGAACGTTTTGGAGCTTTTAAGGTTTTTGTGCTTTATATTTGTAAGTAGACAATAAATTTATCGATTTTCCCCACTTATTAATAAATATCGGAAATAAAAACGAATTTTGATATCGATAATGAATAGGAAAAGAATCGAGCCCCCATGCAACTCCTCCAACCCCTAAACCCACCTCTTAAATGGATTCGAACCCAAAGCCCTCAGGGATACTGTGTCTTTCTTTCATTACCTGAGATCAGTGAAAGACTCGCTGATATTTACGCACCTGTTTATTGATTGATCGACTCCATAGAACCGTCGTTACTCTATGTTTCTATGAATATTTCATCTATATCGATATATGACTATTTATGTGTATTATCTGAAATCCGGCACGTAACATCTTTCCTCCGGTAAAATCTATGAATTTAAAATTTAAAAACGAGAATATGCGGGGCGGAACGGCACGTTACCAGTACATATGCTAACAGGTCCCAATAAACCGTACATTTAACGATGAATTTAGTTTCTGAATTAATTTGAACGTTTGTTATAATTTTGTTATATAAATACAGTCTGTCGTTATTTAGAATATGTGATTGCATTAACAAGTTCTAGTTCATTTTTTTTTTCACTCTAAGCAAACGAAGTGGTACACCAGGAACATATTATTAACACATAAACAAGTATCCTCAGAGGTACGTAAATACATGTGTATATGATATAGCATGATTAATCGAATGGTTAATCAAATACGGGTCATGGAGTATGCATACCTATTTTTACGTCAATTATACAATTGTATTTGGCAAAATTCCTTTCATTGTATACATTCTATATAAATGTATGATTGACAAAAGTTAGAGTACCATCAGCAGACATCTCTCTCTCTCTCTCTCTCTCTCTCTCTCTCTCTCTCTCTCTCTCTCTCTCTCTCCAATCCAGTATCACCAATTCAACATGATAACACAGAGCTACGCTTTCTACGGATGTCTTAGCTGTCCAATCGATGATTGATATTCCGTGTCTATGATTAGTATACATGTATACATAGAAGAAAAGGTGTATACTTACACGTTACTGGGAAAGAGCTGTGATATGGTTTTTATTAACTCTCAAGCAACGAATTGGAATTTCATGATACACAAGAAAATGATAGTTAAAAAAAATCTCCCCAAAAAAGAAAAACGAAGGAGTACACCAGTAAAACAACACAGGCAACGAGATATGGACGCTCGTCAGAATTCTGATCATGCGCAAAAATAAATTGCCATGACAACCGATTCCAATTTCTCCAGCAACAAAATGTAGCAAGATGACTGCACAACGCGTAAACAAAGTAATATTGCTCCGATGGGTAATGGTGGAGCGTTCGATCGATCTATCGATTACACACTTAAAAGTTACAGCGTTCAGGGGCGAGCCATTGCATCTCGTATGGGTGTTCTCTAAGATCCATAACAATCAAAGACACTGGTTATGCTGGAGATAATGAAATCTTGCGCGTGGATCAAGGGGTTGGGAAAATGCGTGTACATTGTTTTTGCATTTTATACGTTTTAACTCATCATAGTTAAATGTACATACAGGTGAAAAATGGTGTACATTTCTGTAAAAAAATCTCTGTTAAACCTTTGGCTGATTTCGACAATTAAAGGTTTAAATGCATCTATTTAGATTATTGTTATTCATTATCAAACATTGTTCGATTATAATCTCAGAGAGAGAGAGAGAGAGAGAGAGAGAGAGAGAGCGTAATATTAACCTTTTTTAAATATCTGACCTGGTCAAAACACCATTTTTTAAAACATGCACATCTGTGCACTTAAAAGAAATATGCATTTCAATCAGATTGAATGTACAATGTACACGATTACAGACCTTTCCGCACTACTATGTAGTTCCCAATTAAAATAAATATCTCGATCTATTTCATCATTGTATGCAGTATAAACTGGATTGATTATATCTCTGTTCCCCTAAAACAGTACATCATGTAAGGATACTATTTAATAATTTTCCTGCTTTTTAAAAGAAATCAACATAATTGGTCATCTACAATAAACGCAAGTTTCATGTTCACTTACAAAACGTTAAAATTTCGCAATCAATGTACCTTAAAACAGGTTATCGATTTTATAAAATTTTTATGATTTATCAACCTAATATGTAAAAATTGCACAATAAATTTTATTTACTTTTGAAAGCACAACTCAACCAAAAGAAGTTTTCTTATCTACTTGTAGCATATTAGCCTAGCTACTATATATTCTATATGAATATCACGTGATTTATGGATGCGATTTTTGATCTTTTTCTCCAATAATACGTAATATACTTTAATGGGACTTAGACACGATTTTAGATCAAAATTTTAAATTTTATTTTTCCACTTTTCATGTTTACAATTGTTAATATGGGTATTTTTAATGCTTTGTCAAAATTTGAAAGTAAAATGTTGAGTTAAAAGCAAGATACAGAGTTTGAAATTCTTTGTTTTTTAAACAAAGCTCGAGCCTTGTTATTGTTTACATGTGTTTTATTGGTATAAGTTTCAATCAAATGTTGCCTTCTTCTGTTGATAATATTATTTATGAACACATTGAATCAGTTTACCTTGTTTGCCACGAGTCATTTTGTCAAAGAAATGGTAATTCCATACTTTACATTATTAGTAAACAAATATAAGAATTCTTACCTCTGTATCTCTCTTATAACTTGACTCCAACATTCAAATTTTGGTCAATCATTCAAAATGCGCAAGTAAACCATTTTATACATAAAAAATAAAATTTTGATCTAAAATCGTGTCTAAGTCCCTTCAATGGGAATTTATAAGAGTAAATGATAAGAAAATCACTTGATAAATGTAACATCGGATTGTAAAGTACACAGTGCAATTAAATACATAAGCAGGCAATTCAATTTATGATAAGAAAATATTTATTACTTATATTCTCATCTCAGTCTTTCTTTAACAACTATTCGCAAGTCAGCAGGACTTTCGGTTCCAAAAACATCACGATGAACACCGACAAAGTTAGGTTTCACGGTTTCCGGAAGTGATATTTCAAACCGTTGAAGAAGATGGACGCACATCATTAAAATTTCCGGCTTTGCAATAGATTCTCCAAGGCATACCCTCCTTCCAGCAGAAAATGGTAGCCAACTGTCCAGTTTCGTGGGATCCATTTTACCATTTTCGTCCAGGAAACGTAGTGGATCGAATTTCTCTGGATCTTTCCAATATTTAGTGTCCCGATGGAGGGCAAAATGGTTGATAAGGACAACTGTGTCTTTTGGAATGTCGTACCCACCTACGTAAAATACAAAACATGTTAAGATTTCCCTATTTGTAATTCGACATTTTAAATATGTTCTAAGTAATTTTCAGTTGTTTTGATATTTGTTTCATTTAAGTTCTAATCTGTAGCTCACTGGTCTGAACAGATTTGGATGGAATTCTAGAGAGCTACAATGTCAACAACTTACCAACTTGTGTATCGCAGATGGTTAGATGAGGCAAACCCAGACCTGCTATTACTCCCGCCCTCATTGTCTCGTATAGACAGGCCTCGGTGTAGGACAAAGACTGTCTGTCACCGATGGACGGACAACGCCTACCTGAAAGTCAAGGATTTCAAAAAGGTACTAAAATATTTTCCTCTCTCGTTTCTTTTGATGGTATATTTATTACTTTTAAACATCACAATGTATGCATGTCAATTTGTCGATACGTGTGGTTTACATACTCATACTATTAGTATTCATAACAAGTTTAAAGTAACACTTTTGTCAATTTCTTAATTTTGAATTAACTTGGTCAGTGTAACCTCAAAATTTTAACACAACAAAACATCGAGAAACGTGAATAAATACCAATTATTCTGTCGATCTCCGCCTGACATCTTGCCTGTACTTCCGGAAGCCCGGACATGAAGCACAGGAACCATTCCAGGGTCAATCGTGTCGTATCAACACCAGCTGTAAAGAAAAGAAAATTAATTCTGTATATAGCTAAACATGTTAAACTTAAAGAGAGTTTTGATATATCAAAAGTTGTGTAACGTTTCACATTTTAATCTCTAAAAATGAAGGACTTAATTGCCAACCTCTGAAAGATGACCAAAGCCATTTGGAGAAAAAGAGATTGGTTAAGGACAAAACTAAAAAAAAAAACCCAGCAATCTTGGCAATAAGATTTATAAAATACATACTATATACTTATTGTGTTTGTTAAACATGCGAAACATCAAGCATTATCAGGTTTCACCTTTTTGAGTACTGTAAATTCCTTATATTACGCGAGTACTTAATTCCGCGACCCCGCTGTTTTGTATGAAATGGCGATAATATAAAATCGCGAACGCAGAACATTTATCTATATTTCTTATAGTTCCCAACTCTCAGAAAATAATGGCGAGAATTTAAAATCCGCGAGGGGTGCTTCTCGCGATTTTACGCGGAAATAAATTCCTCGCGTTTAATTAGGAATTTACAGTATTTATAAGAGGAGACGACCAACAAATAGTTTAGTGGATAAAGTAAGTTCTCACCAAAAAAGATATCCGACAGAGTTTGTACAAGATAAGTATCATTTAATTTCTCCAGGGATTCGTCGTCTCCAGATTTTTCCGCCTCGGATCTCGCTAGAAGAAGATGATCAGAAAGATCCCGGATGTTATCTATTAACCAAAAAGAAATTCATAGAAAACACATACTGTTTGCTTGATAGAGAAGAATCGTTAGCTTCCTATACTATTTTAAGGGAAACGTAAAAACATGATACCAGTATATTTTTATGCAATCAAAATTGAAAACTTAAACTCAAGCAATTGGGCCATTGGAAGTTTGGCCTCACAAATTTCGCAGGAACCATTTCCGATTTAGATTTTATGGAACTGTTTGAACCATTCTCTAAATACAGCACTTTTGCTTTCAGTGCAGTTTTGCTTTCTGTTACCCAAAATTTGAATTATCAAGTATTTAGCATTCCAACTCTTTGGGAACGAGGAGGATGCTTTACAGTCTCTTACTAGGGTCAAACGTGTCCTGGTGTTTCTGTAAGAGTCTGTATAGGAACGAAAACACTCTATCCGCAGCTTCCTTGATGATGATGTAACGCTTGGACGGGTAAACGTCCTTCAGGAACGGGAGCAAATCTTCTCGGAGACCGTTCCCTATAGCTTCGTTCACGTTGTCTTTTTCTCGGAGCAGGAACTCAACATCAGGGTCACCAATCTCCTTACTTTGGACGAGTTAAGAGAGATTTTTTATGATTAATTATAAACTTATTTTTTCGTGTTAGCTAATTGTGAACACCTGAATAAATTACACATAAAACGTAAAAATTCTAGTACTAAATTAAAAATAAAAATCATTTTTATTCTCAAATTCAATTTGCAATTGTATATACCCACTTTTCTCCAAAACAGAGCGTGTAAAGCTGGTAGAAGACGATATTGTCCAGGTGAGATTTAAGTTCAATGGGACCCTTCTCTGCCTCTGCTGCCATCATATTCATCACTTTTGTCATATTATCCTGTGTTAGTTTCTCAAGCAGGTCTCCTTGTAGATAGTTTCTTAAATTAATAACCTAGTGGTTTTCAACTCTGGCATGCCTCAAATATTATAATTACATACTGACTTTATAGACGTATTCTTACATTAGTATAATGTCGCATTTTTTTTCTTTTTTGCGGGGGTGGGGGTGGAGTTGAACCGGGTGTTGTTGGGAAGAGTAGAAACTGTCGTATTTAACCATATCTTTAAGATTAAAAGTTTTTAACTTTATGTATAATTGTCCCAGAAGAAGAACCGATGTCGAGTCATAGTGTTTGCCATGTTTGTCTTTCGCCTTGTTGGCTTTCTAATAGTCGAACCGTTGTTGTATCTAGAACCGAATCAATCTGTCGATCTAGAACTGTGTTATCTGTTAGACAAGAAACTATGTGGTTTTTCAAGCTAGGGCTGTATTAGTCTGTCGGTCTACAACCATAGAAGTCTATCAATCTAGAACCATAGTCTGTCAGGCTAGAGCCGTGGTAATAATTTCATATCAAGTTTATCTACCCTGTATAAAGCACTTCATCTTTTTTTCTATTTATGTCTTGTCTATTTTTGTCTTGTCTATCTATGTCTTGTCTATATATGTTGTCCTTCCTTATACATTTACTTTTAATGAAAGATATATTTTAAAAAAAATAAAATAATATATCTTATTACAAAAATCAAACTGTATTTACAAGTGGTTTGAATATGCTTATCACAGACCTATGTGCAATTTCTTTGAAATAGAAATTGGCTAAAATATCATTCTTAAAACCAGGAATTTCCCATCCTCAGCTTTAAATTTCTTGAATTCCTAATAGCTGTGTAGACCACAGGGGCTCGTCACGAACTGATTTTCTTACTTTTTGACCACCCCTATACTAAAAAAACCCACATTTCATAGTAAAAGGGTGGTCAAAAAGTAAGAAGACAAAAAGTTCGTGACGAGCCCCTGTGTGTAGACCAACCTTAAAGCTTTCGTGGCTACACGTCGGTGATACTGCCACATAGGGGAGTAGGACGCCAGGGCTATGTTCTTGTATCCCTCGCTGAGCAAGGAGACTTAATAAAAGAAATACAGAATTAATGGGAGTTCTTAATATATAAACACTTTCATGTTTGTATCCGAGTCAACATTTAAACAATAGAATGTCCTATTATTAGTTCATGCGGGTGTGAAGGTAGCGATCATAAAAGGAAAAACTACAACGCGGGTTATTACGATTTTTTTTTACAGAAAGGATAACAATGACGGTTTAAAAATTATTTTTTTGCAATGCTCGCTACCTTTATGCCCGTTTGAACCACCAAATTTTGTCTATTTATATCTCATTATTTGTTTGTTGTATTTTTGAAAAAGATTAATCTGTTAAAATTTTAAACTTATTTTTGTTTGCCTGGAAGAGGTTGAAAACAATTCAAGCGTACATGTTACTGAAGTCGGGCGTCCGGCAAAATCTGCCTTTCTCTTCACCAGGGCTTCCATCACAACCTCATAGTTGTTCAGAAAGACAGTCGGGATAGGTCCTGTGTATAAATGACAGAGATACAGGTGCAGACGTAAACAGAAGGAGCATGTCCTTTAGAAATTATAATGATTTTACATCAAACATGGAAGAGCAGGTTTGATTTAAAAATAAACTTCCCAAAAAAGGTGCCCCAATCTAGTAGAATCTTACCAAAAGAGAACCGAATAACTGGCCCATACTTCTTCGATAGCTGTAGAATTACTCTGTGCACTAAAGGTTTAGTGTACACTGCAATTATAAGAATTGAGAGATGAAAGAAAATGAATGAATGCTATGTATTATTGTGCTGAAATTACATAATGAGTTAAGGTGGATTTTTACTAGGTTTAATTAAAAAAAAACAGAACTGCCCAGGACGAACTGATACCTTCTTTGGGCCACTTGAATTAATGCCCTGTCGATGATGATGTGACGTTTACAGTGGCCAAATGACCCCAGGCCAGGGCCATGAGACGCCATTGACAGTTATAGACTGTGCACAAAAGTGGCACATGCATACAATTGTATGTTTACACACAGATGGACATGGTGATTTCAAAATGTTTCCCAAGTTTGTTTAAAAACGACATATGCATAGATATTCAAGTACATGTATACATAAGTGACACATGCATATGTTTACAGACAGACAGACATCGTAATTTCAAAATATTTCCCAAGTTTGTTTGCGTATGGTTTAAAAACGACAAATGCATATAACGGTAGGTATCCAAATATACATAAAACTAGAAATAGGCGGACACGTCTGCATGGCAAACCATCAATATTGAAATAAGTGTCTTTTGTGACTGTCGAGCCGGTACTACCAAAACAAAACAAAACATGGACTCCTGTTACAAAAGAACTTACGATAAATTCGTAAATCTTTTAACTAATTAAGTCTCAAGAAATGATTCTTAACGTGTGAAATACCAAGAGCCTAAGCATATTTTTCTTTGTAATAAGTTGAATTTTTTTGAAGCTGGTGAATTATCAGCATGTATATATTTGGTCAAAAGTCGTAAGTTCTTTCGAAAAACGTAAATTATTAGAAATCAAAATAGCCAAAAATTTATACAGTTTTTATTGTATTCTCAGAAAACCTTTAAGGAGGTTGGCTCCTGAAATAATAGTAATGTCAATCATCCGCAAACCACCTGGATATAAAGACAAGGACCTAAAATGTTCATTTATTTTATTTGTGACCCATGTCACATGCCATTTTTTGGAAATATTGGGCTCCAAACAGAAATGATAATTTTCCTGAAATTTTTGCTAAAATTTGACATGGAAATAGATAATTTGAAGAAATCAAACAAATATTTATAGTTTGAACTATTATTTAGTTATGATTTTTATACAGTATGAAGTTGAACACATGTAGTGACTATAAAAGTAAAATCTAAGTCAAAGATTAAAAATTCTTCCTTACTGGTGGCTTCAAAGGCCAGTACATAAAGAACACAACAACAGATGTTACAAAATTTTGGAGTAATCAAATTATAACGCAAATAAAAAAAAATTATAGTAATGTCATCTTTCCAAAACTTTGCATACAAATAGATATACATTTAATGTCTCATTTAAAAGTAAAACAAGTAGGGGTCACATCTCAAAAATTTGAGATATAGCATGAAATAAGCTAATTTCAGGCCAAAATTGGAGTTAGTTTTTTCTTAACTTCTATGAAATATAAGCAAAATATGCCAAAATATATTGATAGAAATATTAAAATAATGTTTAAATATGTTTATTAGAACATCATGAATATATCATAATACACAAACTATCCAGAAGTTTGGTCTGTGCTGAAAATTAGAAAGCTAAAGTAACAGAACTCTAAAACTAATGAGTTATGAAAATTGTTCATTTTCTTCTCGAAAACCTTCCGCCACAAAATATAGTCCCTTACTAAACTCTGTAAAAATAAAAAAATTTTGAAACAATTTTATACAATCAAGTTTATTTGGCATTGTAAAATATAAATATACTACTAGAATAATATGTGATGCAGAATTTTCAGACTAGAGGTGACCCAAAATAGCTACCCAAAACCTGAGGAGCGAACCTCTTTAAAGTGCAAATGTTCGTCATGTCGTCGTTTGAATTTCTAGAAAACTATTATTCAGTTTATTAAACGGTTTACCAAACTGCACATTTCTTTATATAGTCTATAATACCTTTGACATAAAGCTCTGAGAGGAATCTATGATTATAATTAATTATGGAACGCATAAAACAACAATTACCGGACGCCAGGAGGCCGTACATGCAAGTTACTAAGGATTCCTTTTTTTACGCGAGTACTTAATTCCGCGATTCAACCGTTTTGCATCAAATCGCGAGTATATAAAATAGGGAATGCCGAATTTTTATCATATAGTTTCATTAAGTTTACATCTGTCCAAAAATTAAAAGCGAGATTTTAAAATTCGCGAGAGAGATGTGCTTCTCGCGATTTTACGCGGATATTACATGTAATTCCTCGCGTTTAATTAGGAATCTAAAGTATTTGATATGTTAAATAAAGTTTTAAGTAGCACTGTGTGTCTGCGGAGTTAATATGGTGTCATGTTGTAAACAAGGTGTTGCAGTTCCTATGCTAATTTTCCCTAAAGGAGTTGCAGATAAAATGGAAAAGTTAAAGTTACAGAATTTGATGTAATTCTTGTTTTGCTTGCAACGTTGTATATAAAGCAGTGTAGAATTTTATCTGGAAAGTTTATATTAACTTCTATAAGAACATTATATAAAATTGAAAATGGTTACACAGACAAATGTGGCACGCTCTTTATAAACGGGGAATCCTCATTGTTTTGAAAAACTGCCTCCTTGAAACAAAATTAATTTAATCTTAACGTTTAGAGTAAGACAATTTCTTGAAAACTGCCATTTCCGATTTTTGTTTCATAGAGGCAAATTTTTTAAAAATCTAACTTTTGGGTAAAATCCTTAATACCTTTGAAATCTAAGAACGCTGTGTTAAATCCCCCCGCAGAAAATCATGTCTAGATTAGTCCAGTGGTATCGCAGTTAGCATTGAGAGTAACCGTGTCCGAATTTTTTGATTGGGTTCGAATCCCGAAAAAGTTGGAATTTTTTTTATACATATTTCTTTTAATCGCATGAAAAGGTAATGTATATAGAAAATTTAAGAATGTCAGAATAAAATTATTTAAACGCTTGTTAATGTAATATTTTGCATGCGTACTTAACTTTTTTTTAAAAATCAGTTACTGTGTAAAGTCCCCGTTATAAACTTGAATTATAAACATTTTCTTCTTAACAAAGGATTTTAAAACAATGTACGCATCAATGTAGAAAGTTGGTTTTTTCCTTTTTTATGAAATAACCGGGTATTCTGAAAAAAAAGTATGAATCGGTGATGAAGCAATAGGTTAATGAAAATATGTACGGATAAAGTTGTTCCACCCTTTTATCTTGACTAGGCGTTTATCTAGATACTATAGAAACATGCGATGATTATAATTACAACTCTGACGGTTTTGAAGAGCCAGAATCAGATTTATTCATGTAGCTCCAAAGAATACTTTAAACAACTGGACAGTTGAAATCAATTGACACATGTTAACATCAAAATACAGAATATATGGTCATCTTCCTAACTGTATTTGGTGGTTGCCGTGTTCGATAGAAATGCGCGTAAAATGTTTGTGTATCACTGTATTTTGCCTACATACGGAACATACCCGCTAGGTAAAATTAGTCGTCTACGTAATCTGTCTATATTTAGATACAACTATTCAAGCGATACGGATATTTAAAGGTCCTTTTCACGTTAGGGAGTATTCCCGCTGTTTTGCAACACTCTCTTTTGAATTTTGTATTTACTGCCACCCTGTAAATTCAAAATTTAAAATAACCTTCAAAATATGGTAATTGTGTTTCCTAACAAAAATTACATTCTTGAACAAAAATATTTTCAAAACGTTCATCGAATACACTGCTAAACCATAGCTTTCCTATTAAATTTCCTAGTATTTTTTAGAGAAGAGAAAGGAGACATGAATTTTAGAGCTCTGAGACACATTTTTCATTTTTATTGATAATTTGAGAGTTTTTAAGCCAGACCGAAACTACAGGCGCTTGCTTCATAATACACGCTAGTGTTTATATATTTATAATGGTACCATGTTAAACAGTGACTACTACTAGTATACATGTTTAACATATCAAAATTATACCTTCAAAGTTTCCGATGAGAGGGATGGCCCAAGGTCCCGGGGGTAACCGGTAGATGAACCTCCTCCTGATGACGTAGACAAGTAACCCCACGGTAAGGGCTACCAAAACAGTCTGCACGTTCAAAAGGTTGAGCGTCAACATCTTTCTGTCGAATCACTGGAGCTCAGCACAGCTTCAGATCCGTTCTAATGTCAAACAAGAAAGAATCATTATACCCATGCGTAGATGGTTAGGAGCCAGCTTATAAAAATTACATAGTAAAGTTACCAAAAATAGGCCTTAGATCCCCCTTCCCCGGTAAACTTCATCCCTCGGACCCACCCCTCTGGGGAAAAATTCTGGATCCGCGCATGACACCTATACATGAGAGAGAGAGAGAGAGAGAGAGAGAGAGACTGTGTGCAGAATGTAGATATATTTATCATATGATACTAAGTTACCTGCACGTAGTCTATCAATTCCTCTTAAGTTAATCTCTTACCATGCACCTCCTTAGATACTGGATGTTTTTTCTTCTTAAGAAATTCCTTTCTCGATTTTTACTTTAAAGGTCAAGGACTTAGAACGATAAGCTGTAGTTGTTTGTTAAAGGGATTTAACAACGCGGATCCAGCAATTTTCTGCAGCGTATACCCCCCCCCCCCCTCCCCCAAAACAACACACACACACACGTTTTGAGTCATCTACCAACTGCCTATATAGACGAGGCATTTAAAGATGACAACATAAAATTTTGAATTGTTGTACATTTATGCTCACCATGATAATTCAAAAATATATGTATTCTGTCATACATAGGCACGTAGCATCGTTTTTAAAAGTGGGGGGGGGGGGGGGGCTGTAACGAAGAATTTTGACCCGGGTTGAAAATTGACCCGGGGGTCATTTTTCAACGTTGAATATTGAGACCAAAGGTGTTGAATTAAGACCCCAATCCGTTGAAAATTGACCCGCATCGTGGAATTTTGATCATGAAACCGGTTCAAAATTCAACAGCAAATAAACACAAATTTACAAATCAATATCTATAACTTTGATTTATTTAACATTTTTTTTCATATTCATTCTTTAGATTTACATGTTTACATGTTTTAGCAGTCGGACGAAATAATGAAACATTTCAATGATTATTTTTCGAATTGAATTTTATCCCTTCAAATAATGTATTAGCTGTTTATTTGTAGTTTACTTTTCGCGTATAATAGCTGTTTTGTGTTGTATTTATATTTCAAAGATTATGTTTTAAAAAGAATATTGGTATATTTGGTTACACGATAGACTAATCAATTCAGTGAAACTGGTTTTTTAAAAAAAATTTCTGGATAGGTGTACAAATGTAAATTATAAATTAAAATTTACAATACGTCATATTGTTTAATTCTGTTTTACACTCACCCAGTACATCAGTAAATTGAAATTGTAATAATGTTCATTGTAAAACTTGGTTGGTGTTACAATATGACATATTGTTTTAAATTTTGTTCTTGCACCTACTCAGTATGTTAAAACTATGATTATCTAAATTTTGTATATACACTCGCCCAGTAAATAACAAATTCATATATGACGATACGCTAACAGTATTATCTTCATAAAAGTTTTCGTTAGAGAAAGAAACCCAGCAATTATCTTTTTGTTTAAAAATTAATTTTCTAACATATGTAATTTTAGTATTTCGGAAATGTTCATGCATACTCTTTCCTGAAAGATGCTGTAGTAACTATATATATCTTGAAAGCCGATATTTTTCAGTGTTTTATTTTGCTGTGAAAAAATTACTGTTTGGATAAATCAGGATGTAATTAAATATGATAGACATGATTGAAACAAATCTTTATTTTTTTTCTAGGCATAAACAATTTTGCTAATTGGAATGTAAAGCAAGTTAGCAACCTTATGTTTTGTACAGAATGACAATAATGTAATCTTGCTTCTATAGTTTCTAAATACCTTTGAATACAAACACTTAACAGAAGTTTATTAATCATAATTGTTTTCGTCAATGAAATGGTAAATTGCATTTTTT
>WFKH01010211.1:33281412-33306542 GCA_016163765.1 Magallana hongkongensis
CATGTGCGTAACATCATTTCATTTCAGGAGTGATAAGGTACAGTTTGGCATGAACTACAACCCTTAGTGAGACCATTATATCAATACAACGTGGAAAATTGGAAAGGGTGATAAATGTCCTGAGAGTTACTAAGGAGGATGTATAAGAACATTATTTGAATCTGTAGCGCGAGATGACAACAGTGAAAATTGAAATGATGGAACATATAGTAACTGAGTATCTTATAAATTACAATGTAAATTACAAATACCTTGTATAATTTTTGTTTTTATTTTTGAGCAATATAATCTCCTTCTCCTTTACTCAGTACAATATAACATGTTATAAACTCTCACTGTGTGTAAATGTATACTTATAAGTGCATTGATATGCCATTAAATGTTTTTAAAAAGTTGATTGAAATTTACTTGAAGATTTCTTTAAGTTACTTTTCTATATCTATTTAATAATAAAATCTTTTTTTTTATCGAGTTTATGTTTAGTTAATCATTCATGCAAGAGTTGCCAAAACGGTTACTCAAAATATGAAAGAAGAAAATTTGTACACGTATAAATTTAGCATTAGCACGAAAATTGTGAATGAATAATTGACAACAGGCGATTTTAATAGCATTCCGAGAAACAAAGCTTCCAAGAGCAAGAAAACAATGAAGGGTTGTGAAAGAAATGAAGAACGAAATGAATTATTTAGTAGACAATATTTACTAGATTCGATTTACGCTGGTAAAATCAGTAAATGTCCGATCGTGTTAAAGCCTGCACTCGCGGTCCCACCTAGTAAATACCCGGATATTGTAAACAAAACTTCTGTCGTGTATTTATATATACAGCATGTCATGATCGTACAAGTGTGTGGAGTTTAACAGAAACTTGATCAAATAACAAATGAATGAAGCGAGAAATTTTACTGAATAGTTAAAAGGAGGCCATGCAATGTCTTCCTGTGGACTATCTGAAGTGTACGTGTTGTTATGGAACACCAAAACCCGTGGCATAGACGATTAAAATTGGATTAATAATCAACGGATTATTGATCGCCAGACACTGTCGGCTTACAATCGTGTTGTTTTAAAGAGTTTAAAGTCCCGGTATATTGGCGTATACTATCAAAAAACTGTTCATTTCAGTGGTGGATATTTTAAAACCTTGTGTATCTTTAGGAGCAATAGAGAAAAAAAATTAAGGGACGACGACGGACCATCATGGATTTCTCCAAATTTCGTCAAAGTGGAGATCTTTCTGATCTCACGGTTAACGTGAACGAGCAGATCTTCAAACTTCACAAATTTCCACTCTACGCGAAAAGTGAGTACTTCTGCAAACTTGCACACAGTGCTGATGTGAAGAAAGTTGAGCTTGTAGGCTTTCCTGGAGGGCCCGATATTTTTAGCACAGTAGCCGACTTCTGTTACAACATGAAAGTGGAACTCACCAAAAACAACATCGTGCAGGTCCGTTGCGCGGCAGAATTCTTGCAGATGAAAGGTGAAGGCAATTTGATTGACATGGCAGATAAGTACTTCAATGACACAATTACGTCAACTAAAATGAGCAGGTCAACGTCATGTATTGCGTCATTGCTTCTGTATGCGTCTGTAGTTGGGGAATTGGCAAATGTCTCCGGAATCGTCGACGTCTGCTGTGAGGCTCTCATTGAATGCTGGCTTAAACCACCGACAAAATTCAGTTCACCAACGAACATTTCAAAGCAGTCGCTAGATCGGCGAGAGGACAGGACAATCAATGCTTTACTAAGTCTTCCTTTGGACTGGTATTTGAAGCTTGTCATTTCAGCACGTGACCGGGGAGTCCAGTCGTCCTTACTTGCAGAGCTCTCCACATCGTACATCTCAGTTTTGATTGATCGCGATGAATCTGAAGAGAATTCATCGCAAAGCACCGAATCGGGTGAGAACACCGCCAAATCCCCTCGTCCAAAATCGCCCAAGAAAACAGACATTGCTAAAGTTCTTGACAATATTATAACGGTCTTGCCAGAAGAATCTCTGTTCAGTGACGTCATAACTATTGAGTGGTTAACAAAAGTAATTCGGGTTGCAACGTCACATAATTGCAAATGCAGAAAACTTCTTGTCAAAGCTGCTGGGGAGTTGCTCTGCAAAATTTCTGCCGAAGAACTATGTACCATCTCACCATCTCTGCTGCGAGATATTGTGCAAGAATCGTGCACTTCAGGAAACGGACAAATTGAAAAAGCATGCCGTATTGTCGATACGTACATGTCCGAGATGGTTAGAAAAGGGGTTCTAACAGCTGATACATTCAAACTGCTGGCAACGGTAGTGCCAAAGGATGCTCGAAGCAATCATGATCAGATGTACAATATACTGGAATATGTTCTAACAGCAGGTACATCTTCAAACAATAAATTGTTGTGGGTTTTTTTTTCAAAGTTTCTTATCTTAAATATAATTACAAAGAATTGTGAACTGATTTAGTTAAATAATTTTAAGTCTGTCCCGCAAGACAAAAATTCTTTCTACCGATACTCAAAGAATTTTACTTTGAACAGCGTAGTCACTCATCATATTCTGAGCACCAGCTGTTGTGAAAAACAAAATTTAACGGCAAGATTTGCTCAACGTAAGTTAGAGTTTGGCATAAAGTTTCAATAAAATGGATAATATTAGTCGGGTTTGCAAAACGTTCAAGTAATTTTTACTAATACTTATTGGTGCGCCACTTGAATTCTTGATTAAATAGAAGCAGTGCAATATGTGATAAATTCAGGTGGTCCTTACTTGCACAGTGCACTTTAGGCGACATGTGTCCTTTTGTGTTAAACCTCTATACTTAACCAACATACAACATGTTTCATTGTTCATAGAGTGTACATAATCTACAACAAACTAAGTTGGATCAATAAAGAAAGTTGTCCAAGTATTTGCCCGAGGAAGTATTTACTCAAATAGATAAAACAGAATTCCTTGGGGGAAATGGGACACATAAACGTGATCCTTCTAGCCAAATTTAGAGTAAGATAAACTATATCGATTGAAAACACTTTTAAAATTGCTTGGTGCATGAAACACAATTTTGACGAGTTTTTACTCTTCAAATGTTAAGGTATACTTTAAAAAGATGAAAGAACGAAGTAAAAGAGTTAATTAATGCAATACTGTGGATGTTAATTTAGTCCCTTTCACAGTCCACCTATGGATGAATTCGCCATTAAAACATCAAATATTTGTCAAAGCCAACCCCTACCGCAGTCCTAAGCTCGATGAGGCCGTTAATTTTTCTAAACTGTCATTTAAATAAAGTTACAAATAGAAGGAAGACCTGAGATTTAAACTCGTAGTACATTGCATAGAAACTGCCTCAGTACATATATAAGTGTTCGTAATGTACTTAGGTTAGAAATAAGCAATTGTTGATACTTAATGGATTTCGATTTTGATTCCTTTGAACAAAACTAATAATCGCAACTAATTTTTGAGTAAATACGTGTAGGGAAATCTGTGGGAGATCGAGATAAAAAATGGAGATGAATTTTGAAATATAAAAATTTAGAGATAGTTTATTAAAAACTCACAGAGAGTTATGCATTTTTCAGAACGGGAACATTTAAGCCCGGAACAACGCCAGGAACTTATAGAAACCGTGAATTTCACGCTTTTGAACGAAGAGACACTGCAAGGTGCTTTGGCAGCTTCCGTGGTCCCTGCAAACTATGTCGCAAAAGGAGCCATTGCGTTGTGTTCTCGGCTTCGGAGTGACCTGGAAACGGCGCGTGCAACCTTGCAACGCCAAGATGAAGAAATCAAGCGGCTGAAAACTGCCGTCAAGCGCGGTAAAAGTCTGGGAACGCCCATTATGACCAGTTCAACGTCTAGTCTACGGGATACGTCGTTCGGAAGCCTTAACGGCGGACGTGACCCGGAACTTGATCGTAAGTACGCGTGCACCAATACAACGACAATGAATAGCATTGTACATTCTTACCTACATTGTATCTTGATTACAGTACAATATCTTACATTTCTGTGCATTGTTAGTTCTATATTGTAAATAAGGGGTAAATCAGTCTGATAGGATTTACTTAAAGGCGACATGACCGATTGCAGAGCCAGACTAAGGAACTGAACTTGTGAACTATACCTGTTTCTGATATTAACAACCTACGTCAGAAAACAAGTTAGACCCCCAAGTATTACCTGTCAAAGAGAACAAAATGAGCTCTACTGACAGTTTATAAACTGCTTAAAATAGGCACCCATAATTCATTAATCAGCAGGTTTAAAGCTATTCGATCAAGGGACTTTTAACAGCTTAAACAATAACAGTCATATTGTTTGCGACCTAAATCTAATTACAAGAGTCTGTGTGACTTGAATGAATCGCATTGGAATATGTCTGTCTTTCCCACGGAGACCACATGACACCTTTTTAACATAGTGACAAAAGAAATTCAAAACTTCGATTCCAATATAATGCTATAGCTTTTTTCAAGAGATTTAACAAAGTATATACTTTTGTGTTCCCAACATTTAACTTTAAACGCCAATTCAAAATATATTATTTGTGTACATGTATATTTGAGTATTTCTGGCTTGTATTCATGTATATGTAAAACTATTGCCAAAAAGCTTTTGCACTTTCTCTCGACCCTTCGGTTATTAGAATCTACTGTTTAACTTTGCATTTCCTCTCGACTCTTACTACTGTTGAACTTTTGCATTTCCTCTCGACTTTTTCAGAGTTATTAGAACTAGAACTTCAGTAAAGTTTAACTTTTGCATTTCTTCTCAACTCTTTTAGAATTATTAGATCTATTAAAGTATCGTTTAACTTTTGCATTTCCTCTCGACTCTTTCAGAGTTACTGGAACTACCAACCAAAGACCAAAGTGCTGATGCGAACGCCCCGTACACCACGAGCGAGGTCCTGTCAGCGGTCCGGAACAAGCTAGCCCACACCGCCTCCAGTTCCTCCCCTTACAACACCTTCCGGCCCCTGTCTCAGGAGCACGACATCAGCTATGAGGAGGAGTTGGAGTATAAACATGACCGGGCCTTCAGGCCGCTGGAAAATGCACGGACAAAGGTCAAACCAATGTATGGGCCAACTTATAGGACTTACTCGGCCTACAGCCATCGTTATTAATAGTAGGCGCGAATCCAGTGTTTTTATAGAATGAGTGTAGTGAATTGTTGTAGTCAGTTGTAAAGAGCAGATGAACTATATAGCAAATTAGCAATATGAAAATTTAATATCATAGAAATTCAAAAAATCAAACTTTTAATGACATCATGGAAAAGAAAAAAGTGGATGCAGATTGAATCGCCTGCAAGATGAACTGATTTTAAGTTTTAGTTACCGTAATATGGAGACAAGACATCATGCACTTTTCATTTCATATTTGTCTGAACTGGACCAAGAAATGACCATCTCATACTAAGGACGCGAATCAAATGATTCAAAGATTCACAGAATGTGTAACAGAATAATATTATCGAATCGAATCAAATTATGTATTTTTTTTATAAAGATATTTTATAAATCTACAAATTTTGTTTTTTTTACAGTAAAATTATGATTTTGAGAGTTAAAAGTTAAATGTTTTTCATGTTATACCCTTGTATTCACCCCCCACCCCAATCCATTTTAGCAGCCTTTTATGGCTTGTCAGTTTAAAATCTACCATCAACTATCATTCTGTATCTTGTTTATGCAAAGAATTCTCATTCATATTCATGACAATGAGTTGACAGCATAGGTTTAAAGCCATTGATCTATAATCAGAATGCCTGTCGATGATAAGAACGAAAATTGTACAAAGAGAAACATTTCCTCTGAATGAACTACTAGTCTTTAGGTTAAACTACCATAACTTCATTTAGTTTGTTATTTTGGTATACAGTGTTCATTAAAATTTTATAGGCAAAGGTTGAGACATAAGTCAGAGTTATATGGAGTTTTTTTCAGCTCACCTGAAGTGAAGGTTCAAGTGAGTTTTTCTGATCACCTGTTGTCCGTCCGTCCGTCTGTCTGTTAACTTGTCACATATTTTACTTCTTCTCTAGAACCACAAGGCCAAACTTGACCAAACTTGGTACACACCATCCTTATGGGAAGCAGCTTAAACCGGTTATAAATTGTTAAAATTAAGGCTGAAACCCTTTTCAAAAGGGAGATAAACAAGACACAGTGAAAATAGTGAGTGTGCCTTAAAAATCTTCTTCTCAAGAACCACTGCACCACAAATGTCAATATTTACACCAAAACTTGTAGAGATAGTAAAAATTCTAAATTGTTAAAACCATGACCCCTGAACCAATACTGGGGTGCCAAGAGGGGTTCTAAGTTCAATATAGAAATATAAAGGCAAAATGTTCACAAATCTTCAATCTTCTCAAGAACTACAATATTACAATTTACCAGTATGAGATTACTATGCAAGCACCCTCAGATAGCGTAGATTCAAAATTCTTCAAATTGTGACCCCCAGTCCTATACTGGGGCCCCAGTAGAGGTTCAAATTTCAATATAGAAATATATAGGCAAAATGTTGAAAATCTTCTTCTTAAGAACTACATTGCTAAAATTTGTTAGATTACTATGCAAGCATCCACTGATAGTGTAGATTTTAAATTGTTGAAACTGTGACCCCCAGACCAATTCTGGGGCCCCAAGAGGAGTTAAAAGTTCGACATAGAATTATATAGGGAATTAAAATCAACATTAAATGTTCTCAAGAACTACAATGTTACAATTTGTGAGATTACTTTGCAAGCATTCTCAGATAATGTAAATTTTAAATTGTACAAACCGTGACCCCAGTCTAATACTGGGGCCCCAAGAGGGGTTCAAAGATCAACATAAAAATACTGGTATATAGGAAAAAAGTTTTTAAAAATCTTTTTCTGAAGAAATACAATGCAACATTTAGTGATATTACTATGTAAGCATCCTCATATCTTGGTATCTTCATGCCAAGGTCACAGAGACCTTCTTTCACTTATTATAATTATTTATAGTTCATTTTTCAATTTTGTTATCTTTAATACCTTGGGGCCTAGAATAATTAGATTGGTCAGTTGAGCATCTTAGATATTAAATGATTTCCAAAAAAGTCGGTTTCTTTTTATATACTGTCTTTATGTTAGTTGAATCTTGGAATATATGAGAATTTTTGTGAGTTTTACAATATTTTAGAAGGGTGTCATGTTTAAAAACTTTGAAAGAGATACAAGAACTGCTGTTCAGGTGAGCAATATGGTCCATTGTACTCTTTCTTTATAAAGGACTTTGCTGTTTGTTTTTCAAGCATGCAATTGACAAAAAAAAGCAACAATATTACTTATGGTTGAATCCCATTAAAAAATCAGATTAAACAAGAGGCCCATGGGCCTTATTGGTCACCTGAGTAACTGCAGTATGGCTTTTGCAATGTATATTCATGTGCATTATAATTACAGGGCTAATGAAATCATTTTTAATATTCCGGTATTGTTTAATCCAATAAACTTTCTAAATTCTAAAAAATTATTTTAAAAAATTGTAGCATAACATACAGTGACATAATTGAACAAATCTTAAGTACAAAAAAAATAATCTGTCAAAATTACACCACCCTACCCTTTATACATGTAATGATTAGAACCGCCCTAACACCAGAACCCCTGACCCAGGGGCCATGAAATTCATAATTTTTGAAGAGGCACTCTTCCTCATCATAACTATTTACTTAATTTATTGGATTAATACCCAGTTGCAGAGAAGATTTTCAAAGAATTACTGCATTCATTTAAAGCCCCTCCCTAACACCAGAACCCCTGACCCAGGGGCCATAAACTTCACAATTTTGAAAGAGGCACTCCTCCTCCTCATAACTATGTACTTATAGTTTATCTGCTTAATATTCAGGAGCAAAGGAGAAGATTTTCAAATATTAATGCATTTTCACTATATAATCATTAGAGCCCCACCCTAACACAAGAACCCCTGATCCAGGGGCCATGAAATTAACAATTTTGGAAGAGGCATTCTTTCTCATTATTACTATGTACTTAGTTCATCTTTGTAATATCCAGGAGCAGAGGAGAAGATTTTTGAAGAATTAATGCATTTCCTCTATATAATCCTTAGAGCCCTGCCCTAACACCAGAACCCCTGACCCAGGGGCCATGAACTTCACAATTTTGGAAGAGGCATTATTTCTCATCATAACTATGTACTTCGTTCATGGGCTTAATATCCAGGAGCAGAGGAGAAGATTTTTGAAGAATTATTGCATTTTCTCTATATAATCATTAGAGCCCCGCCCTAACACCAGAACCCCTGACCCAGGGGCCATGAATTTTACAATTTTGAAAGAGGCATTCTTTCTCATCATTCCTATGTACTTAGTTCATGGGCTTAATACCCAGGAGCAGAGGAGAAGATTTTTAAAGAATTAATGCATTTTTACTATATAATCATTAGAGCCCCACCCTAGCGCCAGAACCCCTGCACCTGGGGCCATGAATTCCACAATTTTGGTACACAGCTCAATGCTTGTTACAATCATGCCAGCAGTTTTACTGCTTGATGTCCAGGAGTAAAGAAGATTTTTTAAAGATTGCATTAATTTTGATGGTTTTAGCCCCACCCCTCAGGCCCCAGGGGGGCAGGGGCCATAAATTTCACAATTTTTAATCCCCTTTACCCATAGATGCTATATGCCAAATTTGGTTGAAATTGGTTCAGTGGTCCCAGAGAAGAAGCTAAAAATGTTCAAAAGTTTGCTACCAACGAACAATGTACGACGAAGGACAAAAACAGATAGCAATAGGTCACCTGAATGACTCAGGTGACCTAAAAAAATAAAGTTTTTGATTCATGCAATGAAAGTTTATATTCTAATGTATTCTGTTATGTATATCAGTTATGTCTTTCATTAGTTCTAGGCTCACAAGTTGTATATTTCAACACAATCTTTAGTAAGTGGATTTCTAATATACCTGGAAAAAATCTTAATTATGGCATTAAATAATAAACTTTAAGAAATAATGTAAATAATAAAAATTTATTCTACAATTTCTCATCCATCCATTTGTTTTTAAAAATAGATTTTCTTTTTTTACCACACCTTTCACTTTACACATTTAAATTAATATATATTTTTACAAAGTTATTCATACTTTCACAACAAGATTTGGGGGACAGTGTTATTTCCTTCATATCAAGAATACGTGTAAACTCAAATAAATTTATAAGTACAATACTTTTCCCCCAAATATCAACCATACTAAAAATCTATTTTTACCTTCAAAAAATAATTCACTGAAAACTGAAGAATTCTCCAGCACCATTGTGACAATTCCTCTTAAAATTACTAAGATAACAAATAAATACAAGCACTTTCAACATGTGTATAATGGAACAACACAGCAGTTTTACTGCAAAGATTGCTTTAAAAGTAAGCTAGGTTATAAAAATTCAAACACATAATACAATTTATAACAATTAAAAGGCTAGATTATCGATGATCCCTATAAAAAACATTATCGATTTTTTGAGCATATATAGTTATAGGGACATAAGAAATTTTATTGCATATTCTTTACTTCCTACATGTATCATTGCAGTTCTTCATTAATTTCTTACAGGAAGGAGCTATGCTGATAAAGACATACATATACAATGTACACACAACTTTTTTACTCCATCATTATACTCATATTTTTGGGGTTTTATCTGCCAGCTACATAGTGACAACTTACCCTGACCTGAGAACACAATGCATGTATCATCTTAATGTAATGTAATAACTTATAAACTGACTGGGAGTTCAACTTTCAATTTAAGTTCATTCACTTTCAGATGAACCTTTTACGATTTACTCTGTTCAGATGTTCAGATACTAGTATTCATGTGACTATGGTCAAGAGCTGTTGGAGGCTACTGTTCCCTCCCAGATATCTTCTCTCTGCTTTCTGTCATTCCTTTTCTTCTCTGTTCAATTAAAAAGACATTCTCCATAACTAAACACCAATTTTGAAGATATACAATTGAACTTCCGTATCTTGAAACCATAATCTTGAATACCATTGATATGTCTAAGCATCTGGAGGTCCCAACCACCTATTCCTTATATTTTACCTTCATACATGTATCTCGAATCATAAGATATCTCAAAGATTTTTTCTCAGTCCCATTGAGTTAAAGATATAATGTTTCAGTAAAAGATACACATCATAGACATGATAAATGGTGAGGTATTTGTATACATGTAGTATAATTCATGCCTACAAAATTAATATTATTCACATTAAATCAATGGAGAGACTAATGATCTTAAACTTATGAATTGAAATGAAAAGGGTAATCCACCTACACACCTTTTGCTTCTTTAAGTTTCTGTCTTTCCATCTCTCGCTGCTCTTTGGAGATTTTGGGGGCGATCCCCAGGGCCCCAGTCACAAGTCGGCGTGCCGTCATCGCAGTGGTCTCAGGGCGGGGCTTGTAGGGCTGGAGAAATTCTGCAATGTCCATACAGGTACAGGTCTGATCTCTTTTAAACTTGCATGCATTACAAGTCTCATTATGACAGAATCACACGAAGAAATAGGTAATGTACTCTTCAAGAAGAGGAAACTATCAATGATTCAACATTTTACAGCACACAGGTTAATCACCAGAATTCAAATGTCAATAAATAATGTCACATTGTTTTGGAGTCATGAAGGTTCATTTACATCACAGTCAACCAATCTACATGTCAAATGCAATTAATTCAAATGGTAGGAATATTCACTTTATATTACTGCCAACCAAGCAATATTAAAAATATATTGACCAGTCAATATTTTTTTGGACTGACTAACCACTGTTACAATTTTTTGTGATTATCATCTCATTGTTGACCATTTGTCTACTGTTGCATATTATAGTGAGAATATATCACTAAATATAACAAATAAATCTATTTACCCGATCTAACCACCTGACTCACCTACACACCGCCTCGCTTTAGCCTTACAGGCCTTGCTTGCCTCGGAGAGTGGCCCGACCTTACAAAGAGGATGAACGGTCTTCAAGGCATCCTGAGCTGCAATTCATAAATACAAATGACTTTTTAATAAAACATTTTAAACACACATAAGCTCATGGTAAAATTACATTTACTTAGTACACAATAAACTATTAAGTGAAATAAAAAAAAAAATTATCATTTTTTATTGACATGATTAATAAAAAACACAATTTTTTTGAATTGACAAATCTTGCAGTCAAATTTGTAAAATTCTGAAAGATACATGTACATTTTGTAGTGTAGTCTCAGGTAATACGAGATTTCTTCATGTTCATGAAATAAACTATTATTTTAGTTTTCTTGTTCTTTGGTTTATTGCATGTGTATTTAAAGCAAATATTGGACAATTTAATATCCTCACCTGCTACAACACTGGAGAAGACACCCAGAGCATGTGTGTCATCCACCCATTTGATGTCAAAGCCTGTACTCCTACAAAGCACAAAAAATAGTACATGTACTGTTAACTTCTTTGAGAAACGCAATAGAAGGAAATAACCCTTTTTAAAGTCCTTTGGATTGTAATAACAGACTTAATAGGGATAGTAAGATTTAAGGTAGGGATATGGACTTGCGTTGACTTTTCAATTTTTAAAAATTGTACCAAATTAACAGACAGGTACAGTGTATAATTTTTATCACTATAACAAAGCTGTAAAACTCTGTAATGTATTTATTACATATCACTTACTTAAACTGGGAAAAGATGGATATCAGATCCTCAGTTTTGAATTCAGTAGGAAAATCATAGATTTCTATTACATGGTTCATATCTAAAACAAAGTACAGCATTCACCTTAATATATTTCATTTTTCATCATAATTACATGAAATAGCAAAATTAACCAACAATTAACATACCATAAATCGAGAATTTTCTTTAGAAATGCATTAAACAGGACTAACTAAAGGTTTATATTTACAAACCATCATAGTCTGGCTCTTTTGGTTTAAAGTCCAAATAATCTATGGTGGCTTTCTCAATCTTGACTTTTCCTACAGTCTTTGTTAACTACAAACAAAAGAAGTTTAACTCTTTTTAAAAAAACACAACTTGATCAGTAACAGATCAAGGTACATGTAATACATTCAAGTACAAGTTTGAAACTACCTCAAAGTGCAAAGCTGTATTGAAATTAAATTGAACACTTAAGATCTTTTATTTCATACAAGTTCTCCTTTATGCTAAATCATGGCTCAGCATCTAACCATGAAAACTTAAATTAAAATTCCTAAATACCAAAGGCATTTGATCATGAAAGATCTTAGACTTAATTAAGTCAAAAACACTTCCTGTATTATTTATAAACTTACACTTAAAATGTGTAGATAGCAACTAAATAGGAAAAACAATCCGGAATCTAGTTTTTGATAAGGTACTCAGAAGGTAGCATCAGAGAGACACAAACCTCATCCATGGCGGAGGGGTCCAAACATTCACCATCATCATCAAACATCTTGTCCCAGTCATCGTCCTCCTCTTCTCCATCTTCTTTATCACAGTCTTTTCCCTTTGACACACTTTCTGCAATAAAAAAAAAGTTCTCATCTTACTATTCTTATATTGTAAAAACCAATGAAAAATGTTTCTCCTCCATACATTCTTATTTCAAATATTTCAATGTTTCTAGTTCTACTATTGATCAATGAAATTGTACAAGCTATTACGTTATACACTGAATTTATGATCTACTAGTAAATCAAATTCAATAAATTGTACTTTAAGAACCAAGAAAGTCTATAGAGTCTTAAATGCTATATGTTATGTTAGGTCATCGACCTTTTGGATATACATTTATTAAACATAAATGTACCTGTAATAGTTTAAAACTGGAAGCCTCATGGGAATAAAAACTTCTTATTTGGACAATAATTGCATATTTTTAACCTACCTTTTTCCTGTTTCTCCTCATGGACGGTTTCCACTTTGGTCTCCACTTTCTTCTCTCCATCCTTATCCTCCTGCAGCTCATGCATATTCATCATGTCGAACACAGTGATATTTGATCTGGTGGACTTTTTCTTGCCTTTCTTTTCTACGGCAGGAGTTTCCTCTTCGGCTTTCCCTTCATTCAAAACTTTACCCCTTTTTTTCTTTTTTAATTTGATCTTTTTCACCTCTGATTTCGATTCACTGGGTTGATCTGCCTGTACTTTCACTTCTGTTTTTAGTCCACTGTGATTGTTCTTTGATTCTTTTGATGCATCGTCCTCATAGCCCTCTTCTATATCATCATCCCAGTTTAATGGGGTATCATCCCCATCTTCCTTGTTTGCTTCTTGAGTACCAGTCTCCATTGTCTCAGCTGCTTCTTTACTTTCACCATGTGAACTTATCCTTCCACTTTCATTTAAGATTCCTACTTTCTCTTTTGATGC
Source organism: Magallana hongkongensis (assembly GCA_016163765.1). Lineage (NCBI taxonomy): Eukaryota > Metazoa > Mollusca > Bivalvia > Ostreida > Ostreidae > Magallana > Magallana hongkongensis. The sequence continues at coordinate 33,294,834 of WFKH01010211.1, forward strand.
TTCTTCAACTGACACACTCTTATCCTGGTCCAAACAGTCATTATTTACAACATCCCCTTCAGTGACTTCCATACCTTCTTCCATTGTCTCCTCCTCTTTATCACATATACATTCATTTACAGATTGTTCACTGTCTCTTTCTACACGGTCGTTTGCAATATTCCTTGCTTCATCTGTATCCTCATGTTCCATGATATCAGATTTTCCCTCTTTTCCTGAAGTAAGTTGTTCCTTTCTATCTTTTTCGGACCCATCTGTCAGTTTCTGCTCCCAGGACTCAGCAGATTCAGTAGAGACGGCATTGCAGTCTTCAAACTGCTGAGCCTCCCTGTCAGATCTAAAAGCACCACCACCAGTTCCAGGACTCTCCTGCTCTCCCTGTGTTCTCCTGCCAGGTGGAATATAAACTTCGTTCTTGGTTCTCTTTTTCGCATTTTTTGATGGGCGTTGTTCAGTGGTAGTTTCTGTATAAATTTTATTGCTGTCATCTTCTGTTAATGGTGAGTTGTCTCCTATGATAGTGTCTGCAGATTCAGCATGCTCCACTCTGGTTTCTTCTTCCTGTTGGTTCAGGAGGCGTCGACCCCTTGGTACATAACGCTGAACCTCCGGCTTCTTTTGTCTTTGCCTAACAAATCATTAACAGTTGTCTTATAAGATTATTATGAAAGCAGGAAACACAATTTAGCTGATTTTGAAGTGTGTCTGTTCACCTGAATTTAAGTCCAATGTGTGAATGACATATGCATATAATCTTGTATAACCAAATTGCATGTATAAATGTACATTGTATATTCCATGCATGCACTTTCAAATTTTTTTTCTCAAACTAAGAACACTACCGGTAAATCTCCTCAAAATTTTATGACCTTACAATATATAAGCTGGGAATACAGACAAATAATCTAGGGCAATTAAGATATCCTGTGTGGAATATTTTTTCTATAATGCTAACATCTACATACACATTATGTCAAAAAAAAATGCATTACTTTTGAAATTCCCCTTTTGAGAACTCATTTACAAAACTTACCTATTCACTCCAGCTGGTGATACACTGTTGCTTCCTTTCTGACTCTCATCTCGCATTCCCTCGCAACCACCGCCATTGCTGTTTGCACTTTGACCCCCAGCACGACCTCTGCCCCTTCCCCTGGATGATTGAGGTCTAGGGGCAGACATGAACCACGGTTCTTCTTGGTCTATCCTGAAGTTTTAGAAAGCAATTTTAGATTTTGGTCATATTGAATTACTGTGACTTGTATTTCACATTGTCTTATGCATTTAAATGTATCAATCTTACGTTATGAAGTCATGAATTATCTAAAACTAATTTCAGTGCATGTTTGCCAAACATCTCTTTTTTTTCTAGAGATAAATCACAGACACCTGATATTTCAAAATGTTTTCTATTTCTCTTCATGAATAAAAATAAACTATTATAGTGAAATGTAAATTTTCATTCATTAAGAGAAAATTCTTAAATGTCAGGTGCCTGTGTTTTGCATGTATAGATGCTTGCCTCTTAACTTTAGTCACAACTGTCCTGCGGTTGGGGTCTTGTCCAACAGAGAAACTGTGTAGTTTAGGGAAACCCTCGACAACTTTGTGAATCAGGAATCTGTGATAACTATTGACTACTGGGAATAACAGCACTCTGGAACAGTGATTTCAAATATTTCAATTAAAATCATGCAGAATAAGCAGGAGGCACTATTATTCAAACATTAGTTGACATTAAACACCTTATTTCCAAAGAATAGAAACAATTCAATTAAGAGCATGTTGTTAGTTTGTAATAACTTACATTTTCTTGGAATCTGGTGTCCTTTCTGAGAATTCTTTGAGTTTTAATGACAACTTTTGCACTAATTCCTGATCACCTGATGTCAGGTAACGATCTTGGAAAACGGAATCCAGACTTTACTTTGTATTGTGTAAATAAGAAAATCTATTGGTCCTGCACAAAAGTGTATCTTATCTTGATTTTCTTGCTAAAAAAACCAAAACAAATTTCAATCAAGAGTCAAGGTTGTATTAACAAAATAGATTAATAAGCCTTTACATGTAGATGTAGATAATTAACTTGTTGAATGATAACTTTTCTAAAATATTTGCTACTAACCAATATGGTAAATATCCAATACTGTGGAATCATCATTGCTTGTGGGGGACCAATGTTTGTGGCTATTGTGGATACTGTAACTCTTGCCCAATGAACGTATATACAAGCATTTGTTTAATATTTATTAAAATTATCCCGAACTTTCTACCAAAGAAATAGCATCCCCAAAAATTTGGCTACCCACGAACATTGACCCCCATGAATAAAAATTGATTCCACAGTATTTAAATCTTTAATCAAATCATTGATATTGTTCATATCGCAGTGAAACAGGTTGGAACTAATCACCCAAACGGGTTATAATAGCCTATTCAAAATATACAGATGTATTATTACCCCAAATGGCTTATAACTTTTTTAAAGTGCAAAATGTGGAAAAAAAAAAGAAATAAGACCAAGGTCCATTAAATTTTGTATTGTTTGATGTAAATCTGCATACAAAGTAACATACAAATGCAAACACTGTTGGTAAGCAAGATTTCCTGTAAATTTTGATTCCCAAGAAGTATTGGATCTATAGTACACACTCACATTTTGATATTTTTTAACAAAAATTCACATACTTGTCAAAGTTGAAATTGATAAAAAGGAAACAATTCAAGGTTTTTTTTTTTATTGTTACCTCATTTCTCTTTACCCAGAGAAATTCACAAGAACGAAAACAGATATTTTTAACAGATCGAGATTTGTAATGAAAAAATCTGACATTTATTTTTCCTTTGGAAGTCACTAATAACATATTGCACAATAATATTCTATGCTATCATCTGGACACTTTCAAGTCTTTGGCAATGCAAAATCCCTGTAGACTTTGTAAATTTAACTGTATTGAAACCTGACCAACTAGTGGAGACATTTAAAGGAGAATCTTGGGATTTTTTCATATTATTGAATGAACATGGTCTCAACCCTGAGGTATTTATAAATTAATTTGCTGCATAAATAACTTAGGTCAGAGTTCAATTAGGGATCAAGTGGCCAAATAGCATACATGTGATAAGTCGAAGAACAGAAAACTGTACAGGAGCCATTAAAAAAATGGAATTTGGGTGAAATAACTGTATACTGTTAATCAAAAAACGGTACAAAAATATTGCTCAATTCTTTTGATAAGGCACCTTACACTAACAAATGTATATTGTCGCAAATGTCTCATTTTAAATGTTGTAATGAAGTTTTGCATGCTTTAAAATTTCATATTGTAATTTATAATCACACTTTTCTCAGGAATCGTCCTAATTAAGATAGTTTAGATGATAGTTTACCAACTTTATATATATAATGTGAGAGTTGATGTCTCCAATTTACATCTTGTTCATATTACTGATATATATATATATATATATATCAACAATGCTAAAGAACAGCAGCAAAATTGAGCAAATGCAACCTTTCATAAATTTCTGCACATAAAAACTTAATACCATATCCTTTCAGCGTTATCATGGTAATAAACATGTTTAATCATCTCTATATTTAGTACGGAGAGCAATAAGTCAGATTAATGTATATTTCGAATGTTGGCTAATTTTTTTCAATCAAGTTAAGGAGGTTGGCACCTGAAATAATAGTAATGTCAATCATCCGAAAACCACTTGGATATAAAGATGGGGACCTAAAATGTTCATTTATTTTATTTGTGACCAATGTCACATGCCATTTTTTGGAAATATTGGGCTCCAAACAGAAATGATAATTTTCCTGAAATTTTTGCTAAAATTTGAAATGGAAATTGATAATTTGAAGAAATCAAACAAATATTTATAGTTTGAGCTATTATTTAGTTATGATTTTTATACAGTATGAGGTTGAACACATGTAGTGACTATAAAAGTAAAATCTAAGTCAAAGTTTAAAAATTCTTGCTTTACTGGTGGCTTCGAAGCCCAGTACATCAAGAACACACAACAAATGTTACAAAATTTTGGAATAATCAAATTATAACGCAAATAAAAAAAATTATAGTAATGTCATCTTTCCAAAGCTTTGCATATAAATATACATACATTTATTGTCTCATTTAAAAGTAAAACAAGTAGGGGTCACATCTCAAAAATTTGAGATATGGCATGAAATAAGCTAATTTCAGGCCAAAATTCAGGCCAAAATATTTTCTTAACTTCTATGAAATATCAGCTAATATGCCAAAATATATCGATAGAAATATTAAAATAATGTTTAAATATGTATATTAGAACATCATGAATATATCATAATACACAAACTATCCAGAAGTTTGGTCTGTGCTGAAAATTGGGAAGCTAAAGTATCAGTACTCTAAAACTAATGAGCTATGAAAATTGTTCATTTCTTTCTTGAAAACCTTCCGCCAAAAAATATAGTCCATTACTAAACTCTGTAAAAATGAAATTTTTTGGAAACAATTTTATTCAATAAAGATTATTTGGCATTGTAAAATATAAAGATACTACTAAAAGTAATATGTAATGCAGAATTTTGAGACTAGAGGTGACCCAAATTAGCTACCCAAAACCTGAGGAGCGAACCTCTTTAAGAAACATTTACAGTTATAATTAAGTCCTCCTGTAAAAACAAAGCTGTCTAAAGGGGTATCTTGATAAGGACTACACAAGAATTGGATGGTCACGTGTCAAACACAGGTGATGTTTTCCAATATCTCGTGAGTGACAATTAGAGGAAATGGTGGCATTTAGTGAGAAAATAAAAATACCATACAAATTTTCATATGCCATTATAATTCTAGTGTCCCGCCGGGACACCGTGAATGGGCTAGAAAAACGGTACATTTTGTGTACAGCCGGTACATGTCACATGTATGAAACAGTAGGGTTAAAGAAATACAGTATACTTGTTTGCAAAAATAATGATTCTTTAATGTGGAATTGAATTTCTTTCTGCAAATTTAATTTTTAGAACTTTGATGGCAATTTCACTGAAAGAGCAACAAGGTGCTTTCCGATCAGTTTAAAGTTGAATACTACTGCTGCACCAAGTACATGTATAACCTTTTGTACAAAATGCACATTTAAGTAAAAAGTATGATTGAATAGCTAAATAAACATACTTAGTGTAGGTAAATTAAGCTTTGTATGTAATTAAATTCATTCAAGCTACGTATCTATATAAATCTATAGTGATTGTACTGGACTTAACCCTGTGGCTGCGAGAGGGACATATATGTCCTTTTACCACTGGCTGCGAGAGAGACATATATGTCCCTCTCGATGTCATAAACGCAAAGTCATTTCTCCCTTTCATTTTTAATGAATTTCATTACATCTTCACTCGATTTTTAATGGATAAAATGGTTTTATTTTTTAGAAACATCAATCTTCTGTTATAGAAGATAAACAATTACTGCATTTTTTAAAGAAAATTTTAAAAATAGGCAAACGATACGGACACTCGCGACGACTTGATTTCGTAAGACTTAGTAATGAATGTTAACTTGTTAGCGGTTATTATCTTCGAGACTCATGCAGCCTTTAATGTTAATAATATCAAACAAATGTGAAAAATAAATTAAAAAAATGTTTTGGGGCAATATATTTATTTGCGACTATGTTCACAGTATGTCATACCTATTCATACCGTTCTCCTTTTTAGTTATCCCTGTTATAAAAATGAATGAAATTATCATACAAACCAAACAAATCGAAAAATAAAAATGAATTATTCAGTAATCATTACCTCTCCACCCCGTGTTTCTTCGTCAGGATAAAAAAGTGAATTAATACATGCCGTTTCTAATAAATTTTAAGAGTACATCCTATTTTTATTACAACGCAATTAACCGACATCGGAATGCACACCATGATTAGCATTTTTTTAGTTTTAATCTGAAAGATATGAAAGTGATATTTCTCTGCAATGAAACAAATTACAGATAAAGTATGGTTTTCACTGTTGAGTTGCGGTATGTGCTAGTTGTCAGACAGTTTTTCGAAACTGGACTCTCTAGTATGGTACTCTAAGCTTCCGTATCTAAGATTTTCTAAAAGTACATGTATGTATACCAGGCCCTTGTAATAGTCTGATGTACATTTTGCAAGAATCAATTGTAAGCTATATGAATGACCTAGCATACTACTGTATATAGGGAAATATTCGCCCCCGTTTTATTTTCGCCAATTTCGCCCTCGTTGTCTGAGGGCAAATTTAAGACTAGGCGAATTCCAATGTCTCGGATAATCTCTCTCTTAACTATTTCCGGGCGAATTCAAGACAGGGCGAAGCTGTTTGCCAATGAAGAAGGGCGAAAATTACACGGGGCGAAAATAACCCTGTATACAGTATTCCGATGAATTTGCAGTTCAATAGGGTCTGAAGTTTCAAAGTGAATAATGGAGAAATCCATCATCGATTCTTTCTGACATAAATTATACGCATACCTATTTATCAATTTCTGATATAAAGCACAACTTACAGAGTTTAATTCGAATATTGTTCAAAAAGGCGGTGTCAGTAAATCTAATTTTTCCTTTTTTTTTTTTTTTGGATATTACTTTAGTAACAGATTAAACGGCTAAAATCTCATGAGTACACAATAAATGCATATAAAATCTCACTGGAAACGTTTACTCATTTCATTTGTAGCAGTGGTGTTTGTTTTTTTTTTTTAAACAAATGATGACCGCACTTAGCGCCAGGTTTTTGGCCCTTTTCGGTCGCTTCTGTTGCGTTTATTTCTTAACCTTATATCACTTTTGTTATATTTTTTAAAGAGTCTTGTCAATTTCCAACATGAATTAAGGTAGTCCTATACTCGACACTAAATGGGCTCAATCATTTGAATCTTGGCTTTAAATAATAGATATACATTATAGCAATACATATACAAAAGAAAATATGTATGTTTACATGCTAGTTTGTTTGTTATCACTTCTCAGACAGGAGTACCCTCTTCCGAAAAATATTGACAATGATGAAATTTGACAGATGTCCGATTTTCCTAAAAATAATTACCAATTTTGGGGAAATCAGAACTGGACATACAAAATAGAGTATACATTTATTAAAACCATATTTCATAAATATTTTTTTAAATAAGTACGCTTTATAGGCCCGATGTATCAAAAAAAAATACCAAAAACTGCGATACATGCATGGTATTTGGTCATTTTTTTTTTTTACAAAAATACAACTACTGTTTAACAGAGAATAATAGACAAACTTGCGTTGACTATGTACGAAGTCAGTATAAAAGGTGGCGTCCTCATTATCGTATGGAGATTTAAGAAATCGTAATGACCCCCGCCTATGAAAACAAATTCGTACTTGGTAACAACATCCATACTTTAACGCATTTACGAAAAGTTGCAGTTTAGATGTTGACTATCTCTGCAATTGAAAGAAAAAGTTTATATTCTCGCATGTCCTAAAGTGCAGTCATCCTTTCACAGAGTAAAAACAAAACCAAGGTATTGATATGCTACGTATTTTTTACGATTTTTTTGAAAGCTTTTCTCAAGAACTGTATAAAATACGTTGAAATGTGGACAAAATTTTGCAGGCAACCTCTCTAATCATATCATTACCATTGATCATCGGAACTTTTGGTTCATGAAACCGCCATAGCAAGCATACATGAACGAAAGTACTGTCTTGATGTATATCAAGACAGTGTCTTATGAATAAGACGTATTTCATGTAGAAAAAATAATTATTTAAGTAAACCTGAGACTTAATTGATTTGTCTTCAAAACAAAGATGAGTTGACAAATCGCGTTTAGTAGATACATGTACTTTATTTACTATAATACATTTACGTCTACTGAGTATGATTTCCTCTATTTCTTACAGAAACTTATAGTTAATTCATAGCTCTATAGAAACAGTTAGACTAAAATCCACACGCACGCCCGTTTATCGAAACCTATTGGTCGAAATCTACAGCGACCTAAGAAAAATCACGGACTGCACGAAATAATTATGATGATGTCAGGCTCAAAAACCGATAAGATGATGTATAGTAACAGTAATTTTATTAGTGAATTTTACTCACTTTTACAATCAATTTATTAATTAATTAAAATAAAGAAGTCATTTTGAACAATGAAATGATTTCTTTGATGATTCATGCGGGTTATGAAGGTAGCGATCATTGCATAAAAAAATACATAACCCACTATGTATTTTTGCTGCAATTTCGCCACCTTCATTTCCCGCATGAATCGCCAATAAAACATTTTATTTTGTTTAATTATACCCGGCGAAATAAGATGTTAACATGTTTCAAAACATATAATTTTAAAGGTCTCTTGGCAAGATATCAGACACTATACATGCGCGGTTCTAGAGGGGGGTGGGTGGGTCATATTTACAAAGTAAAATTATCGCAAATATGCCTCGGACCCCCTCCAACTGACAAACACAATTATCCTTCGGACCCCGGGGGGAAATTTTCTGGATCCGCGCATGCTATACACTTTAACAAGATACAAGTAGATTATTAACATCGATTATTAATAAGATAGCGCCAGTAGTTTTTACAGTATACTTCTACTTGCGTGAGTCCAGTGAAATTAAACAAATTAACAATCATTAAAATCTATACATAAAAAATACTTTATTTGTACTGTGTAACAGTTAAATAAATTTAATTAAAATAAAAGGATGTAGTTTAAAAAATTCTCTCTCTCTCTCTCTCTCTCCTCTCTCTCTCTCTCTCTAAACAAAAATGTTAGTTTTAGTATCGCAAATATGTTTAAAGTGTTGTAGCATACATGTAGTTCCCATGTAAATGACTAACATTGAGCTATTAGTGTTTTCATGGTCAAAATTAATCTTGTGAACAACAAGATGGGTGATCTGTCTTGTTCGACAAATTGCCAGATGATTACCTGATATACCAAGTAGATCTAACACTGTGAAGAAAGTCGTAAGATGTTGACGTTTTAAATAAACGTCGCAGATGAAGAAATAAAATTCTAAAAAGCTGTTCATCTATGCTATGCGCTCTGTTCTGTTAAGGTAATGTTAGGGGCTTATGTTGGATTTTTCATTATAAGAAAATGCATCCAAGTTACATGGTATTTTATTTACAATAATAGGTTTTTTTAATCAATAAATTCAAAAGATTTTGCATGTCCCAATCATATTAGAACTATCAATGGTCAAATTTCCTGATTTTAAACAGCCGTTTGGATGAAGTTGAAACATTTTTTTTTTTAATTTGCATCATATATGGGGATTGAGGAACGTTTGGGAATTCTATAGATGCATATCCTTAAAATGTATATAATATATATGATGTTGCATTTATCTAATTAATTGTTTCTTGTAATTTCCAAGATTTATTTAAAAAAAAACCCACATTAAACTCTAAAAAAGATTTGATAATTTGATCCGATTCACTACTTTAAATGAAAGAATAATTTCATTTTTAATTTTGCATCAAGAGTCTTTTTGAATCGAAAAATATCTTTTTATAACCAAATATTTTAGCAAAAACAAAGTATTACTTTTAATCAATATAAAAATAGTCCGATTTATATGTAATTATAATTATTGATGGATAAAACATTCGTTTGGGTGCCCATTCCTAAAAACTAGCCAATGAAAACCCCTTTTTATATTTGCTGATCTTATTTTAATTGTACTCTAATACTACTTTATCATTATTTAACCTTCTACATGCATTTATATGTTCTTATAATTTTGTATCAAACAAACTTTGCTTCTGCTTCTCGGCAACAGCAATTAAATTCAAGGATACAGTCATGAAATCTTGGGAAAATGTAGTAGAGAAAACACAGTAAAGAATTACAGCGCTAGCATTGTAATCCGCACGTCGATGTAGAACGCGCACTTGTTACATTCCTTGAAGTTCCGCGTAAAAACGTCGAAAATTATGACGTCGTTTTTAATGTCGCAGTGACGTACAGATTTCTGTTCAATAACGTCGCAGCCAGAGGGTTAAGTGACTCCCGAAAGAGGTGGACAGGCATTAGCCTTCATTAAAGGTTATGTTCCTATCTGTGAAAAATTATGTGTATGAAATAAGCACAGCGGCTTTTGTAGAGAGAAAAAGCATCGGTTCAAACATGTGTTTTCTTGAGGTACCCACTTTTAAACGATGCTTTTTTTTTAAATACACAGGCCCCTGTGATGTAAGGTATATAGAAACAGTTGGACTGGGTCTAATTCATACCTATTAAGAGTTCTACATGTATAATTTTACATTCAATAATTCATTTTAACTTAATGAAAGAGTCAAAATACCTATTACACCCACAAGATTTCTCAGTCACTGTGGCTCAGCACCTCAAAACTCAACTACAGATTCAAAACATCCGGTAAAATTATATTAGGAAACAAGAAAGGGGGAAACAATTTTTCCGGAAATTTTAAACGAACACTATTCCTTATATAGGCCTAATTCTAGGGCTGGGTATTGGGGTGAAATTTTGTATTGCGATATATTGCGATATTTTAAAATGTATTGCGATATGTATTGCAATATTTTTTTAATCAAAATTTGAATTTTTTTTAAATGTTAATAGACGGTAATTGATAGAATTATATACATAATTCATTTACACTATAATTCTATAAAAAATAAAAGAATAAAACATTGTTGGTATTAATTTATAATTAAACTGTTTAAATACAAAAAAACAAACAAATTTGAAACATGAGATGATTTCTTCATCTAGCAAAACTAGACCCAAGTAGTCAGTTAATTAGGTAAATTTGATATAATGTATTTTAAGCAGTCCACTGATCTGGCCAAGTGAGGCCAAGTACACAAAAATCGCTTACGTCATACAATGTACTTTCTCTTTTAAACAGCAGCCGCGTTCTTGATAAACATCGTAGCTGTAAGCGAGACTCTAGTGTGATGACATGATAACTTAATGGCAGATACAGTTGCAGTGTTTGTAGAAAGAAAGGACGAAAAGTTCCTTCGAGGTTGGGTTTCGTCAGAAGAAATTTTTCAGCAAATCATCGAAGCGCATTCAATAAACAAGGATGACAATGTTTGTTGGGGAGAGTCTATAAGCCCGTGACCTCAATAGCAGAAAGCCCGTGAACTCGATTGTAAACACACGTTTTGAATACGTAAGCCGTTTTTGTGTACTTCTTCGATGTATGTTTTAAACTAACATTCTATCCGTAAAAATAATGTCCTTTATGTAGCTTCTTATTTATATTATAAATGATAGTATAAAAATAAGTTTGCCCCTGACTTTAACACCGTAAAAATTACTTATATCAAGTGACTATATAATACTAGATACGAGGCCCGTGAACTCATCGACACTCTATATTATACTAGATACTAGGCCCGTGAACTCAGTTACACTCTATATAGTGCTAAATATGAGGCCCGTGAACTCATCGACACTCTATATAATACTAGATATGAGGCCCGTGAACTCAGTAACACTCAAAATAATACTAAATATGAGGCCCGTGAACTCAGTGACACTCTATATAGTACTAGATATGAGGCCCGTGAACTCATCGACACTCTATATTATACTAGATATGAGGCCCGTGAACTCAGTGACACTCTATATTATACTAGATATGAGGCCCGTGAACTCATCGACACTCTATATAGTACAAGATATGAGGCCCGTGAACTCAGTTACACT
>WFKH01010211.1:33318964-33331699 GCA_016163765.1 Magallana hongkongensis
GTAACTTCTTATAATCAGATATATTTTGTCAACATTTTATAAAATACGTTCATCTGATATCAAGTCTTTTGCTGAGATCACAACAAGCTGAATGTATCTTCCTTTTCCGTTACTACGCTACAATGTAAACATTGAACAAGCGCGGGATATCCGAGTTTGACAGAGTAGAAATGGAGAACAGTTCATCGGATGACGATAGTGATGCCTTGTCTGAGGGTTCGGATCTCCAGCTATTCAGTGAACATGAATTTTCATCGGACACAGACAGTGACGATGATACACAGCAAACAGAATCATCTATGGAGCCAGACAGCCAACAAACAGAGGCGACTGATGATGACTTCTGGTCTCACGATCTCCACCCAGTAGACATAACACCATTTACGGAATAAGTAGGGCCAGATCATACTTTACTGCCTGACGATGACTTGTTGAAGTACATTTATCTAATGATAAACGAAGATTTCTTTGAAACCGCGGCTCAGGAGACGAACAGATAACGTTATGCAGAACAGGAAATGACTCGCAAAGGTTCCAGCGATTCAAATTGGTACCCCACAAATAGCCCAGAAATGAAAGCTTTCTTTGGGATAAATATCATCATGGGAATAAATCAGTTACCTCGCATCGATATGTACTGGTCGGAAAACCCATTTGTTGGTAAGTAAAAATATGATTTGCATTGCATGAAATTCACTAAGCCGCCTGTACGATATAAAATACACAAAATTATTATATTGAAAATAATAGAATAACAAAAAAACTCACAACACAACCTGCCACAGAGAAGGAGAAAATTTTAAAAAATATACCCTAAGAATTAATATTTTTCTGTTTTCATTCTCACAGGAAATGAAGGGTTCAAGAAATGCATGACAAGAACAAGATTTGAAAAATTGCTGCAGTATCTGCATACATGTATAAATGACAACCATGCTCAGGCACCTGCTGGATCACCGAATTATGACAGGTATGCTATTTTGCTTTGGTTTATACAAAACCAATTTCTTTTTGTGAGGGAACTTGAATTCTTTTTATATTTCTATTTTTGTTTGCTATTATTAGTTTTTTTGTAAAGATTGTAAAGACACATTTGTAAAAAAAAAAAAAAAATAGCAGACAGAAAACCGTGTGCTAAAATATTCACATTGAACAAATACTGGAAACAGTAGATTAAATTTAAAAGGGAGTTAAATTTTACATCATTCATTTCCTTTGGTAATAAAACTTGGTCCCCCAGTATGAGTGATTTCATCTGACACGTGCACTGCATGGGGAGCAAAGTAAAAAAAAAACCCAGATAAAATGTAAAACTGGATCATTTTATCTTCAAGTTGTTTGAAAGTAATATAAATTGTATTTGGTTTTGATTTTCATAGCTAACTTCTATTTTCATACCATTTTTACTTAGAAAATAACATGAACAACTAGATGTAAATGACATGTCCTAAGTCACACCGTTGATTTTGAATCAGTGGTTTAGTATTAGTAGAGTCTTGGCATGTCAAGTTTTGGGCCATAGTTCAGAGTCTCGAATGAAACCAAAATTATTAAAACTAGAATACAAAACTACTAACTCACTGAACAAGTCTATTTCAAGTATACGCGGATGCAGAAATTCTGTTTGCCGGGGAGGGGGTGGGTGGGTTTCAAGGTCTACTTTTAGTTACTCTACCCTGTGAACTATATAACTTTGAATTTTTCAAAGGCGGTGTGGGCTTGCAGTTGATACCCCCCCCCCCCCCCAATCTATGATCATTACACATCTTTGTATACATATTTTTCTACATTTCAGACTTCATAAAATCAGACCACTTATAAACATAACAAGAGAAAATTTCCAGAAGTTTTACAAACCAGGGAAGTGTCTAAGTATAGATGAAGGAATGATAAGGTACATGTCATGGCGTTTCATCCAGATGTTACAAAATTTTGGAGTAATCAAATTATAACGCAAATAAAAAAAATTATAGTAATGTCATCTTTCCAAAACTTTGCATACAAATAGACATACATTTAATGTCTCATTTAAAAGTAAAATAAGTAGGGGTCACATTCCAAAAATTTGAGATATAGCATGAAATAAGCTAATTTTAGGCCAAAATTGGAGTTAATTTTTTCTTAACTTCTATGAAATGTAAGCTAAATATGCCAAAATATATCGATAGAAATATCAAAATATTGTTTAAATATATTTTTCAGAATATCATGAATATATCGTAATACACAAACTATCTAGATGTTTGGTCTGCGCTGAAAATTAGGAAGCTAAAGTAACAGTACTCTAAAACTAGTGAGTTATGAAAATTGTTCATTTCCTTCTTGAAAACCTTCCGCCACAAAATATAGTCCCTTACTAAACTCTGTAAAAATGTAATTTTTTAAAAACAATTTTATTCATTATAGTTTATTTGGCATTGTAAAATATAAATATACTACTAGAATTAATATGTGATGCAGAATTTTCAGACTAGAGGTGACCCAAAATGGCTACCCAAAACCTAAGGAGCGAACCTCTTTAAACAGAGGAAACACACACCGCTGTGTGACGCATCTGTCTAGCAAGAAACCGGCAAGCGCATAGTTAAACATGAAGTTTAACTCATTTCTAACACGTGTCCACCGCTCAAAGTGGTCTAAATATAGATTTTACAAAGTTCTCTGTCAAACTGTTTCTTTCTTTCTTTTCTCTCCGAACGCGTTATTTCACTGCCAACGGACAGACCACGTTTTCGCGTCGACATCTTGTGTACGTTCTAAAATTAGCTTTTCATATCACGTGCTAATGAATATTTCAAAAATGGGCGTTTACTGACCGACCCGGTCAGAAAATAAATTAATTAGAATTTATATTCAGTACTTTTCAGTGCGTTTGATTTAAACTGTATAATTTGCAGAAAGTTTATAACTTTTGTAGCTTAATGGAAAAACGCAAACATTTCTTACTTTTAAAATTTTGATTTAAAATGGCATATTTACCTTTAACATGGCGCACACGCTGAAAAACACAAATTTTATGTTTTTAGGTTCCGTCACGGATAATTGATTTCAATCACTGTTGTTTTATTTTTTCTGTGCTATTGTTGAGAAGTCATATCGGTTACCAAATTGTGAAATTTCATACCATTTATTTCATAATTTTCACTTTATTCTATTTATCAGAGTGAACATCAAGTGAATCTTTTGTAAAATATTTCTTCAAAGCTTTTTCTAGCCACGGTGTTTCTTCTAAGTTTATCAGTTGTCCAGATCCTTCACCAATGCATGTTGCGCAAAATCATTTTGGCAGTAAGCAGTCAGCTGTTGGCAGCTGACAGTTGGCTGTCGAATATGGAATTTTATCTGTTTGCAGTCAAAATAATTCTTTCCATTTCACTGAAAAAAATACATAAAAAGTTTCGTATAAAATATCTAAAAGCCGATATCGGTCTCTGTTTTGTGAAATTCTATTGAAAACTTCTTTATTAATCCTTCATAATAAATAAATAATAAATACTGTTGTGTCGAGGAACCTTTATTAAATCCTGATAATTTCATGCACACATACTTTGTGTATTTATTCCCTGTTACGTTTTAATCAAAAATGTATTTGCCCCAGTTGTGTTTAAAGAAAGCGGTAAGTAAATGAAGAACATTTTATTCAAAACATCGGTCGCTTGTTATCTATCGGGAGACACTTGATAAAACCAATTTCTAACCGTGCGCGTGGTCCTTTCTACAAGCTAGCGTATTTTACAATACGTTATGTTTCTGCCTTTTTGTGTCTGTAATGCAGTAGATATGGTATTGTTTGTTTTTGCAAACAACTCTAGCGAAAATAGTGAAATTACCGCGATTTTGCAAAGACTCAAGACTTTGGAAGAAGATGTGTCCAAGCTTAACCAGACGCTGAACTCTTGCCAAAGTGAATGCAACGATTTTTCTGAATCAAACACAGAGACAAGTGAGTACAAACTTTAGACATTGTTGGAGACCTCAATAGTCGCACACCTATACGCTTACTAACTGTGTGTCAACGTTAACCCAATATCAATGAATTCAAAGTTGATCGGTTTCAGGGAGGATGTATCCTTTTTTTTCGATCGCAAAAGTAGCATGTTTTCTTAAAATAATTCTCAGACTGTCATATCGTTTGTCCGAATTATATGGTTGGAGCAAATAAATTTTGTTGCACATTGATAATTTTGTATTTACATCCACTCACTGAGAGTAAAATTCAAAATTTACAATATGAAAAACGGTAAATGATTAAAATTCAAAATTTATTAAATGGATGTGAAAACTGTAGTATATATATCAAATAAGAGATGCGCGATAAATTAGATCAATTTTACTACAGGAGAGAGACGTATTATCCCGCAAGGACAGGGGGTTCAGGTTGCGTTTCATGCCCAACTGGCCCATACCATTGGGAATCTTGGAATTCACCAAACCATTCGTTTCGATTCTGTTCTCTTGAATGAGGGGGGGGGGGGGGGGGGGGGATATTCGATTCACGCGGGAGAATTCGTCGCCCCAATATCCGGTCTCTACGTCTTCGCCTGGACCATTTCAGATGAAGAGGGCCATTGCATGAAATATGACGTTGTGAAGAACAACGTGGTTTTGACATATCATATAAGCGATGCTGCTAATCATCGTGACTGGGCCGTGTCGTCAGGAACTGTTGTTACCCGGATGAACTCGGGAGATCGTGTCTGGATACGAGTATCCGATTTTTACAAATGCATGCATTATGTTTTTGGTACTGGTTTCGGCACTTCTTTGTTTGTGGGATATTTGCTAAATGGGGCTGTTTGGACAACAGTTATTCCACATCATCTCCGTTTGCCGAATACTTACTAAATTATTTAACACATTCATAAATTATTATAAAGCGAAGCTGGGTTTGGGTCGGGACGAAAAATAAATTTCTTTTTTCCGTGAACTACGACGTAGTTCTCTTCATCAGTCTGTTTAATCCGTTTACGGCCTTTAAGTTTTAATACAAAAAATGAGTGAATTGCCCACAGCCAGCAAGCATGTGCGTGGCTGACCGTAGGATTGTCATGGGGATATCTATTACATGTAATCATTAAGTTGAATTAAGTTCTCAATTTGACAAACGATACCAACAGTCGATTATTTCTATATTAAATGATTATTTATAAAGAATTTTGCCATTATAACGCATATTTGAGAATATATTTTTAAAAAAAATTCTGGGTGTTTCGAATTTCTTTTTTATTTGTTACATTAGTTATTAATTAAAGGATGACTCCACTTAACGCCGTATTTTGGGTTCTTTTTCATGCACTATTGTTACGTTTATTCTTCACTTAATATTACTTCAAGTCATTTGTTATAGAGTTTGGTCAATTTTCAATAGAAATATAATGTCATAATGGTTTTAAACTGCGTTTTAATGAAATAATTCGTTGTTTTCTTAACCTAATTGTTATACAATTATCTGGAATTTAGACTTGTCTGCCCTTAATCGAAAATAAGATTCATAAATATGCATGGCGGGTGGAACTAACATTGTAATAAGTGGACTATAATTAGAATAGCGGTACTGTAATTGAACCTCCTCTCTCCGCATGTCGCTATTTTTTAAAGGTTTCAAAACAAAATGTATAACATATAATATCGGCCGGTAAAAGTAGCCATTAGTGATCGTAAACAAGTGGTTGATGTTAACAATTTACGTCAATACGTGTTCGAAAAGAATTAGAACCATTTTAACAAAACCTTGGACTTTCGGTAGGACGTTACTATCTATTTCTTGCATCATAGCAAGTTAAAAATGACGCTGGTTTCAAGTGAAATACACACAGATTGCGTAGCCTTAGCTCAAAAGCCAGGCAGATCTTGTTGATTTCAAAGAGCCATGGCTGAGTGGCCAACGATGAAATAGACATGCCTACGTCACAATGCTGTTTGACACAACTACCCAAAGTCTAAGCTCCTGTTAAAATGGTTCTAACAAGTAGATTAGTCGGTAACCGCACAGAACCGATAATCAGATAATATTGAGGCCCAATGTCATGTAATATTTTAAACCCCGCGAAATATTGAACCCAGGTTCAAAATATAGCTGCGAAACATTGAAACCCCCACCCACCCCCATAAAATATTGAACCACTTGTTCAATATATTATGGCCCCGATATATTGACCCCCCCCCCTCTGATTATTATTTGATAATGAAGACGGGGTTCAAAACATTATGGCCGCGATATATTGAACTCCTTCTTCAGAAGGAATTGGAAATAGGAGAAGGATTCGATATATCGCGGCCATAATATTTTGAACCCCCTCTCCAATAGCATTGAAAATCAGAAGGGGATTCAATATTTCTAGGCAATAATATTCTGAGCCCCCTCGCCATTAGGAATTGGAAATAGTAGGGGGGTTTAATATATCGCGGCCATAATATTTTGAATCCCCTCTCCAAAAAAGATTTGAAATAGGAGGAGAATTCAATGTATCGGGGCCATAATAGTTTGAATGCCCTCTCCAATAGCAATTAAAATTAGAGGGGGATTCAATATATCACGAACATAATATTTTGAACCACGTCTCCAATAGAAATTTGTAATAGGAGGGGGGTTTAATGTATCGCGGCCATAATATTTTGAACCCCTTTTCCAGAAGGAATTTGAAATAGGAGCGGCATTCATTATATCGCGGCCATGAACCCTGTCCAAAAGCAATTAGAATCAGAGGGGGTGTCAATATATCGCAGCCATAATATTCTAAACCCCCTCTCTAATAGGAATTAGAAATCGCGGCCGTAATATTTTGAATCACTTCTCCAAAAAGAATTGGAAATAGGAGGGGAAGGGTTCAATACATCGCGGCCATAATATTTTTAACCCCCAATCCAATAGCAAATGAAAATCAGAATGGAGTTCAATATATCGCGGCTATAATATTTTGAACCCCCTATCCAATAGCAATAAAAATCAGAAGGGTATTTATCGCGGCCATAATATTCTGAACCCCCTGTCCGATAGGAATTTGGAATAGGAGAGGGCGCAATATATTGCGGCCATATTACTTTGAATCCCTTCTCCAAAGGAATTGGAAAAATAGGAGGGGATTAATATATCGCAGCCATAATATTATGAATCCCCTATCCAATAGCAAATGAAAATCAGAGGGGGGTTCAATATATCGCGGCCATAGTATTTTGAACCCCCTATCCGGTGTGTTCCCGTTTTGCACACATTCGATAATTGGGTATTGAACAATAGGTGTGATTTGTGTTGTGATAGCAATTATAGTCTGCTTTCAATCCAAGATTTTACCTGGATTTTTACCTGTGTTTTATCAGCGCATTAACGATGAAACAAGAAGAATATATATAGATATTTTGTTGTGTGTTAGGATTAATAACTAATAACTATCAGCAATTTTTCCATTTGATAAAATAAAAGGAAACTTTAACATTTTGTCCATTTACGTTAAATATAAAACTAAATGAATTGAGAAAAAATTTTGTCGGTCCCAAGCCAATTGAAAGCTGATTCAATGGATGATTACAGGATGAAGGGGAAAACTACAGTCATTTGGGGTACTCCGAATCTCTTTCAACTTAGTTGCAAAATATGTAAAACGCATGTTTATAATTGATTGTTTGGTATCAACAGAAAGGAGATTATGTAAGGAAACAGATCTTTGTTACAAAATATTTCAATCTTTGAAGTAGCGACTTTGAAAGTAGTTCTTATGACATCAGCGCTTTAGTATATTGCGGGACACTTTGTGGTTTTTCAAATCGGTAGCTAGCACAAAACATTCCGACAAAAATAATATTTTTAATATTGAGTCGATGTACCCCAAACTGAAGAAGGTTGAATATGCATGAATTAGGTCTACATTTGATAGGTTTTTGTGAAAAAATCTTTACAGTTCTTGAAGCAGATATAATTGACGATTTATCATCATACAGTTTGTCAATTTTCTTCAAGCCACAGCATAAATGAAAAATATTTAACAGCGTTTTCACTAGACAAATTTACTCCATTAATGTCAGCAAACACAATAATTTAATATTTACGTATGATATTTTCTCTTCAAACTTGTAACATGTACTTCCTAAAGGCAGGAAGTTAAACAAAAGCACTACATGTACAAAATTTTTGCAATAATCTTCATTGTTTAAAGAAATAAATGAAAATGTTAATGACCAATTTTATGTTTGAAATTAAATTCAAGACCATGGATGTCAATTATTATGTAAATGTACTTTTATGCAGCTTATATTGTATTATAACATAAAATAAATGTAAATATGTAGATATGTTTTATTTATTTTAATGTCAAAACCCTTCACAGGAACTGTGATACAGACTATAGCAATTAAGCGATTATCTCACCTGGTCAAATTCCCGTTTCGCACACATTTTTTCGATACCTAATTTTCAAATGTGTGTAAAACGGGAACAACCCCCCCCCCCCCCTATCCAATACCAAAGAAAAACCAAGGGGGGGGGGGGGGGGTCAATATATCGCGGCCATAATATTTTGGCCCCCCCCTCCAAAAGCAATGAAAATCAGAGGGGAGGGGGGGGGGGTGTCAATATATCGCGGCCATAATACCGTTTAGCTGGGTATTTTGGCAGGGATATAATTTTGGCCTATTTTGGCGATTTTTAAAGATTCACCAAGTTTTATTACTTCTGTGTAGATTTTGATGGCAAATATGTAGTTTTGAGGCTTATTTTTTCATACACTTTTCAAAGACTGGGAGCAGTTGTAAATAATTGTCTGATTAATGGTTTCTCTACTAACAATAAAATTAGAAAGGATTGTTTGAAATGTATACTTTTTTCATGAATATACTAAGTACTATTGTTTTATTTCTGATTAAAAAGTGTTTGAAGCCAGGATTGGGAATTCTATTTTATCAACTCATAATGCTGACATAGGAATTTTGCACTAAAACAGCTGTTAAAGATAAACTGACAGTAGATTTTTAATGAATGGAAATGGATTCACCAAAATATCCGCCAAAATTATTTAATGCCTGAGCAGTCAAGAGACTGGGATCTATTGGACCAACAAAGTATTTTCGGGAAAAAAGATCTAGGTTTCGAATTTGTATGTAACATTGCGCGTCTAGATATTGATTTACAAGGATCCGATTGCAAGATAGTAAGAAATCCTTTTGTAATATACAATTATGAACACTAAATACTAAAAATGGAATTAGGTAATAAAACAATAATTTAATGCCTGAGCAGTCAATAGACCATAATTTTTCAGTTTGTGCAGGTAACATCTCAATGTGTTCTATTGCCCTCGAACGCTGGCCTCGGGCAATAGAACACACTAAACTGTTCCCTGAACCTTGGGAAAAATATGCTGGTCTATTGACTGCTCAGGCATTAACTAATTGTATAATCATATATATAAATATACAACTATCATTAAATGGTGTACAATGGACAAACATGCGCTGACTATGTATTAAGTCTGTAAAAAAGTGGGCGTCCTCATTATTCTATGGAGAAAATGTAATGACCCTTACTTATGAAAACGACACCGAACTTTGTTAATACGAACTTTTGATTAATGTAATTACATAAAGTTGCAGTTAAGACATTGGCAATAAATAAACTCATCTTAAAATTTATTATGTCGAAATTTTTAAATGTCTTTAGGTCCAGTCATCCTTTGTCGACTACTAGTATTCGTTGACATCACTAGTTTCTATACTTTGGAAAAAAAATTGACTCATTGTAGGCTTCATAAATACATAAGAGCTTACAGATGGTACTGACACACTGTTTTATCAATACTTTATATGGAGATCGAGTGTCATATGTGTACTTGAGAACCTTCAAATGGCGCCGAAACAGAAATCTCTCATTACATAATATTCGGGATCGGCTTCGTACTTTTGACAGAAAAGAGCTATCAGGTCACTTTCTAGTTAGTCGCGGTCCATATTTATCGTTGATTACGCAATACATGTATTGTTCTCGGAACCGTAAAGTTAAATTTGGAAAGTCGGTCATTTCTTATCACATATTTGGTCTGCACTTGTATTATGCAAAATGTACTCTGATATTCTACAGTACCACGACTTCAGCACTACATTTTCTCTTTCGATGATCCAAACTTAGTTCCTTTAATTTAAGGAGAATTTATACAACAAAATTTACATCCAGTAATAATTGTTTACTCTGTTTCTCAAGAAAATCGATTGTAATTCATATAGAAACTAACAGACTGAAATCTACACGTTCCTGATTCCAGTACTTACTATTTTTAAAACGACATGTCCGTGTATGAATACACGGATTTGTTTGCTCTAACTAGACCGAATAATGTAGATATTTAATGAAATTTCTTGCATTACTTTCTTTTCCATACCCATGGTTTATGGGCGTATACATTAACCTAGGCTAGCTACGCAACTGCATTCCATTAGAAATCACGTGAAAAGTAACCCGGATACCTATGTTCAATTTATTATTGTTTTAAAGAAGATAATGAGCATTAGAAATTCCGTTTTTAGAGAAACCGTTGGCATTCTGGGTATATGTCGTTCGGCAGACATAATAAATCTTTTTCTTATATATTTATTTATTTCATTGAAAATGACAGTTTATATACAATTCATAATTGTGTAAATACTTCAAAATAAAGCTCGAAAAGACCTCGTTTAATTAAGCGTTTGTAATCAAGCATTTTGAAAAGAGATTATTATGGTGGCATATTTCTGCCCCTACATGCAAGATAAATTATGTCAACATGCAAGAAAATTATGTCAACATGTAAGATAACTATGTCTACATGCAAGATGATTATGTGTATATGCAAGTTACAAATCTTTAAAGAGAACCTGATTTTAATATGAGTAAAATCACTTACTTACGCCCGTATCTACGGAAGCGTATCGGGACCTACACTTGTTATGTTATAACTTATACATTGTCATACTTTTTATCGTCTTATTAACATATAAACTATTATGTCGTTTTATTTATGCAAACATTTTGCATTGTATTGAGGTGAGTTAACATAATTTAAATCACCTTATAGTAATTGATCAGTTATCTTGCTATATGCTATATCGACTTTACAGAATACGGAGTTAAAAATAATAATCTAAAAATGGATTTTAGTCATATCGATAAAGAAATGTTGACATAGAACAATGAAAATGTATACATTATAGTTATATCAACATAAATATGTTTACATTTCTTGGGAACATATTGCAAAAATATTGTTATCGAATGAATTTCGCGGGGGCGGGCGTTCTGATGGTGCGTCACCTCACTCTTAATCTACATGTAGCTGTAGGATACACATGTAGAATGACATTTG
The DNA here is from genome assembly GCA_016163765.1 of Magallana hongkongensis. Taxonomy (NCBI): domain Eukaryota; kingdom Metazoa; phylum Mollusca; class Bivalvia; order Ostreida; family Ostreidae; genus Magallana; species Magallana hongkongensis. The sequence goes on from WFKH01010211.1 coordinate 33,330,289, forward strand.
TGGAATCATTGGAATTCGTGTATGCTTAATTTTCATGGATTTCGTTAATGCTAATTTTCGTCATCCATGAATTTAAATCCACAACGATTTATGAATAATATTATAAATATATGTATTATTTATAATTCAAGTAATTCCACGAAATGTTACATCATAGATGCAAGATGCAACATAATTAATACAACATGCGACTTATTTATGTTGACATGCGACTTATTTATGTGAACATGCAAGTTATTTATGTTAACATGCAAGAAATTTATGTCAACATGCGAGATAATTATGTTGACATGCGACTTATTTATGTTAACATGCAAGTTAATTATGTTAACATGCAAGATTTTTATGTCAACATGCGAGATAATAATGTTTACATGCAAGTTATTTAATTATAACAACATGCGAGATAACTTGCATGTTGACATAAATATCTTGGATGTTAACATAATTAACTCGCATGTTGACAAAAATAAGTCGCATGTCAACATAAAATAAGTCGCATGTCGACATAATTAACTCGCATGTCAACATAAATATATTGCATGTTAACATAAATAACTCGCATGTTGACATAAATAAGTCGCATGTCAACATAATTATCTCGCATGTTGATATATTTATCTTGCATCGATGATGTCAGAGTACGGCGTTAGTAAGTTATTTTACCCATATAAAAATCAAATTCTCTACAAGGATTTGTAACTTGCATGTCAACATAATTATCTTGCATGTCGACATAATTATCTTGCATGTTGACATAATTTTCTTACATGTTGTCATAATTAATCTTGCATGTAGGGGGCAGAAATATGCCACCATAGATTATATATCAAATCAAAAACAATATTCACCAAATTTGTTTTATCATACGGATTTGTAATTTATTTATCGAATTGATCTTCTTTTTATACATTTTCATAAAATCTGTGATCTTAAATTGGTGTTAAATTGTATGGAAGCGTGTTCGGATTACGGAATAAACTTCAAAATCTCCAATTGGTCCAACCCTCAGAAGAATAAGACATAAACTTGCTTGTAACTTACTGACCGTGGGTCATCTTAATGAAAAATGATCGGTTTTATGAATAATGTATATCCATTTTCGATTAGCTTTTTCATTCAGTAGCATAATTTCATAAAATGATCCTTGAATTTATAATTTCGTTATAAAAAATATTGTTTGTTTTGAATTACTGGTTGGGTGTAAAATACAATATGTTGTCTAATTGACAATGTACATCTGGCACTTAAACTAAACCAATAAATTCCAAATTTACAATATGAAAAACGGTAAATGATTAATTATAATACAATCATGTAATTGTGAAAATGTAGTACATATATCAAATATCAGATGTGCTGCATGTATTTTGTTTATTTTTTATCATAAGGCCATCCAAACTTAATTCTA
>WFKH01010211.1:33336699-33348279 GCA_016163765.1 Magallana hongkongensis
ATACCACTATATAGATTGGAGGTAATTTAAAACCTTATACAATGAATTGCGACCCATGAACAGATTGTGTTAACAACGTTAACATTACGTGTTTATGAATAAATGATGTAGGCATGAAACGGGGAAGTTGAATTGAGGGGGGGGGGGGGGGGGTGTTTTTTTTTTTTAAATTTTTTTTTGGCAAAGTGATAAAAGTTAAAACGAAATTATATCTAAAGAAAAAACAGGAATAAAAAATTTCTACATTTACACCCATCCCGTGTTTTGAAAAAAAGAAAAATAAAAAGTTTGTATTTTTTTTCAGTCAGCTGCATCAAAAAAAAAAATAAATAAAAAAATAAAGACCACGTACAGGAAGCATTGTATCATATTAATGTATAAAGTGTTTATTCCCGCGCTTCCGCGGGATATCATCTAGTTATTTCAGAAAGATATTCAATATTCAAATGAATAAAACTTGCATTAAATCTATTAATATTATTTTCATGAAATATCCTTATTATAAATAGCGTTTCAAATTTTCGTACATAATAGGGATGGCAATCGGTTACAAAATTGCTAATCGGTTAATCGCATGAAGTTACGACCGATTAACCGGTTAATCGTATTAGAAATTACTTTCTGTAAACATATCTTTTTTTAATTTTATTCTCATATTGTAACGTACTTGATATGGTGTTTCTTTTTACTCTCTAAACCTGTTACTGGAGTGGCGTGTACACTGCTAATTTTAAATACCGCACTCCAGTCCGTCCAGTCCAGCAGAGTGGACGTGTGTCTGTTTAGAGGCACGTGGTAGTTTCCAAGATTGGGAAACTTCTCCCTACTTTGTACATTCCTGTGTGTTTGTCACCAATTTCAAGGTATTTGTTTTTAATTTTTTAATGTTATATATGTGTTTAATTGTTTGTTTGCTATGTTAGAAAGCTTTGTTTAAAAACATGTGTTCGAATGGAAAATTGTCATTTTAGTACTGAACACTAACGATAAATGGTTTAAAGTTATTCCATTCTATTTGAAAAGTCATTATGTTAAAGGGGATGACGGTTTATACCAGCTTGTATACAACGTCGGGGACGACTGCGGAGGGCCAGACCCGCCATTTTTCATACATTTTGGGGACACGTGGTGTTGATGTATGGTGGCCGGAAGCCGTCTACGCTGGAGGCGTGTGTATATGTTTGTTGTGTTGTGGCGTCCTAACTGTCTACGTACCGGAACAACGGTTGTGTCATCTGTCCGTGTGCTTGTCTATATGTGATGTCCGGGGTTTGGGGGTAAAGTCGCCGGAAATATACTGAGGAGCCAATACAACGGAAAAGTGACAAAATTGATTGAAATTTCACTTTTACTGTTTTGAATATTTAGTTCTAATTGAACTTTAGTAATATTTATTGAAATTGGTCTGAATATTGTTGAACAAGTTTAAGGAAATTATTTGAAAATCTAAATACCTTTGGATCAACTTAAGTGTAAAATATATTTTGTTTAGAAATCAATTTAATGATTTGTTGTCGAAATTAGAGTCGGCTCTCTCTTTTAGAATCTGGTTAAATATTTTTTTCATTTATTTTTTTTCTTTTATATATATTTTTTCTTATTAAACATTTGTTTGTTTATTTTGTGTTTTGGTTGTTTCTGATACAGACATCGGGCAATTCCAAAGAACTCGTCTGATCATTATATCAGTTCAGGATATATGATTCATGACACATATGGACTTTATTTTTACGTGCAAGAAGACTCAAAGTACGTTAATTTGTTAGTATGGTCATGTTTAATGAGAACATTTCATTTTAAAAAAAATGAGAAAATAGTAATACACATGTAATGAATGAACATGCATTAAATATCATGGACAAATATTTTTTCTATAGTTATGCTGCATTGTCACTATCATCATATTAATCAGTCTTTTCGTATCAGTGTTTGTTCAAACATACTATCTGATCTATAACGACAGATGATAATCGGCTTCGAAGTTTGTTAACAACGATGCCTGTCGTAGAAAATATCCTTTCAGATGGCATTGATGTACCTTGTATTGATAAATATTTTCTTGCTAGACCAGCGAAATTTGGAAACGGTGCTTAATTTTAAGACTACCATTTGAGAGGATCAACGTTTTGCATTTCTTTTTATTTAAATATTTCGACACTTCACTTTCCGATTCGTTCAGCTTGTCTTAAAACGCTGTTAGAAAGTCCAACGATTGTTTAGCTTAACATTTTTTAGGGGGTAGGGGGGATCTTCGCAGATGGTCTCGAGCCACGCGCGTTTAATCTTCCAGAAGAAACGGGAATGTAATTTTGAAACTAATGCTCCTTTCACACGTAGTTGTATTGTGTGGTCTACGGCGGCGTGGAAGGGCCAGATAAAAAAAATAAATAATTCTTATTTGTTCGGACGAATAAGTTATTTGTTCGGACGAATTAGGATTTGTTCGGACAAATAAGTTATTTGTTAGGACGAATTACGATTTGTTCGGACGAATTAGGATTTGTTCGGACGAATAAGTTATTTGTTCGGACGAATTAGCTTTTTGTTCGGACGAATTAGGATTTGTTAGGAAGAATTAGCTATTTGTTCGGACGAATTAGTTATTTGTTCGGACGAATTAGGATTTGTTCGGACAAATAAGTTATTTGTTCGGACGAATTAGGATTTGTTCGGACGAATTAGGATTTGTTCGGACATATTAACTATTTGTTCGGACGATTAAGTTATTTGTTCGGGCGAATAAGTTATTAGTTCGGACGAATTAGGATTTGTTCGGACGAATTAGGATTTGTTCTTACGAATTAGCTATTTGTTCGGACAAATAAGTGATTTGTTCGGACGAATAAGATATTTGGTCTGCATAAGTTAATTATTAGAACAGAGAGAGAGAGAGAGAGAGAGAGAGAGAGAGAGAGATTTCATAATCATAGTTACGCAGTTGTGAAAAGACTAAATCAGTTTACAAGCTCATGCGCAGATCGACGAAATTTTCCCGGTTGGGGAGGGGGGTGAGGAGTCTGAAAGATAATTTTGTTTGCCGCCCCCGTCCCCCGTCTAGATGCCCATTTTAGGCAACGCAGGTTTTCTTTAGTAACTAAAAATAATTTTGCGCTATGCCATAACAAATAATGCTACTTCAGCCCTTTATCGATAGATAAAATTGTTCCCCCCCCCACTCGACTCCGATTTAGATGTCCATGGAGATGCCCATTCTAGGCAACGCCGGTTTTTCTTAAGAAACTAAAACAAAATTTCGCGCTATGCCATAACAAATAATAATCCTTCCGCCCTATATCGATATGCAAAATTGTGACAGATTTTGAGCTTATATTCTGGCAGCAAAATATGTCAGATATTGTATACAGAGGCGTCGAAAGATATTTCCTATTGGGGCGGCGAATTTGATCGATAAGTTGGGGGGGGGGGTGAACCAGATTTACATGTAAGTTGTTATTCTACAGTGTGTCAAATTATTCTTGAATTTGATAAATTATATTGTCGCTTTTTTGATGGCACTATAAAAGAAACCCAGCAAAGTTATACTTAATCTTTGTTTCTTAACTTTGACGACATAGATTGTGTATCAAGATAACGCAACTCACATTTATATTAAAGAAGTTTATGTGCATCATGCGCGGATCTAGAGCTTGGAAAATTCAAATTTCTTAACTTTACATAGTAAAGTTACCAAAAATAGGCTTAGCCCCCCCCCCCTCGCCAAAAAAAAAGAAGCCCCTGGACCCACCCCCCCCCCCCCCCCCCCCAACCCCGCCCACAAAATTTTCTGGATCCGCACATTTATCAGCACCAAATATGTCCGCGTAAATTTGATATAACTTATCAGTCACTGTTGCACTTCAAAGACGTTTAAAAATCCTTAAATGGATTTCCGTGAATCACGTGGTGACATATTATATAATTTTATAGCCCATAATATAATATCAGTTGTTTCTAACTTTCAACTTGTAGTTGATCATCAACGCTGAAGAACGATATTTCTTTAATGGCAAACCTATCTAATTAATTCACTGTTGATTGTCAAATCACGTCAGAAACAGGTATATATACCAAAACTTTTGACTATGTAAACAATGAAGTTACCCTTCGACGCTCCATTGAACATAAATCGCCGTTATCATCGCCGCTCCAATTAATACAGATCACAGTTATTAAATTTCAATTCAGTCTTATTTTTTTCAGAATTCATTTTTTGGCAAAATTATTGGGGCGGCGACCGCCTCTGTCGCCCCTGTTCCAACATCCTTGAAACATCAGTGACTAGTACATGTATAACATTGAGGTGTTATCATTTGAAGGAAAAACGACATTCTAGGAAAGGGGTGGCTTGATCACAGACCCTCTCCCCCTTCATCATCTATATCATTGCCAGATCTGATAGTCTTATAAATTGCTCATCAAAAATGCTGTTTTAAAAATATATAACTTATTCGTCCGAACAAATAGCTAATTCGTCCGAACAAATTCTAATTCGTCCGAACAAATAACTTATTCGTCCGAACAAATCCTAATTCGTCCGAACAAATCGTATTTCGTCTGAACAAATAACTTATTTGTCCGAACAAATCGTAATTCGTCCGAACAAATCGTAATTTGTCCGAACAAATCCTAGTTCGTCCGAATAAATCGTAATTCGTCCGAACAAATAACTTATTCGTCCGAACAAATAAAAATTATTTTTTTCACCTGGCCTTTCCACGCCGCCGTACTTCCACGCCGCCGTAGATTAATGATATCTATATCTAAATCTTTCTTAAATAAAACTGAAACACCTTTACTAAAAGTAGAGACTGAAAAACAATGAATAGATTTTCCTCGCCAGTTACAATTGTAATTGAATTCGTTCTTTTGGATAAAGTGTGTCTCTTGAATGAGACCGATATCTATCTTTGAATCATGTAACCAATTATAGAACTTCAATCTTTTTTCTTTTGTATTAAGGCCTCTTGCGTTAACAGATACAAAATTAATCAATGCCATGTCACTCAGAAAATAATGGAGATGATACTAGAGTCCAAAGTATTTTACCGTATAATCTGAGTTCGTGAATCACAACAGTAATCAGAGTTTCTGTAAGCGTCGTGTAAAGGAGCGAGTCCAGCGTTACCAATCGGCGGTGCGCGAATTCGTATCGCGAACATGGCTTGTCGGAGCTGCTTTCTTGGTTCCTAAGCTGCCGGAGTTTTGAGTCTTGCAAATGTCCTGAATCATCTCTGAGAGCTAAGATGAATGATAATGAATTTGATTTTGACATGTATCTATAAAATCCCCCATCTCTCATCCGGCCCATTCCCTCCTTCACTCTATCGCCCCTTTCATCCCACTCCCACTCCATCTCACCCCTTGCTCACTTCTCGCTCATTTGCTCGCCCGACTCTCCTCCTCCCTCAATCATTCGCCCCAACTTGCTCACTCTTGCCCCACTTTCATCCCTACTAAACCTCTCTTATTCAACTATCAACCCTCACCCCATTACTTCAGCTCACTCACTCTTTCATCCCTCTCTTCTCTCACCTTTTCTAACCCTCTCTTTCCTCAATCTATTACCAAACTCCCAACTCTGTTCCACATTTCTCATTCTTCTTACCGAAGACTCTCATATCACTCTTACATCCAAATCTTCCTACTTTCTTACCCCTTTCTCACCCCACTCCTTCCCACTCTCTCATTCCTCTCACTCCATTCTCCCACCCATCTCTCCCCACTTTCTCGCCTCTCTCACCCCATTCTTTCTTCCCACTATCCCAACTCGCTCAACCCATTCTCTCACCCCGCTCTCTCATTTTGCCATTACCATTCACAGCATTACCTTTCAACTATATATTTGCGATATTTTGAATTTAAGATAATTTGACCAAAACACCCCTCTGCCGTCAGGTGAGCAGACAAATTTAATAACGCGCGTTAGCGCGTTATGATAATTTGTCTACTCAACTGACGGCACTTATTGACACGACGACGTCAAAAATAAATCATTCAATGCTTATATTTACATTCCTTTATTGATAAAATAAATTATTTTAATCAAATAAATCGGTGTAGATCATGGAGGGAGTTAACTAGTAACAGCAAGAATAGCTGTTTTCTCAAACCGGTTTTAACTGTTTATCACTTATAACTGTTGAGATGAGCCTTGAAAATATAATCCATGAAAAATAACTCTTGAAATTTTGCTTTTGACAATAGAAACAACTTTATTGTCGAATATTTGTAAAACATGGTGTTTTAACAACATGTTTGAAATATATTTTTTAACCGATAACATAGAATTCAATGTTTGGGAACTACTTATGTAAATTACATGTAAATTCATACGCAGTGATTAGGTTGTAGCATTTAGAGGCATTTAAAGATTACATAATTTACTGAAAAAAACCCCACAGTGAAATGTAAATATATGGAATTGTCATTTTTGACGGTATAATATTGTTTTTAATTTTATTTAGCTAAAGATCTATTCGGTTCCAATAGATTTGTGCAATGGTGTTCAGGTATAAGAGGTGACACATCGGTCCCTTCTTATCTATTTAGATTCACTTGATCAAACCCCAATTTTTATTCGTGCGCGGGGTTCTATGTTCTTATACAATCTACAAACCTTGCCTATTAAAGATCCAGTTATGTTTTTGTCTTTTGGAGTCTGCATTGCAGTAGAGTTGATATTGTTTGTTTTTGCAAACGACTCTAGCCAAGATAGTGAAATTATCGCGATTTTGCAAAAATTCAAGACTCTGGAAGAAGAAGTGTCCATGCTTAAACAGAGGGAACTCAAGACTTTGGAAGAAATGTCCATGCTTAAACGAACGCTGAATTCTTGCCAAAGTTGCTGTAACGAGTTTTCTAAATCGAACCCAGAGATAAGTGAGTACAACCGACGACAAGTCTAGCACGTATGCTTACATATGTATTGACCATGGGTCAACTCACTGACAATGGGTTTCATGAATAGATAATATCTACTCTTTATCGACCAGCTACTTCGAACGATAACATGTTTTCATAATTCTATCATATAGTTTATTTTGAATTAACTGAGTAGATATAAATACAATACTAGTATGTTGTCATATTTCCACTACCCAGTAAATTCAAAATTTACAGTATGACAAACGGTTAATGATTGATAATTAATATGAATATCGATGTTAAAGGGAAAAGTGTAAATTACATGCGAATATCAGATTTGCAAGATATCTTATTAAAAGAATAATAAATGATAACTTTTATTTCAGGAGAGAAACGTATTGTTCCGCAAGGACAGGAATCTCAGGTTGCTTTTCATGCCCACCTCACACACAACGCCCAGAATCTTGGAATTCACCAGGCCATTCATTTCGATAAAGTTCTCTTAAATGAGGGGAATGGATATTCGGTTCACGCGGGGGAATTCGTTGCCCCGGTTTCCGGTCTCTACGTCTTTGCCTGGACTATTTCAGCGGGAGATCGCACATGCATGAGATATGACATTGTCAAGAACAGCGTGATTTTGGCATATTATATAAGCGATGCTTATGATCACGATGACTGGGCTGTGTCGTCAGGGACCGCTGTTACCCGGATGAACTCAGGAGATCGGGTATGGATACGAGTATCCGATTTCCTCACATGCTCGCACATTGTTTTTGGTACTGGGTACGGCACTTCTTCGTTTGCCGGGTATTTACTACATTAATACAAGGAACCTGAGTCAAGGCAAAGATAAATGTTTCTATTTTCATGTAAATGTGTGAGTAGTTTTCTTAATTAGTCTGTTTTAAATACCAACGAGTTCTTTGTTTTGGTATATTTCTTTAAAATAAAATCCAATAAATTGTCCCATGGTCAGCAAACGTGCGGAACTGGCCGTTGGATTTTGATAGGGATAATTATAATTTGAAAAGATGGTCGTATTATTCGAACGATAGTCGAACATTTGGAACGTTTTGTTTAGATAAGGATTTATTTCTAGCTATGTTAAACAATGCATGAATTATTACTCTAACACATTACAGCTAACAAGTTTTTTTTTCTAAGCAGAAAACTGCAACATAACTTAATATGTAATATGTAAAAAAAAAATCAGTGCGAGACACCCACCGTGTTGTTATGTTGCTTAACCCTGACTTGTTCAATGTCCAACAATGTCTTCACAATGTTAAAGTGCTGATTTACTAAAAGTTTCTAATTTGACTGAAGTGTCGTATTTTGAAATGACATGTGGTGATAACGAACAGTGTTCAAAATTAAAAGTCCAAAGGAAAAACACAAAACAGAAGCAGAGCAAACACAGACCTCTAAAAAAGATTAGTGGTAGGATCAGGTGCCATGGAGGAGTGAGCATCCTCTGCTGACCGGTCACACCCACCGTGTGCTCTTTGTCGTAATAGGGAAAAACGAAAAAATTCGTAGACAATTAGGTAATTAATTTTGGTCTAACAACAAGTTTGAAAAACGTCAGTCAGCATGCGACCCAGTGGAAGATTGTATTTGCTGACACGGTCGTTGTATCGACCATAGAACTTACAAAAAGATGACTTCAATCGAGACTGTTGATAGTCCTGTTTTATCAACTTGTTTGTCAGTAGCTTGCCTTGCCTTAGAAACTGTTCAAACGTAGAGCATGCCCTTGCGTATCGAATTAACTGACAGACAAAAACCCCACATGCAGGTGACGAAGATTGACTATAGAAAAATTGAAGTCATCACGTTTATCATAAAGTTTTGTTGTTAGGTTACCATCGATGTCCCTTTCCAGTAAAATATCCAAATATGAAACAGTTGACGCAGACTCTGTGGTAATTTGTACCGTATTTTTCAAACTAAACACATTTGACTGAAGCATGATTATTCACAAATATAACACATTTTGTGTTCATGACAATTTTATGTAACTGAGCCAAATAGGGACTAAATGACAATTCTACTATATTATTGCCGAGATTAAAGTATTCTCAAATATACGAACGTCATCATTAAATTTAAATTTTCGTGAATGTCGCAGAAGGTCAAGAAATGATATTTTGAAATACATGTATTTATGTTTCAAAGAACATTTCGAGATCGAGAAGGTTATACTGCAACATTATCGATAACAGGCACTTTATTTTTATTCTACTAGCAGAAAAGCAGTATGCAAAAAAGAGAAGAAAACAACAAAACAAAACAACAAAAAAACAGACCAAATTTTCAAATTTTTTTTTTCTCTACTCCCACACATGTAGAAAAAAGTAAATGCATAGTTATCACGTCTATGAAGCCCTCTACCAAAATTGTGAAATTGGGTTTCAGACCCTACGGCGGGGCTAATATGGCCATGAAGTGAAAATGTATTTAATCTTTAAAAAAATCTGTTTTTCTACTTCCACAGCAGCGGGATATAAACTAAGTGCATGGTTATGATGTCCATGATTGAAGTCCTTTACCTAAAATGTGAAATTCATTACCATTGTGTTTACAATTGTTGGCCCCTGGAGCTTAGATAATCTGAGTTTCTCCGACTCTTGCCGCCCCCTTTTATGAATTCAATGCTTAAATAAGAAAATTCAACAACCCCCAAACAAACAGACAAAAACAAAAACTACCCCCACACACGCATAACCCCCCCCCAAAAAAAAAAATAAAAAAAATAAACCAAAATATAAAAAAACAAGAGGCCCATGGGCCACATCGCTCACCTGAGGAACAATAGGTATGATAAAATCAGCTTTATGGAGACATAATACAAACTATCTGGACAATGTTGTATAATACATGTAGATCATGTATAAATAAAAATCAATTTTTTCCACTGGACAATCTTATGTTAATTATCATTAGTCCCTTTTCCAACAGGATGATTTTATAGTAATATCACATGTTGAGCATTGCAGCTCTCAAAAAGATCCTAAACAATTGTTTATTAATGGGATATAAACCTACATCAAACTCTGAGCCCCTTGTGAGACCGACCCAATCGTCCAGGAATCATCCAGAAGCCAAAATCTAAATAATATTATATAATCACTTGGCTGATAAGTTTCTGCGAAGAAGATTTTTAAAGATTTACTCTATATATTCCTATGTAAAAATTCCACCCCCATTGTGGCCCAACTCTACGCCCAGGAATCATGATTTTTACAACTTTGAATCTACACTACCTGAGGATGCTTCCACACAAGTTTCAGCATTCCTGGCTTATTAGTTTCTGAGAAGGCGATTTTTAAAGATTTACTCTATATATTCCTATGTAGAAATTCGATCCCAAATTGTGGCCCCACTCTACCCCCGGGGGTCATGATTTTCACAGCTTTAAATTTACATTACCTGAGGATGCTTCCACATAAGTTTCTGCTTTCCTGGCCTAACGGTTTTTGAGAAGAAGATTTTTAAAGAATTACTCTTTATATTCCTATGTAAAAAGTCGACCCCCCATTGTGGCCCCATCCTACCCCCGGGGGTCATGATTTTCACAACTTTGAATCTACACTACCTGAGGATGCTTTCACACAAGTTTCAGCTTTCCTGGCCAAATGGTTCTTGAGAAGAAGGTTTTTGAAAATTTCTCGGAAATTCCTAATTATCTCCCCTTGTAAGAGGGATTGGTCCTTAATTTTCACAACTTTGAATTCCCTTAGGCTAAGGATGCTTTGTGCCAAGTTTGGTTGAAATTGGCCCAGTGGTTCTTGAGAAGATGTTGAAAATTTGAAAAGTTTACAGACGGTCAGACAGACGGACAGACAGACAGACAGACAGACGACAGACAAAATGTGATCAGAATAGCTCACTTGAGCTTTCAGCTCAGGTGAGCTAAAAACCCACAAAAAACCAACCAAACAAACAAAATCAAAAACCAAAAAATAAACAACAAAAAACAAAAACTACACAGCGATCAAAGATGAGAACTTTACTGGCACACGACCAATTCTCGCCAAAGATCATTTGTCGCCAGTGGATTGTTACGTCATTTTATCAACACGTAAAATTATATACGAAATATGACGTAACAATGCAATGGCGAGAAATGGCATTTTCAATAAGAAATCATTATTGGAAACATTTTAGAGATTTTTTTTGAAAAACATGTATTGCACTCAGGGTGATTTTTTGCTAGAGGCTGTATATGGAATCGTCAACTCATTTTGACTGTATAATATCGTTTTTAGTGTTATTTAGGTACTGATCTATTTGGGATTTGCCCATTGGTGTTCAGATTAGAGAAGTGACACTCCACTTGTTATCTATCGAGATTCACTTGATAAAACCGATTTATAATCGTTCGCGTGGTTCTGCATTCTACAACAATCTACAAACCTAGCGTCTTAAAGATCCCGTCATGTTTTTGTCTTTTGGAGTCTGCATTGCATTAGAGATGGTATTGTTTGTTTTTGCAAACGACTCTAGCCAAATTGGTGAATTTACCGCAATTTTGGAAAAACTCAAGACTTTAGAAGAAGAAGTGTCCATGCTTAAACAGAGAGAACTCAAGACTTTGGAAGAAGTGTCCATGCTTAAACAGAGAGAATTAAAGACTCTGGAAGAAGTGTCCATGCTTAAACAAAGAGAACTCAAGACTCTGGAAGAAGTGTCCATGCTTAAACAGAGAGA
>WFKH01010211.1:33367638-33391366 GCA_016163765.1 Magallana hongkongensis
ACATATATTGGCACATTTAACTAATATTTCATAAAAGTCAAGAAAAAATAAACTCCAATTTTTGCCTAAAATTAGCTTATTTCATTGCTATACACATGTATCTCAAAATTTACATCATAGACCCATACTTTTGGTTTTATTTTCTGAATTTGTAAGATATTTTTGACAAGTCTATTAAAATTTGAGAAAAAGTTTGAGACTTTTAAATAATTTTATTGCATGTTGAATCGTTAATGGATACAAACAGCGTTTTATCAGTGAAAAAAGGTCAAAATATCAATTAGGTGAAGAAAATGCAAACTTTTTCTTTATGATTATTCTAATTTTATTAATTTTAAATAATTTAAATTTGTATTTGATGCCATGGTTTATTCCGATTAAAAATTATTGAGGAAAAAGCGATGTATGTGCAATTTGCACTTTCAGTGCAGAAAGGTCATATTAAATACACTGTAGCACCGAAAGGAGCATATAGACCCCAAAATTTTGTTTTGAATTTCGGTTTAGCTATGTATGTAGATTTTTAAAAAATACTTCAGAAAAAAACTTAGAGACTTATGATCGCAGGATCCAACCTCCTTAAGCTCTACTTTCGAAATTAACGGAAGACCCACTCGTTGCTTTGCAACGAGCTTTGCTCTAGTTATTATTATTATTATTTTCCACGAATTTTGTGCACGCGATTTCTCGAAAACTATTCGGCCGATTTCGACCATTTTTTTCACGGATGATTGCCAGTAATCATAATTCTAGAAGTTTTTTGAAATTTTGAAATCGTCACTTCCGGTTCCGATTTACGGCCGATTTTGTAAGTTTTTACGACCAATTTTGTGCAGACATAAACTCAGAGACTATCAGAGATATAAATATGAAATTTTCAGGACAGGTAGACCATAGTTGGCAGTTGTGCAGAAAGTAGTTTTTTGGCGCCATTTCTCTGAGCTCGCCTAGGCACGAAAATTGGGTACGAATTTCGAATTAAAATTTTGACACGTTTTGATCTATATCTTTTTATCAGTTGATATTTTGTTAAGACATATATAATAAAAGTGGTAAAGTATGAAAAGTGCTTTCCAAAAAAATAAAGAAAAAGGGGCTGGCTCCTTTAATTAGGGGTCAAGACACTAGTAAAGTCTATTACAAATACCTTAAATACGATAAATATTTTGTAAAGCATTATAGTAGCAAAGTTGTTGATCGTAACAATATCTATCTGGAAAACTTAGTGCCACGTCCATTTATGACGTAATTAGGGATTTTAAGGGACCAAAATTCTCAAACTTTGACACAATATATCTAGAGAACGAGATATATTTTTTTAACCATTGTAGAAGAGAAAATGCTTGTATTGATAATTTTGATCGATTCTATTATTCAAAACACCAATGTCTGTCCCAATTAAGGATCTAAAAGGCTGGCCCCTAAAATATTCAATCACTTGTATCTCAAAAATAAACAACAATTTAAGATAAGTGTAAGAACAAAAAATCTTACTATTCGTGAGACCTTTCGTATGAAATCAAGAAAAAGGGGCTGGCCTTTTTTATTAGGGCCCAAGAGACTCGTAAAGTCTATTACAAATAACTTAAAAACGATCAAGATTTTGTAATGCATTATGGAAGCAAAGTTGTTGATCGTAACAAAATCTATCTGGAAAAGTCATTGCCAAGCCCATTTATTACGTTATTAGGGATTTTTAGGGGTCAAAGTTCTCAAATTTTGACACAATATATCTTGAGAACGAGACAAATTTTGTTAAGCATTGCAGAAGAGAAAATGTTTGTTTTAATGTTTTTAATTGATTCTACTAATCAAAACACCAATGTCTGTCCCCATTAAGGATCTACAGGGCTGGCCCCTAAAATATTCAATAATTCGTATCTCAAAAACGAACAACAATTTAAGATGAATGCAAGAACAAAAAATGTTAGTATTTGTGAGACCTTTCGTATGAATTCAAGAAAAAGAGGCTGCCCTTTTAATTAGGGGCCAAGAGACTCGTAGAGTCTATTACAAATAACTTAAAATCAATAAAAATTTTGTAATGCATTATAGAAGCAAAGTTGTTGATCGTATCAATATCTGTTTAAAAAAATCATTGCCACGCCCTTTTATAACGTAATTAGGGATTTTTAGGGGCCAAAGTCCTTAAACTTTGACGCAATATATCATGAGAACGAGATATATTTTTTTAACCATTGCAGAAGAGAAAATGTTTGTATTAATGTTTTTAATTGATTCCAGTAATCAAAACACCAATGTCTGCAACCCATTAAGGATCGACAGGGCTAGCCCCTAAAATATTCAATTATTTGTATCTCAAAAACGAACAACAATTTAAGAAAAGTGTAAGAACAAAAAATCTTAGTATTCGTGAGACCTTTCGTATGAAATCAAGACAAAGGGACTGGCCCTTTTAATTAGGGGCCAAGAGACTCGTAGAGTCTATTACAAATAACTTAAAAACGATCAAGATTTTGTATTGCATTATAGAAGCAAAGTTGTTGATCGTAACAATATATTTATCTGGAATAGACATTGCAACGCCCATTGAATATGTAATAAGGGATTTTTATACAGTATCTGAAAAGGGGGGGTTAATTCTGAAATTGTATCGATTATTCATCGTATCATTTAAAACAAATCGGACGGAAGACTTAATCGTTACTCGTAACGAGATCGTATCTAGTTTTATGTAAATTTTTGTATAGGGAGAGGGCTAAATAAGTTTTAGAACTTGTGCCCAATCCATTGTAATGATATTACAATAACATAACTTCAAACCAAACCATCTACGCATGATGCACATAAACTTCTTTAATATAAATATGAGTTGCGTTATCTTGATAAACATTTTATGTCGTCAAAGGTTAGAAACAAAGATTAAGTACAACTTTGCTTTGTTTCTTATATAGTGCCATCAAATAAGCGACAGTATAATTTATTAAATTCAAGATTAATTTGACACACTGTAGAATAACAACTTAAATCCCGTTAAACCCCCCTCCCCCCAAAAAAAAACAAAAAAAACCCTTATCGATCAAATTCGCCGTCCCAATATGAAATATCTTTAGACGGCCCTGTATTTATACAGTATCTGGCATATTTTGCTGCCAGAATATCACCTCAATTCTCAAAATATGTCAAAACTTTGCATGTCGATAATAGGCGGGAGTAATATTTATTATGGCATAGCGTGATATTTTTTTAGTTACTTAAGAAAAACCTGCGTTGCCTTGAATAGGTATCTCCATGGGCATCTAAAAGGGGGTCGGGGGGGGGGGGGGGCAAACAAAATTAATTCGTCCGAACAAATCCTAATTCGTCCGAACAAATAACTTATTCGTCCGAACAAATCGTAATTCCTCCGAACAAATCGTAATTACTCCGAACAAATAACTTCTTCGTTCGAACTAATCTTAATTCGTCCGAATAAATCCTAATTCGTCCGAACAAATAGCTAATTCGTCCGAACATATCGTAATTCGTCCGAACAAATAGCTAATTCGTCCGAGCAAATCCTAATTCGTCCGAACAAATCCTTATTCGTCCGAACAAATAACTAATTCGTCCGAACAAATAAGATTTTTTTTTTCATCTTGCCCTTCCACGCCGCTGTAACTCTTGACCCAATTTTCAAAAACATAAAACATTACTTTTGTGTCTCATATTACAATTGCTCCACATGGGCTGTCGTTTTATGTCGACATTTGACATTCCATCTAATCGGGATATTTTACATTCATTTAGAGCACAAACTACTTTTTTATAAATCAGTGGAAATTTCAGATTATCTACGTTAAATTACTCGAAAATTGCAAAACATACATCACATCTATCTTATATTTGTAACAAAAACCGTTTAATATTTTATACAGAACTCCTTTTGATTTCAATATTCTGGGTAACCAGGCAGCTTTTAAAGCCTTGAGTTTACTTTCTACAACAACGATACCCAGACCACTATAGAGTTAAAGATGAGACGTTGAATTTTCTTTATAAAATCCTTCTCTGGAAGGCATAAAATAGAAGCTACGTATATAAGTTTTGATATAAATGATGTGTTAATTATGCAAGACTTTCCAAATAATGTTAATTTTCTGCGTTTCAATGATTCAAACAGTTTTTCCATATCGTTATATATTTTCATTCATTTTTTGTGATAACATTCCCCTTTTTCATGCTCTATACCAAAACACTTTTCAGCATTTTCAGCTCCTTTAATTTCATTAATTTCTGTATATGTGTTTTTTTATTTACCAAGCAATAAATATTAGGTTTTACTAACATTTATTTTGGATCCTGCGTGATCACAGAACTCGTGTACGATTTTCATTGCGTTAATAAAAGAAATATCACCTCTTACAGTTATTGTTAAATCGTCTGCATGCTGAATACTTTTTATTTCATTTGAGTTTATGTTAATACCTTTTATGTTTGGATCACTTTTAATTTTCATAGCTAAAACTTTCCGCTACCATATTACATGTTTAAGACAGCAAACCATTATTTTTCATTTTAAATGTTGAATTCCTATATTTCAACCATTTCATAAAATTTTTACCAACATTGTATTTTTCTAATACTTTAAACAAAAAATTCCATTCGACGGAATCGAAAGCTTTTTTTTAAATCTAAGAATAGTAGTATACCATCTTCATTTTCTGAATTACAATAGTCATACATATCTAGAATAAGCCTAGCGTTTTCCCCTTTATATATTCCTTTCACATAAGCCGTTTGATTTTCATTGATTATACTTGATAAAACATTTTGATATCTTTTGACACATACAAATGCAATAATGTTATAGTCAGTGTTGGTGAGACTAATTGGCCTGTAATTTTTTAATAAATTTCTTTCACCCTTCTTAAACAAAAGATATACTATAGATAATTTTTGGGTACTCGTTAATTCCTCCTCATCATATATTTCCTGTAAAGCTGCATAAAATAATGACCCGATATTCAACCAGAAATATTGATAAAGTTCGCTAGGAATACCATCTAGGCCAGATGATTTTTCTTTTTTTCATTTGAAATACAGCGTCTTTACATTGTTTGTATGACGGGAACTTATTTATCATGTTTTAATCATCAGCGTTTATTTCCAGAACATCTATATTTGATAAATATTCATTAATTTCTTCGTTAGGAATGTTCTTAGAAGTGTATAGACTTGTATAGAAATTAACCATTTCCCCCATAAAAGAGCTTGTTTTATTTATCGTTTCACCGGTGTGTGACTTTAGTTCTCTAATAACATTCAAAGTTTGGTGATTTTTTTTTTTAATTTAGAAAATACTTGGAATTTTTCCCACCGTTTTCAATCCATTTCGCTTTTGATCTTATTTGTGTTCCTTTTATTTTTTTTTTATCATAAATTAAATCTAATCTAGCTTCGAGTGATTTTAGTTCAGCGTAGCTGAAATGTTCGGTCGGACCTGTTTCTAGATCGTCAATTTTCTTTTCAATCGATTCTTTTTTTATCACGTAAAGTCTTACATGTGTTTTTTGCAAAATATATGGAAAAATCTTGAACCTTTCGTTTTAGGAGCTCCCACCTGTCAATTGCGCCTAACGAGTTGTCTAAGGTTCTAACAATATTTTTAATTTTTCTTTTGTATTCTTCATTTTTCGCAGTTTGATGCATTCAATTTCCAATACCCTGAATCCCTGTTATTGTTTATAATCTTTAGCGAAAATTTCAAAAAATCTATTGTCGCTCATTCTCGTACCCAAATGCGTTCCTGGATTTTTTCTTAATTCAATGTTCTCTAATCTTAAAACAAAATTAATACTAATAAATACATCATCGACTCTGCTTGTAGGAATATTCCTTGCACTACACCATGTAAACCTTTAATATCTGGATACATATTTTTCACGCAGCTTGTTTGGTGTTACCATGCGACATGTTAGAAAAATAAAACCTCTTAACGTTTAAGTTGTTTGCTCTTAAGGATAATTGCATTGATTTTTAAGGACATATGTACCTATCGTTCCGTGTCTTGATCTAAAGACACCGACTCATCCAAATGTTTATATACCATTACTTGTTCATCAAGCAGAGGAATACTCATTAGACGTTTTTCTGAAGCAATACATGTACAATCATTTGTCAAATTGTTAATTGTGTGGGTTTTATTGCAAATCTGGGTTTTTTTTCTAGTTTATATTCCATCACTTTATACCAAGACCATTTTCAAACAAGATCTTCCTTGTTTGATGACTATTTTACAAAACTGTCAAATATACGTTAAATGAGCGTTTTCTGGCAGAAATGTTTTTGATTCTTGATGTAATATCGCACGTCTCAATGAAATGCTAACATTTTTTTTCTTTATCTAAAAGGGAGTAATTTTATTTGCATAACATTGAATTGAAAGGTCAAACGGGTAAAACCCTCTTGTCCGTCGTATTTTTTCGTAAGCAACTGTTATAATACGATAAATATGAGGTTTTTAACCTTAATAAAAAAAATAATTGTTGCTTGGATTATGTTAAAATCAAAATCCATTTATATAGATGACAAACAATGACTCTGAACGATCAAAATCATTTCATATAAACTTTCACAACAAATATACAGTTGTAAATCCAATTCCGACCTGAACAATTTGGTAAATATGTAATTATTTTAAAGTTGGATTATTCTATCAAAACTTTTTTAAAAAGTGGCATCAATCTTTTTTTTTAATATGTTATTTAACTTTCTGTTTTACTACATTGTATAAATTACTGGACGCAAGCGATACAGGCAAATAGAATGTCCTTATGTTCCAATACCTGTGTAATATAGCACCAATTGACAGTAAATGTCCTGTAAATACAAAAATGCAGGATTTTTTTTTAGCGTATTTTACTGAAAATACAAGCATTGTTAATAGTATTAAACTGATAATAATGTAAAAAAGAACAACAACAACAAAAAACTTCGTTGATATGAAAACAGTTTACAATCCGGTCAAACTCTTTAGAAATATATTTTTATTCCAAAAGCAACAAGTAGAACTCTTTTATAAATATCTGATATTATTTTTAGCTAAATAATTCGTCAAGATTCAAATTAAGTATAATTTTCTAAATATTTGCAGCAAAAAAATTTGTGTAATGATAATAGTAGTGCATTAAACTTAAACATAAAATAAATAATATTACGGCAGATCAATGGATGTTATATGCCGATGAAAGGTTTCAAGATGATAAAGAACTAGTATATGGCAAATCAAATGAGTTTACAGGATGACAATATTTTTTTTCTCCAGATAAGGCATGAAAAAGTGTTAAACCAAAAAAAAAAAAAATGGAATAAAAACAAATAAAAAGACGAAACGCAAGGGTATGTGTTGTTACTCAAAACAATAAATTATTGATTGTAAACATACTAAGATAAATGCAATGTTCAATTTTTTATCAAATGGCAATATTATAATATCAGTTTATTTGAAAAGGTTTATGATTCATAAAAGATGATATACCTATATTACGAAAATCAGTCTTTTAGATCAGAATCTGCATGCGTGGGATAAAACGGTCAGCACGGTCCATGGATTATGAAAAAAATAAACCTTATTTTAAAGAGTTTCTTTTTTATCTAGCTTATTTTTATATTTTGTTCTTAAAATGTTATTTTCCTACTCTAATTTTATTGGATAAACCACTGCTTGTCAATTAAAGTACAAAAACTAACAAATCAAATAGAACGGTAGCACCTACACGACATAAATCAAATTATTTTACACTTGTGTTTTTTTTATCATCGTATTTGACGATATCTATTCAAATGAAACCACAATTAAAACGCTTATTTATCAATGAGCCAGAAATAATGAGGTGGAATAGTACTAAAGCCAAAATGTACATGGTTCCTTATAAAAGGACCCAGACTTTTCTCGAGATAGAATAGATTCTTGTGAAGATTGAAAGATGATGACGTTAGTTTCACCTCATAAAAGCGAGAGCAATAATGGAAAGATTGTATTTTTCTTAATTTTATTCTAAACATAATAATTTTGTTTTCGATAATTGTTTCTATCAGTTTATTGTGTGCTTTATTTTTGTCTTACCAAATAAATTAATTAAAAAACTATAGTTAACAATAAATATAAAATCATGTATATACTACACTTTTTTTTCAAGTAGTTTCCTGATAAATATGCATGATTATAAATCTTCGCCGTAGATTTTTTTGTCGGTAGGTGGCGCGCGTGTAGTAGCGGGTATAAACAAATCTCGTAACTAGGCCTGTATGCTATTTACTTCGTATCGTAAGTTGGCGTAACTTCAATGCCTCAGTATTGCTGTGTGCCTGGGTGCACGGGATATGGTGGACACAAGTTCCCTCATGACAAAATCCACTCCAAAAAGTGGAGAATCGCGATAAAACGCACTGATCCAAAAACAAAACAACTTTGGAAACCCGGACCTAATGATGTTGTTTGCAAGGCTCACTTTGTGTCGTCGGACTACAAGAGCACTTTATTAGGTTAGTAATAAATTCAGTGATTTAATTTCGTTTATGTTTAAGGTTTGACATTTTCTAATCTTTTTGCTACATTTCAGTACATCTACATAATACTA
The DNA here is from genome assembly GCA_016163765.1 of Magallana hongkongensis. Taxonomy (NCBI): domain Eukaryota; kingdom Metazoa; phylum Mollusca; class Bivalvia; order Ostreida; family Ostreidae; genus Magallana; species Magallana hongkongensis. Next base: position 33,376,221 of record WFKH01010211.1, read on the forward strand.
GATACGTGCATTCATTTAATCCGAAATTCCTCAGTAAAACGTCGCACCACATTCCAATGCTTATTAAACATGCTAAACTGATTTCAATAGTAAGAACATTGACCCTTATACCACTATCTATTGTCAGAGGAATCTTGGATTTTGTATTTTTAATTAACAATTAAATTTCTTTTGATTATCGGGAAGTACATGTACAGTAGCCTAATACTCTTGCCCAGTCCTCTTACATGGAAAGCTCCAATGTCCCAATGTAATATGCACACTCACTCACCGTGAATGGAATTGATTTATATGTAATCTGTACACGTACTTAAAAAGTATAATCATTTAAAAACTTATTGTTTAACTTGTTTTTTCATCAGTTAATTTTAAGAAAATGATACTTTGTGGTTGCATGTTTTTGTTTCAGGTGTGCTAAAGATACATCACAAAGAAGATTCTGCAATGATAAGTCTTATCAGTTTTTTTCTCTTTAATTTCTAGTGAAATTCAGTGCTTTATCAATTTATCATTGTTTATGGTAAGCATGTTACATTCCCCTTTATTTGCTAATTATATGATGCACTCAGATTTTATCTGACATGCAATGAATATATTTTATACTTGTCTACTTAATATATCAAATGAAGTACATGTACTATTATAGCCATTGTAAAATACTTTCTGATGGAGTTTCTTTTTCTTCCATACTAGTTAAATTCTAAGTAGAGAGTTACACCCGGGTACTATTCTGAGATAATGAAACTCAATTTTGAGTCAAGAATCAGCCACAAGTATTTGCAAAATTACTGATTTCTTTTGTTTTGCTCATATGAGCATATGAATGCCTGACAAGCACATTCATTATGTGTCAACATTTTGTTATTCAGGTGAGCGGGCTAGACTTAAGGAGGATGCTATGCCATCTGTTTTCCCCTTCACCTCTACAACTTCTAAAAGGCGCCAACTTGTCACAAGGATCCCATCGCAACCAAGCATTTGTGACTATCAGGGTGTTCAGCATGAAGTCATAGTTGAATCCTCCAATAATGAGACTGAAAATCTTGAAATGGAGTTGACCCCAGATGAGCTTGTTTCTAATGAAAGTGTACAATGTACTCTTCTTGGTCGTTTTTCTATTGAAAACATTAGAACAGACCCTAAAGCTATTAATTATTACACAGGTTTTTCAAACTTTGATCATTTCCAATTCTTTTTTTACTGTCTTGGTCCAGCAGCTTCAGACCTAAAAAATCAACCAACCATTATTTCTCCCTTGGATCAGCTGTTCTTGACAGTGATTAAACTGCGACAAGCCAAAGAAGATTATGAACTTAGTCTCATGTTTGAAATCAGTGAAACAACAGTATCCAAAATTATTGTCATGTGGATAAATTTTATGTACTTTCAGCTCAAGGAACTTGACATTTGGCCTTCTCGTGAAATAATCGACAAAAGCATGCCTGAAGATTTTCAGAAGAAGTTCCCAACTACGAGAGTAATTTTGGATGCAACCGAGATTCCGATTCAAAAGCCATCAGATGTAAACGCCCAATCAATAACTTGGTCAAGTTACAAACATCGTAATACACTGAAAACAATGATCGGTTGTACCCCTAGAGGTGCAGTCTCATTTATAAGTGAGTCTTTCGGTGGTTCAGCATCAGATCGACAGATAATAGAGTGTTCCAACATAATCAAACCGGAATCAAATATGTTTCTGCCAAAAGATAGTATAATGGCAGACCGTGGAATTATGGTGCAAGATTTATTTGCACCCATGGATGTATATGTTAATACTCCTACCATGCTGAAAGGTAAATCGCAACTTGAGCCAAAAGATGTTGTTCGAGACAGGAGAATTGCATCCAAGAGAATTCACGTAGAAAGAGTAATTGGCCTCTCCAAGACATATAAAATTCTAAGTCATCCACTACCATCCAGTAAATGTGTTCTTGGTTCAAGAATAGTATTTGTTTGCTTTTCATTGTCAAACTTCAGAAAACCTATTGTAGATGGTTATGCTTAAAGTTATCCAACTGTCGGCTTTGTTTTGAGAACTGTTACTTGAGAACGATGAATTATTAGTCATTTGTTCATATTACATGTAGTCATTTTGCAATGAATATTTAGTCACAATGTTTAAACCATTTTTTTTTGGTCATTAAATGTTGGTTGTTGTTAAATCAAGATAAAGATAACAAGAGTCTGTTTCAATTACTGGTATAATTAAGATAAAGAAATTAACAATTACAAATGCCAAATAATTAATTTCACATTTGTACAGATCAAGAGATAATGAACTTTGATTGAACAACATCTTCAGTTTCTTCCCTCACATTTCCCATAATACATAATGAATATACATAATAAGTAAAGTCAGCATTTAACTCAAGGTTGATATTGAATTTGTTAAAAAAAATGAACCCCACCATATGGCATATTTAATAAAGAGTGTAAAGATTTCAAGCATCTGCAATTAATAGTTTCTGAAAAAATGTGTCAGAAATTTGTTACCAATAGACAGACACAAAGATAAAAAATTATACCCCCCCCCCTCCCCCTACCAGCAGGGGGATGTGGTATTAATTGTACAATATATTCATACAGAACTGTAGTATTCATTTCACAAAAAGAGAATGACTTAATTTAATGCAACTTCAAATGAAGATGCAAACACCAACCCACTGCATCAAAAAATGTACATTTTATCTTCTTTCTGCAATATCTAGTGCACCAAAAAACTTCAACAATGAAGTGTGCATAATATGTAAATAAGCTTACATGTGCATGAAAACTAAGAGCATACAAGCCTATTACAAACAAGAAGCAACATATGGTCTGAAATGTTTCTTGTAGAACATTTCTAGTTTTGGCAATAAACTAAAAAGACAATATTCCTCATCATATTCAAGTTTCAAGATCAAGATGTCACAAAATGTGTAAACAATGAAGTAGCAGAGTTTTCTACCTGAAATATACAGTTGTCCTTGGATTTGGTCATAGTATTTATGACTTGATTTCAATGTAATTTTACCATTTGATTCAACAAGAAATGGGAATTTCTTCCCAGGTTTAATATCAACATCTCTACCACCATATGGGCATTTAACTTCTACTATGGCATCATTCCCTACTAAACCATCTGGTGTAGCACCAAGGAAAGGGTATTTGACAGACACAAATAACCCACACTTTTTGACTTTGAAATGAGTCAGTTCTTCAAACATGGAAATTGCTCTACTCTCATGCTGCCTACCATGAATGATGGGATAGGTAATGATTGACTTAGGTTGGTAAATGCTAGAACACAATTTTCTAGTGTCTCTGCGGCAAGTCATTTTTACAATGTCACCGAAACGTGAGGCAGTAATTCGCCATTTTCTTTCATCAAACCAGGTTTTACTCTTGGCTTGCATCCTTGTAGATTTCTCTATGTCCTTGGCATCTTTTGGAGAGACCTTAAAAAGAGGACAATAAAATGAAAGAGGGACATTTTTTACCTGCATGTATGTTAAATCAACATGCAGCTTTTTGTTGATACAATGAATCTGTATATGATATTCTTATATTTGTTGCCATATTTAAATTGAATGCTGGTTTGACCTAAAATTTTCAACATGAAACAGAGACACTTTTAGCTTCAACTGGAGTTTGAACTTTGAACCCACGTCCTCTGGCATGCCAGTCCAGCACTCTACTGATTGAGCTAAAGGGTTAACCCACTAGCCAGAGCTTGTTATAAGGAATGTTATATACCTGACTCTACCACAAACATATTAATTAAACAATCTCATAAATGCATTTAGGTTGTAATGTTCTATTCATTAGTTTACTTACAGCAACTGCTTTGTCAACAAGATGCTCTGTTAAAGGTTGTTGAAGGTAATCATGGTCTCTACTTGCAACCTAAAATGTGTATAAAATAAAGTATTACATGTAATGCAATTATACTATCCATTTTACTGTAGTAGTTGGGGCTATATGAACCGTGGATATCGACCTGGGTAGCTCAGTGGTAGAGCTCCTGATTAGAGTTGCAGGGTCCCAGGTTCGATTCCCGGTCCAGCCATGTTTCAATGTATGTATATGCTCATTCCTCCTTTCCTATTACATTACTAATTAAGCTAAAGTACAACTACTACAGTGAATTTAATTTTTGTGAAATAGTGCCATTAAAATTACCTGAAGACTGGTTGAAGGAGTTAAATATCTCAATGATATGTTGGTAGAAGACTGGGAACAGAAGTTCACCATACAGTTATAAATGTAACTGGAGTAGCCTGATGAGTATTTCATGTACTTGTCTTTCCTTGGATCCTCCAGCATTTCATCTGTGTGTTTCCTTTTCCATGGAATTCTATCTGCTGCCAGTGGTTTACCTATAAAGTACTACACTTTATTATACATATACAGAGCCATTCATGGCATCATAATGCATATATCAATGAGCCATGATTTCATGTGAAAATTAACTATTCAAAAGTATATAAAATATGTAATACACACCATCATACATTTTCTTTGGCACATGAAAGCTTTGCAGATTGTCTGTACAACCTTTCCTGACTGCTAAATTTCCCTTTTCCACAAAGCTCTCCACCATAAGCAAAACAGCAGCAACATGCTTACATGTTCCATGAGGCCCCTTGCCTGCAGGGCATTCACAATGGGAATTCAGAGGATCTCCTGTTCTTTTGTCAATTCCAATTTTAAAATTGTAGGATAACTATTGAAATATGAAAAAAGGATTTAAAAAGTAAGGTCATGATCATTTCTAAAAAATTTTTTTATGGCCATTATGTATAGAAAATCAGTCAATAATCATACAAAATCATGACAGGACATAAATGATAGCTATCAAGCTAAATTCAATATGACACTGAGGTAGTTTACCATCTGATATCATGTGGTCAATTTTGTTAATTTTACATGTACTGCTAAAACTAACACTATAAATTCATGAATAATTCAGAAAAGTTTGCAAGGTATTATAAGCGATTACATCAACCTGTTATTGTATCATGTCTATTTAAATAGCATCAAAATTGTTGATCCAAACCTTTTGTTTCATTGCTGCACCCACTATTCCAGATAAATAAATATGTGTATCATCTGATGACATGCTGCATGCAAAAATTCTCTCTCCAGTTAGAAGGTCCTTGCCCTTTTCCAAGGCTTTAAGGTCCGATGTCATCTGTTTGTCTTCTACAAAATGAAAATCAAAATTGGAAAATTTTCCTAGAGAATGTTCTTTTTTAAATTCAAAAGGTGATCAAATGTATGTTGTTAATGTTGTAAGCCTGTACATGTACATGCAGATGTATGAAAAATTAAAATCAGAAATATATTATATTCTAGTTTAAAATATTACTTTAATTAGAAACATTTCAGTTAAATCTTGATTTACATATTTACCTGCCATTCTATACAGAAAGTATTGTTCAATCTGTTGATATGTTAACTGTGGCATTGACTTCCTGTGTTCTGGTCTGAGTTGCTGGAATCCAGTTATAGGCCAGAATACATCTAATGGCTCTGGGATTATGATGGGATCTTCTCTGAAATTCTTATTTCTGTCATACGATTCAAGCCTGAAATATCCGAAGAGTAATACAATCCATAGACCTTGATGCACGTGTGTAAACATGTACATGTACAATGACAAAATATATATTCCTAAAGATCTGAGGTTTTCCTGGTCTATTAAAGCATATAATTAATGTTACTGGACAGGTTTTCCTGGCAAGTAAAATTTCAAAATCAGTTTTAATAAAAAAAGGCCAGGAAAACTTAGGATATTTTGGACTATAATAGTACTAGGCTAACGTTACATTACTGTAGTTCCTATTGTGCCTTTAAAATGTTTTATTAAGTGTAAATTATTGAACAGTTTAATAATTTACTGATAAAACAATGATGAGATATGTTTCAATTCAACAGTTCAAAACACAGATATGATTAAACCATATATCAAATACATTGTATATAGAAAAAAAAGACACGTGAAAAATGTTTCACTGGACTACATTTTAAGATCGATTTTGGTGGATTCCTATTGTTGTAAAACAGTACTTGGTATTTTTTTAAAGCACTGTCTATGAAAACATCTATGAGCTTTGCGAGCGAATTCGCTAAGCTCACGAAGCTCGTAGATATTGTTTTTATATATATATATATATACCGTGCTAGATGAAAATATTTAAACAAGAGCTTGGACTTTGGGTATTTGTATCGAACAGTAATGTGACGTAGGCCTGTTTCTCAGCCATGGCTCTTTGAAATCAACAAGATTTGTCTGGCGTTTGAGCTAATCGGTGTGTACATATTTGCCTTGATGAAACCAGCTTCATTTTTTGACGCAAGAAATAGCTAGTTACGTTCTAAAATGGTTCTAAACTGCCAAGTCTTGTTTTGTAAAACGACGACAACGACGATTAAATGTACACTTTGTAAACGATCTCATAATTTCCGTGAATGAAAACTATGTCTTTAGTTCTATATTAGATACCTACCTTTCGATCAGATCGATCTTCCTTCCCCCACATGCGGCACCTCTTTGAGCAAGCTCGCATTTTAGACGTTGCACCGACCACTGTTTATATTTGTCCGCCATTTTAATTTTCCTATAACCTCTAGTGCACGCGCGCCACCTAGCGAGTAATGACGTCGGCGAAAACCATTCAAAGATTGCATTGGTGTCCTTGGTGTTGCATGCCCCTTTGTTTTCATCGCATTCTGCCCGTTTCTTGGTTTATACATTAAAGGTAACATTTTTTTTTTATTTCATATGTTAGACCAACAATGTATGGATCATTCTTCTCAACACTCACTCATACAAATTCACACAGGATTTTTTGCGCCTTTATAATAAAAATAAGATAAGATATTCGTTCTAAACTGTTTGAGCGGTAGTTCGATAGGAAATATAAAAAAAAAACCAACAAGAATGTATATAATATTTGTTCTATTACTACCAGCCTAGTCTGCATTAAAACGATTAAAAACGTGACGTGTTTCAATTTTTATGTCAAAGAAAAGAGACGATGGTTAGGCAAAATCTATTAACATGCCGCTTATTTTTTTTTTAAGTTAAATTCTTGAAATAGTGTATTGGTCGTTCTCAAAATCAACCACTTTATGCTTCTGACTAAAAACTATGTATGCTTTAGGGTTGGGGTCGTCTGGCTTTCAAAAACTTTCCTGGAAATAATTCCGAACAGTAGTGTGGTTTATTAACCAAATCACTGCAGAAGTGCTTTAAAAAACATTTCTTTTAAAGGCAAAAGCAATTAACGCGGATTTCGGTAGCAGTAGTTGGAGTTTTGGGGTTTTTTTTTAACTGGTGATGTCGTTAGAGCTATCTAGCGAGCCCCACTTCTAACGTGTATCAACTTGGCCAATCTTACAAAATGCTAATTTTTATCGGTGAACTATAATGGAAATAAGTCAAAACTGAAAAAAATGAAGTTAATGCATAAGAGATGAAAGTAATGCCTTTAAAGTGGCACGGCATTCTAAACATTAGATATCTCTACCTCATGTGTTTTAAATTCAGTTAAAATCAGAGACAAGTTCGTAGACTGAAAACCACCGTCCCAGTGTAAAATGTTGGCGTGTCTTTTTATTCCAAAGAAAACGTACAATTTGTTCCAATTTTATTAGACAATGCATCTTCTGAAAAATAATACATGCAGCGTTTAAATTAACCTGTAAAATCACCCTCTCCTACCCCAATTTTCAACATTGAAAGCGATTGATAAAAAGAAGCACTGTATAATTTAACTTAAATCTTCTATTACTTTTATGTTATATTTGACAAGTGTAGGCTTGTTTGATGCCTATAAAACTCTTACTAAGAAACTAAATGGTTAGAGTTTTAAAATAATTTTTAGGTACATTCTAAAAGTAACACTTTAACTTTTAATTTACTTGTTTTTCATATTTGTTTTCTTTTTAACACTTTTCCGTATGGTTAACGTATAAAGATTATCAAATTCACTAAAAAAAGAAATGATAAGAGATAATTATATTTGTCAAATGATGGCCTAGAACAATCTTCCATATCGGTCTCAAAGTCAAATAGGGTATTCAAGTATCATTAGAAATGAATTGACTGTTACATGCATGTAAACCACGGTTTGTTGGTACAAACTCATATCTCAAGTGTACTTGAAAATAATCAAGGACTTTTTTAAAAGCATGGCAATAAGAAGTTTAGATGTCACATGGTGACCTTGATATTCTTGATGATTTCTTACGATGCATTGCCTCTTTGAAATAACTTCCTCTTTGAAGAATGGGTTGAAATTTTCTTAACTTGATGATATTTTATCTATTTTTATATACTCCATAGATAAAGTTTGGGAGGTATTTTAGAATTTCTTTGTCCGTTGTTTTCCATATGTCAGTATACAGACACAATGTTGTCCTTAAGACGAAGTTGTTATGGTTACCCTTTCTGCCTTTCTGGACATTCCTCCTTCGGAATGGACGGTCTTTATCTGATAGCACTAATTGGACTCTTCAGATCAGTCTACTGTTATGGTAAGCGTGTTTATCTGTTTGTTGTGGTTTTTCTTTTTCTTTTTTTTAACCAGTTGCATGTACATTTAAACAGTTTCCGTGTCATGTTATCAAGTTTTGGCTTTTGTTTTTTTGTTGTTGTTGTTTTTTTCATCCAGACAAATAATAAAATTGATAAGTCATTTGAATTAAACTAATAATATCCAGTTAAAAGGCTCACTCTTTTCTATTTTTATTTGGCACGTTGAAATATGATTAAATTTGAACAATTTTAAATTCTGTTATTTAATGCAAGGACGTGCATTTTATTTTTTACGGCATTTTCATACATAAAGGCTACGAGAAACAACATTTTCTTAGTAAAACAGTGTGAATTTTTGAGTATTATTGTTATCACAACATAAGCGCTCATTAGACTTGATCGTAGATGAAAAATCATCAATTTATCTCCATGCTGGTTTAGTTAGTGGTATAACAAACTGATCTTGCTTTTGAACAGAAAATCTCTGTATACGACCTACAACAGTACTCACTCAAAGTTCTACCTATCAAAAACACGACGTCGATTTTGCTAATGACCGCAATAAGAGATCTGAAGCAAGATGCTGTGCCCGCACTGATGATAAACACCCTAAAGCTTGGTTACAAGTGGATCTCGGACAATCCTTTAGCATAAAGAATGTACAACTCTATTTTGCAAATGATGGTACTATGAAATTTAATAATTATCATTGCAATATTATGTTTTTTTCTATGTAGAATGAATGATGAATACAACAAACCCTTTTATTATGAAACATAAAATGATAATTTGGATGCAAATCATTAAATCGCCAGTAAACTTAAAATTAAAAACTTTAAGTGTCAGAATCGGTTTTCTTTAGAAGTAGATTAAAAATTACTCTGTAGAAGTAAATAAAACATTGCATTTACTTTACAAATAGGTTCTACCAAATAACTCATTCTTGTATGCAAGTATTACTCAATATACTCAGTGTTTTCTTTCTATTACCAATCATCGGAAAACTCATATTTACAACCACAGGCACCTGACGTCATATATTTTTCTCATAATAAAAAAAATACTCCGCTTACCTAATAAATGACAAGGTACCCATCCCCGCCATCTTGGATTTATTTCAAACTGGCACATCAGCTGGAAGTTTTGCTTGAAACTCATCGGTAAAATTATTTTGCAATCCTCTTCGTCTCCCGATCGGTCATTCAACATCTAAGCTTACAACCAATTCAACCAAAACGGTGCATTACACCTGTCATTAATAAAAATAACCACTCGATCTGCATCTACTGCCTTAGATATGCGATAAATGTCTAAAGGGTGGACGGAAGTTGTCACCAATATGTAAATGAGATTTCCCTGCAACGTGTGTTTGTTTCAATAGTTCAAAATATATGCATTTATAAACATGTTTATATAAACTTTGTGTAACAAAAGTTATAATTGATTGTTTATAGTATCCCTTTTCTTAATTTTAACTCGTATGTTGATTGAATTCAAAATTGACGCCTTTTGAATATTCGTATCAATGCTATATTTGGAAGGGATTACCCATATTATGACGCGATTTATGTCAACTTCCGTCCACCCTTTAGCTTTCTGTCGCAAATCATGAGCAGTAGATGCAGAATGAGGAGATTTTTTAAATAATAAACGATGTTATGGGCCGTTTTGGTTGAATCAGCAGTAAGCCAAGATATTGAATGACCGATCGGACGGCGGAGATGATCGCAGAAAAATGTTACCGCTGAGTTATAAGCGAAAATTCACGGCGATGTGACAGTTTAAAAAAAAATCCAAGATGGCGGGGATGGGTACCTTGTCAATTATTGGGTAAGCGGAGTATTTTTTTTTCATTATGAGAAAAATATATGACGTCAGGTGCCTGTGTTTACAACGATTGTTTTTACATTTTATACATTCATCTCCCTACAACCTGATTAATATCAGATTCTCGATGGAATCGACGATTTGATTGGTCAAAACAAAGTTCACCAGGAGGTGACCTCAAGCGGGATTTCTTCAGACCCTCGTGTAGCGACAGTAGAAAAATAGGGAGCGAATAAAGGATCTGATTTTAATCAGATTGATCTCCCATGAATCATAAATTGTATAAAATAATGACTATAATCTCTGATTAATATTCATAATAGTTCGAAAAATATGTATTTTTTAAGTTATATAAATTTGATATAAAAGAATTTTACATCTCATTTACAAATCATACAAAAAACTGAAAGAATAGGAACAACGTCTAATTTTTCAATGTGCACTTTCTAACACAGCCACAAATAAATAGGTCGCTCCTGTGACCGATAAGAACAACCCTTATACATGTTTCCGCAGTGAATAAAACATATGAAGTATCAACGACGGAGAATTTCCCATGCTTTCCTGTTTTTTGATTTATATACCTTATAAATCTCATAAATAATAACATACAACGATATCTATTGATCTCTTGATGCTATTTTTTCTCTCTGGTTTTTAACAATATAACGATTGTGAAGGATACACTATCAACACATGCCTATATACGGCAGCATGTAGAATAAAAAATACCAGTAAAACTATTCAACATATTGCAGACTATTGGTCAGCGGTACATATTCGACAGTTCTATCTTGATGTCTCCGAGGTCCCAGCAAAACAATCTACAACAGATCAGAGAACCCGCTGTTACACCGACAGTACAACCGACACAGTTCAGCCCCGGAATATAAAGAATATAAGAGATATACAATGTAGTCACACGGCAAGATACGTCATTGTGGAGTCCCATTACGTCTCTCCAGAAAATGATCCATGTGGAGGGGCTGTCCTTCAAATATGTGAAATAGAAATTTTCGGTAGGTATACGCGTACTCAAATCATTAAAAAAATAGCATACGTATCATTTTTTAAATTAAAAGGCATTTCAAATTTTGTTATGATTATTAGTATTTGTTTAGATACATTCAAGAGCTTTGCTTTTTTTTTACATGTTGATTGCTCGATCTAATGATATGGTTGTTTTTAAAAGTCTTTTTTTTGAAAATGTTGGTAGGATGTGAAGTTGGTAGATTTGGCGTCAACTGTACTTTATGCAGAGGATGTCAAACATGTGATATTGTTAGCGGAGAATGTGGTACGTGACACTTAACTGAAAAAATGATATGCATTTATAGTTTTTTACAGACACTTTAAAAAATATATGTTTTTTAAATAAATCATTATGTTATATTTTTGAATAGTCTTAACTAGAGTTACAAAACAACAGGACTTAAGAGATGAAAACATGTTCATTTTGTATGCCGTTATTGCAGTTTTGTGCATGAGTCTCATCATAAATGGATTCAAAAATGAAAATTTTTCTCAAATACAGAAAAGTATCGGCAGGTTTTTTTTGTTTGTTTTTTGTTTGTTGAAGTTATTGTTTTTCATCTCATACAAAAATTCAGCTCCTGTCCCGGGCGGAAACGCCCCAAATTCAAAGAGAAATTCGGGAATTATTTTGCGTCAGCCATGTTTTGACGAGAACCTTCGCTGAAATCCTGTTATGACATCTGCAAAAGTTGGGTGTTCTAATCTCGCCGGAGCCAAGATTTGTTCTTTCTCTTTTTCTTTCTCTCCCTTTTTTTTTTAGGGTCTTCCGTTTCCAACGGAAGACCCTCTTGTTATTCTTCGGTTTCTTCTCATTATTATTATACTTTTTCTTTTTTTTCTGACTCCTTTTCGGCTTCATAACTCGAAAGGTTTTCAACCGATTTTATTGAATCTTTCAGAGATTATGTACAATCATTATACCTCAAAGTTCTAAAAGTTTCCATGAAAACGTCACTTTCGTTTTTACGTTACGTCATTTTTTAAATTTTAAAAAAGTCATTTTGTCTGCGGCGTTTTAAAAAAACGCTTTGAGATAAAGGCTTGAAATTTTGCGTGATAATACATTTATCGATTTACCTCTGTAATAAGGCTGGATATGAAAATCCGTCACTTCCGGTCGAAACCGGAAGTGAATCAAATTTTTCGAAAAATTGAATTTTTGATCAAATCAAAAACGTATACGTGTTTTGTAGAGTTTTTTCAAGATGAATCTAACACTGAAATCCGTTTTAAAATCGGACGATGCATTACAGAGTTGTTGGGGTTTAAAAATTGATTTTTCCGGACATTTTGATTCCGCGATCTTGGTTAAGAAAGTAGTGTTAATTTCTAAGTTAAATTAACTCGTACCTAAAAATTATTGGTAAGTCGTACCTGAACACATTCGGATTTTTTTTGTTAAGTCGTTCATGAAATCGTTAAGGTTTTTGTTAAATCGTACTTAAAATTATTCGGATTTTGTTAAGTCGTACCAAGAATTATTCGATTTTTTTATCTTTCTGATTTAGTTACTCTTTTTATTGGTTTAAGATCTCTGCTTCTTACAGGAACTCTAGCATTACTTTCGACATTAACGGAAGATCCACTCGTTGCTTTGCAACGAGCTTTGCTCTAGTTTTGTTTTGTTTTTTTTTTTTTTTGTTTTTTTTTTTGTTTGTTTTTTTTTTTTTTGATTTTCTAACAAAAATATTCTTCACAAAGGGGTTGTTGGAATAAGGTACGAGTTGAAAAAAACTATTCCATTTAGATTAGGATAAAAACAGACCTTATTTATTAGGGTCTTCCGTCTTCAGCGGAAGACCCTTCTATTATTCTATTGTTTCTTTTTCACTTTTTTTTTGTTGATATTATTATTAGGGTCTTCCGTCTTCAGTGAAAGACCCTACTATTATTCTTTTGTTTCTTTTTCAGGTTTCTTATTTTAGGGTTTTCCGTTTTCAACGAAAAACCCTTCTGTTATTCTACTGTTTCTTTTTATTATTTTTTTTTCCCGCAAATTTTGTGCAGCCCATTTCTCGAAGATTTTTTAACTAATTGCTATGAAACTTTCAGGGTATGTAGATAATGTTAAAGCTGCTTGGTCCGATTTTTTGGCTATTACAGTATCAAATAATTTTCTATACAAAGCAATCATCTTAGAAATTTATGGACTTTCTCCTATTTACACCAGCAGAATCGGTCTCCTTTCAAAGTTAGAAATATTCAAAGCAAATAACAATAATTTCTCTTTGGGCAAACGAAAAAACAAACCAAAGTGCATCACGGGAATGTTTAGAAACGGAACCGTTTGGTTTCGTCCCCCAAATGATTGGGTTTATTCACACCGCATGTTATGAATCGATTGTAAACAAAGCAAACTTCAGAAAAAGCGAAAAAAATGTACACATGCATGTTATTTTTATATTATTTGCCTGAACATTATGACCTTTATTTATAGCGATGTCAAAGTCGTAATACAACCATACCGGTCTCGACGTCAGGGGCAAATTTTAACATGAAGCGAAATAACGCGATACCCTTTTATGTGGTTTGTTTTGTTAACAAATTTTGTGCATAATTTTTTTCTTTGAAATTTGGCTTAATTGACCGGGTAAACTACTGCAATGTCTATTATTGTACACATACTTATCATAACCATCGTTGAATAGCGTACTCAAAATTTGGTATAAAATCGGACCAAGCAGCTTTAAGGTCTAAAAACGGTTGTTTCAAATTTTTAAAATTCACTTCCGGTTATGAGTTATTGCCCTTTAATTGAAAATTGGGGGGTCTTTTGTCAAGAGTTGATCTCGGGAACTACAGATGATAGGTGCATGAAATTTGGCGAATTTGTAGCTAACATGTTGTAGTTGTGCTAGCATGAAAGTTTTGGTAAATTTATTTTTTAGTTTTTGAGCTATTTGTCGCCAAAGTTTAAGGTTTTTTCGGGGCTGAAATTTTGTTGCTTTTTATATTATAACTTTTAAACTAAAAATATTTTGTTAAAACATATAGAAGAAAAGTTGTTTAGAATAACAAGGGCTTTCAGATGAAATAAAGAAAAAAAGGCTGGCCCCTATAATTAGGGGTCAGCAGTGCATACACGTCTTTTTCTGATAGCTAAAAATTTCATCATTTTATGAAAAAGAAATAACTAGATTACTTTTTATAAATTAAATTTTGTCATTTGGCATGAAATTAAACAAGCTCTGTGCTATATTAATTTGTAATTTCATTAAAAAAATATGCGAGAATCGTACATGAACGAGTTAATTGTCTACATAGACACACAAGCGAACAATGGCGTTTCAGGGCGTAGCATTTATTGTTATTGTTGTGATTAAATTTCACGGTTTTATTCTGTTTATCTAAATCATTTATAAATGCAATGAACATACACAACTACTTATTTAAACGTGCTATGTGTCCGCGCAGAGCAAATCTATGTCGGGGCCTCCCTGTCTGTAACCCAAACATAAACAGTGACGAACGGCATTGTGGGAAAGACAGCGATGGATTCCGAAACGCAGAAGAGAAGTTGTGTATTTTTTCGCCATACATGTTGTACGTTCACATGCACTTTCAATCCACAGTGAAGCATATGAACATGTACAGGGAACACTACTTCGTATTTGTATAAGGAGGGATATATTCTTCAGAATTGTTTGAATCGTTTACGAGGAAATTCTGACAGTCACAGTACTGTCGGCAGATGTTTACGTTTACACTGATATACTCATCATTTTACTCACCTCTGAATTTGTCAAATTTGGGTTTT
>WFKH01010211.1:33402277-33423025 GCA_016163765.1 Magallana hongkongensis
TATCATAAGATGCACCATCCATGCAAGTTTGGTGAAGTTAGGACTAGTAATAACTAAGATATAATCATCAATGGGCACCTGCTCCAAAAACTTTAACCAGCTCTAAAAACCTTAACCTCCTCCAGCATCCGAAACCTATGGCTCAGATTCAGCATTCAAGCCTGTCATGTGCATCAGTATCATAAGATGCACCATCCATGCAAGTTTAGTGAAGTTAGGACCAGTAAAAACTAAGATATAATCATAAAAGGGCACCTGCTCCAAAAACTTTAACCAGCTCTAAAAACCTTAACCTCCTCCAGCATCCGAAACCTATGGCTCAGATTCAGCATTCAAGCCTGTCATGTGCATCAGTGTCATAAGATGCACCATCCATACAAGTTTGGTGAACTTAGGACCATAGGAACTTAGAAATTGCTATCAAAGGGCACCTGCACCAAAAACTTTAAACTGCTCCAAAAACCTTAACCTCCTCCAGCATCTGAAACTCATGACCCAGATTCAGCATCCAAGTCTTTCAAGTCCATAAGTAGGTCCAGATGCATCATCCATGCAAGTTTGGTGAAGATAGGACTAGTAATAACTTAGATACAGGACCTGCAACAAAAACTTTAACCAGGTCCGGACGCCGACGCCGACGCCGGGGGTATAGCATAAGCTCCCCCCGACTTCGTCTCGGTGAGCTAAAAATGTTGAGACTTAAAACTATGTGAATAAAAGTATATAAGATATATTAATATCTAAGATTTGATCAAATAGTATCAATTTAATTCAATGAACTGTATACAAAAACTATAAATTTTAGCAAGTACCCCCACTCCCCCCCCCCAACACGCGCGGATTCTAACTATAAAACGATAAAACTAAACAAAATATGTTAAAGTTAGGAAGAAGAGGGACTCACAAGTTTATGTCATTCGACATCAGTGATATCAGTGAAGTGCTTTTATCCCCGAATTTTGATAATCACATATAGCTGATTTACATGTACATGAATTATTTTCTTGTAAATGCAATGTTTTCCCCTGAGAATAAACAAAAATAGTTAGTTTTCATTTTATCAAATGAATAAGAATTCTTTGAATTATATTGCATGTGCGGATCCAGGTTTTTTTTCGGGGGGGGGGGGGGTCCGAGGGATAATTTTGTTTGGGGAGGAGGTCAAGTTAAAGGTCTATTTGTAGTAATTTTACTTTGTAAATTCAATAAATAAGAATATTCCGGGGAGGGGAGAGGGGTTGATGACCCTCTAGATCGGCGTATGTATAAATAACCCCTATACATGTAAGTATAATATAGTGTTAGAAGTGTATGAAATCAATTGGCATGTAAACCATTATTTAATTATTAATCGTGCAAAGCTCTTGACACTACAAATAGATAATAAATTAAATGCATAATTCAAACTCTGAATGTAATGTATGGGGGGAGGGGGGGGGGGGTCAGAATGGATAATTTTGTATGCCGGGGCCGTTGTTGTTGTTTTTTTTCAAGGTTTCCGATCCCCTTGACGACTCCCTCTCCCTTGATCTGCACATGTAATTAATTACTATTGCTTAAATACTAGTAATTTAAGCTCCCTCTACATTTAGATACTTTACATTTTTTTTTACAAAGAAAAAAACAAATATGTTCATGTTTGTTGGCGTTAAGACCCTACACTACATATGAAGACCAATGCATCTAATAATCAGGCAGGTAGCATCGTTTCTGAAAGTGGGGAGGGGCACATAACCCGGATTTTTACAAACTAACAAACAAACATAAAAACAAAACTTAACTTTGCCAGTCATCAAAATCCTAATTGGGAAGTTCGTTAAAAATTCATTGTTCTATATATAAATTTGATATAAAAATGTGAGGGATTGCCCCCTACCCCCTTCCTATCCCACCAGTTGCTACGTGTCTGATTATAACTTTTAAAGCAATGTAACTTACTATTGAAGACAGGAGCTGCATTGAAATTGTCTTTCCTCAACGGAATATTCGTTGAATTGCTCAGATTTCCCAGCTACGTCCCGTCATGGTCAGTTTCTTGCAGGCGGGAGGCCGAAAATAAAGGATTTCTTCTACAAGAATATAAAAGGAATCAATGTGAGTAATTTTTTTTTTAAATAAAAAGATGTCTTCATTTAGCTTCATGCGCGGATCTAGAGGAGAGTCTCTATGGAAAATTAAAACCTTTGTTTATTCACATAGTACATGTAAAGTTACAAATGGCCTTTGATTTCCTCGTCAAACAAATTATCCCATGGACTCCCAATAAAATTACTTTGATCAGCATAGGAATTTTCGCAAGTAAAATTTAGATGTGTTACTTCCAAATCTGTTAAACGGATTCCGATTCCAAAAATAAACGTTTTTTTAGTTTTGAAAATGAAAGATAAAAAGCATTTGATCGTTGAACAGGTATATTGTTAAACACAAAAATAAACAATCAAATGACATAAAATAAGCGAATATATAGTGCATACGTATTTCAATTTCTACGTACATGTACCTTTTGATTTATACCAGGATTTCAAAACAAAGACAGACGTCTAGGCGGAAACCTGTTCTTGTAGACTATGCACATCCGCTGCCCTCGACGACCGTTCAGAACAATGCGTGGTCTTTGCTCTTGGTCACGTGGGCAGTTAGGTCGACCGTGCAGTGAGCGATCATCATGGACACACTAGTTGAGCAATCAACCATTGACCATAGAGTCTATTGATTTCATTCAGAACAGATGTCAAACATATTAAAGTTATTAACAATAAACTTTCATAAGTTATAAGTGGTAAAGCGAATGACTTTCTAAAAGTTTTCTTTTAACTTTATTTTAGAAACAACAAATAATAAGGGTCTATGCTAATCCTCACTTTGGCTGCGATGCTCTCATAATAGGATACATTTGCATAGAGTTTTGATTTTGTAGACGACACAAATTTGCCCCTAGAAATACAAATCTGCAAAAAGAGTATGTGTCAGCTTAATGCAACAGCCTTTTAGCATAACAGAGTTTTCCCCATAAGCCAAAAAAGCATTATTTAAAATTTAATGATGAAATGTAACTGGGGTACAATTGTCAGTGATCTCAAATACAGCATAGTTAATTGAATTTATTTCGTTATATAGTCAGAAAAGTTAAATAAGTATATTTTACATACGATTAGTACAATGCATGTAATACATTAATATTTACAAAAACCCAAACAACAGCGAGTGGCAACAGCGCATATTGAAAACAACCCCGTCACACAACGCTCCATGTTACACACACTGTTGATCTTTTGCAAAAAGCCCGATCCAAGCACCAAATATGTATACGATATGCTGTTCAAAGGTTCAAAGCATGTTAACCCAACAACTTTAACACCGGCCAAAAAAAATCGTAATTACTTATAATGCGACATGGGATTTCAGCGATTGATGAAATCCGGAAATATGAGGGTCAAGAGGGAAACTCCTTCATTGATTTTGTTCGGAGGGTATAACACTAAATGCTAGGTTGCTTTTTCGGCCTATGGGGAAACCCTATGGGCGGCGGAAAAGGTAAAAAAGACCTTCATGCAAAACGAACAACTAATTTTTTTGCGTTTACCTTTGACTTCATTTTCATTTTCACTGTTAATATTATTTTTTTCGCTTTCAGTTTTTACATGCCCCGGAAAAAAGTTGGAGCCAACTCCTTGATAATTCGGTTTTTACATGTAAATTTAACAAAAATGTTTGCTGCGAGAAAAAGTGGGAGGGGCAGCCCTAACCCCCGACCTGTTTCTCTCCCCCCCCCCTTCGCTACGTGCCTGCATAATTGTGTTTACACACGAACAAGCGTCGCCTGAGCAGTTGAACTAGTCTTCAATTAACCAATCGATACAGTATAAGTGAAATCGTTAAAAAATATGATAGTTTTGATTGCATTATAATTGGAGAATTAAAAGATTAAATATATAATGGTAAGAATGAGTAAGTAAGTAATTTATTTATTATAGTGACATGTGCATATTATGTACAATTGCGCCGTATAATACAAATTTTCATCAATTACTTGTACATTAATATTGGGCACCCGGCCCATTGGGCCTTTAGGTCACCTTTGATTATATCAACAATTATAGTTCATCACGAGTTATACAAGTGTATAAATCATATTGGGGTTAAGGTATATATTAAAATATAATGTCGTATCAAGGCGAATATCAAATGAAAAAAAATTAAGTATAAAGAAATTGTCTACGAAATCGAAATGCTTTTAAAACGAGTTTTGGTAATTGTCTAGATTTACAGCTCATTAAATATGTAAGCACATGTTGTCTATCACAGTCCAATAGTGCTGGTGATAGCAGCTGCTCGACGAGGATCTCAGAAGGTGGCTGAAAAACGCCTGGGCATCGCAACCTCTGTTGGAATTTTCTGGTGCAGATAGCATGAATAAACTAAGAATAATGTGATGGTTTTGTGTATGATTGATTGTGTATATTCATTTATTTATCCATATATGTTATGTGTACTCGTATCTGTATAATTATCTATTATGTCTATATGTATCCATATATGTTAGGCGCGCCCGGGTCTATAATACCCGGTCGGGATTTACATGTAGTATTATTATATAGTATGTACATTTTCGATTAGACGTATTACGAGGATTTGGGCCTAAATTTCTATCTACAATTATAATGGGAATTATCACATTCTTAGATTTTATATGATACTGTTTTATATCTTTTACGTTTGTTTGGCATGATCGTTATTACACAGAATATTTAATCTACAGGTAACTCTTTAAACACTGAAATTGTCGTTTTTCTTTTATCCTTCCGAACTCTGATTATGTACGGGACTAACCAGACATTCCCAGTACAGTAAAGAGACGACGGCGCGTTTTTGATGATCGAGAATTTACCATGAATATTTGAAAACCTTTGTATATGACAGCATATAGGAAAATTCAAAAAAAAAATTCAAAAATATATTGTTTTTCCATTTTTTATGTCTATAATTGTAAAGTGATGCTTTTTTATGTTTTACTAAACTTTGAAAGTAAAAAGTCAAGTTACAAACGAAATACAGAGCTTTGTTATGTAGATAAGCTAAAGTCCGCCGCCCCCCCCCCCCCTTAAAAATTCAAATTTTATAAATACATATAGCAATTACTTAACAGATGTCTCGCCGCCCCCCCCCCCCCCAACCCTGGCAAACCTAATATCTCTCAAAACCCAACCCCTCCCCCTCTCTCTGGAAAAAAAATTATGGATCCGCGCATGAAAACGTTCCATTAGGTCAAGGGTACGTTTTCTCCAGGGTACGATTTCTACTGATACCTCTTTGCACGCCATCTGGCGTTTATTTAGTGCATGACTGTTGGTTTTGCATCGGTGATCGTTTGTTTTGCATCGGTGTCTGTTGATTCTGCAATTGAGGCTGTTGGTTTTGTTTTAAGCTGGTCAGTTTCGTATTTTAGTATGTTTTAAAAATTAGTTGTTCGTTTTGCATAAACGTCATTTTTTACCCTTTCCGCCGCCCATAAAACCCTGTTATGCTAAAAGGTTGTTGAGTTAAGCTGACACATACTTCTTTTGCAGATTTGTAGTTCTATGGGCAAAGTGCTGTCATGTGATGCTACAGTTCTGCAACTACTGATATGTTTGAGGAGGGGTGTTAAAAATAAGACGTCACAGGATCGACGTTATGATACAGTTTACTCTTTACGCAACGTAGAAACGATTACAGCAAACAGTGTTAAAGTCAATCCCTGTTCCGTCCTTCTTCGTATCACGTCACGTCGCCTAAACAGTGCGTCACCTTTGCCTGTGTAGAATATATCTGATACGTTAACAATTTGATTATGATACTTTTTTTGGTTTATAACTAAAATTATTAGATTACCGTGATTTACAAGTTGCATGCTTTGAATAACATCAACAGTTTTTGTTATGTCTTATGTATATTTTAAGTAAATTGTGGTGACATATGAACATTATTTTCATTTAAAGGCCGCGAGCTACCATAAAATTTTATTGTGATGTGAAATATTTAGTATTTGACGTTCTGTTGGAATAAGCATGTACTTAGTGCTAACATTTGTCAGTATGATAAGCTGAATGAAACACAACCCTCTGAATTTAAAGAAGTAACTGGTTATTCAACACACTACGTGGAAAACAACGGTTTACGATGACGATTGTCGTCTGTGGTATATATAGGAACACATTGAATAAATAAACTGATACGAAAAGACCAGTATTCCTTGAAAATGTGACAGTTGAATTTTACAATTTGCAAAAAGTTTGTGATTTAAAAGCAGACATGCCCAATATTATATCATCTATACTACTATATATTAAAATAATAGACTCGAATTTTTGGGCTTTAATACCGAGAAATCTGAGAAGTACTGTCTTTTGTTTTATATATTTTAAACATCATTGGTACTTGAAGATTACCAATTTGTTTTTATTTTTCCTCAATCAAGCTTCGCTAATTAATAATCAACAAAAATTCCTTTAAAAAAATCCGGAAATCACTTGGATTTTTTGGATTTTACAATCTTGCGCATGCGCATTACATTCACGCTTAATCACGGGAGGCTATTTAGTTCATGTTTCCACAATATCACATTTGCATTGATAAACTCAGAAACGATAATACAAATACGTGTAAATTTTCATTGGAAATTTGCTATATATTCTGTTCATCAAAGAAAATACGGGAGATAACTCTAACTCAGTGCATTTAATATGAAAAATCCCGAGAGTTCCGAATGTCAACATGGTGGTCATGAGGTTTGTTGTTTTATGTTTTGTATTAAAGCACTTTGGAATCATTTGAATTTATGGATGCCAATTTTCATGAAAAACTATTATTAGCCATCCAATTTATATCCAGACTATATATACAATGTTGGTGAAAAAGTGTTGAATTCTTCATTAATATGAATTAAATTTTCAGATGAAAGGTATTTACAGCCTCAAAATGGTTTGTTATGAATAATTTGACTGTTATTTTTAATGCAGCTTCATTAACTTTCTCCAAAATCGTTTCGGAGCGATTCTGCAATTTTTTGCTACATTACGGGTATATGGGAGGCATTTTAACTCTGCTGAAGGCCTGTCCCGAGACACAGTTAGATTATTCTAACTAAGCAGAGTGTAGTGAAATTATTAATAGCATTATTGTAGGCCTAAAGCTTGCTTATGTAAATGTCAACAATACGGTATGTCGATGTATCTATTTCGTAAATTTCTGATATCATATGCTATGTCAACCCGTGCACGCACGGGTCAAAGTTTAGTGTGTATCTATCTAAATGAATTAAATTACGAAATATGCATTTTAACTCGCGAATAAAAAAGTTTAAAAGAGTTTTTCAATAGAAATGGTAGAACATTGAAAATGAAACAAGTAAAGCCTCATGAAAAATGATCTGGCATGTTTACATTTATTCCAGACACAGGCAGATAAGGATAAGATATACAACATAGAGTTGTTCTTCAAGAGCGAGATACTAGGTAAAACAAAGTACATTTTGTGATAGAAACAACGGTTACATACAATAAAGATTTATTAAGTAACGAAAGATGTTTTTCCAGAAACATTAAATGTAAACCCGAATTAATGTTGTCATCAATTCTGCTTTATTGACATATGATAATTTGAACTTCAATTACTTTTTTAAAAATATTACATTACGTATTCATATTGAAAATGAACTAAATAAACGTGCGCCTCTTTGCTATATGTATCTCTTAAAGTCCGATTTTTTCATCAGTGTATAAAATGTCCCAAGATCTTCATACCATCTATTATAATTTATCGGTTCAAAGAAGTCGATTTTCGCATACACTGTTCTGGAATTGGAACATTTAGGGAAATCGGTTTGTTCTTGTTCTTATCACATGTGCATTCAAGGTTTACGCTGATAATTTGCTATATATGTTATGTAAGATTCTTTAATACCACGACTTCTTACTTTTACATAACACTTTCTACATTCAGTCAAAAGTAGGTATGATTTACGATACAATTTTTAAATCAATTATTGTAAATAATGCACAAGTCTACTTAATATGTAGGAAGAAATTGAAGCGTTATTTTAATAAGAATATTTCATAAAAAAAAATATTAATACATTTAATATAGGTATTATTCATTTGAATATTGAATGTTTTTTTTAAATAATTTTGTTAGAAGGCTAAAATGAGGTTAACAGCAGCGGCTTTCCTTGGACTGGTAATTTGCTGCTATCAAGTATCGGTATATCCTCAAGATCATAATCCGGTCACGACAGGGATAAAAACCGCTAATTCGTTTGGGAAAAGTCTTGTTGCAGGCAACTTTTTGAATGCAGTGAAGACAATGGCATCTTCAATTTCACCCTTTCTCAGTGTCTTTGGAAGCATTTTATCTATTATTTCCAGCATAATAGGAAAACAATCGCCGTCCCCAGAATTGCTGGCAATTAAACAATTGTTCGAGACTGTAAATGCTAGATTTGACTACATGGAGATAAGGTTCAACGACATAGAAAATGAAATTCATTGGGACCAAGCCATAGCCCCTGTACTGATCTGTGAAAGAGAAGTTAGAACTTTGCTGAAGCGATTTCAGGATCTGTTCCAAAATCCGCCACCAGACGTAGAAGGACAGAGGAATATTCTTCTCGAAAGATACATGCAGAATTCGGAATGCTCTGACACTCTGTATTATTCTATAATTAATGATACAGAATTTTTATATTGGGTATTCTACTAACATTCTTCGAGAAGGTATGGTACATTTAGCTTATGATAGAATGAAAATGCAAAACTTCATGATAAGTCTCGTTGGAATGATGTATAAAGCGGCAACGTTGGATTTAATTTTCGTAACATTTCGGACGCCACAGAATTACAACTACACTGTAATGCAATGGACTAAAAGGTTTGAAGAAATTCAGAAGAAAATGCTGCAAACAGACGATGAAGTGGTCTCAAAGTGGTATATTTAGGCCGAGAAAGATGTCCAGAAAATAACATCCGGAAACATGTCTTTGAGTAATAAGGATATGGCGAGTTTTCTCAATCATTCTCTGTCGACCAAATATTACTGGAGGGACTGGCTGGTAGTGGTGTACAATCCGATCATCGGCGGCGATGCTCACCACGTGTGGGAGTGTGGCGGTTTCTATAAGCCTCGATACTACAACCGCAATCTTCTTATATCAAGTGTCGATAAAAGCAAACCACCAATTGACAAGAACAGAGCTCAGATTGAAATCAACTCATTGTCAAGAATATGTCGGTCATTGTTTGTACATTCCCGACAAAGAGTTATGGATGCAGGTGCCATCTTCGACTGGTTTCCACCGGATGTAAGAACTCAATGCTCTCCCTTTGCGTCAGTCGGCGTTATTGGAATCGGTCACAATGTGTGGTATCAAGCACCGGATACGCGTTTTATTCTTCAAGACATGGAAATTTGTCGCTATCATATCCACATGTTTGGTTAGATAGCAAATAAAATGATTCGTTGGAAATAATATTTCTGTTTTGTAAATTGATTGATATACCATCATTGTTCGTTTCAAAATCTTTGAAAAAATTGGGAAATTATAGTAAAATAACAAAGAAAATAAACCAAAATTAAAAAAAGGATGTATCAAATAGCTGAGGCTTGTTGGTTTTTTATGTAAACATGCTGAAAGTTTATGGTAATTTTGAAATATCTCAGACAAGTATCAAGAAAAATCGAGAGACAGTTTAGTCATCATGAAGACTGGTTTGGGAGTGTTACATGTAGTAACATGTATTCGAGAGATTATGCGTTCATAACTTTGTACGTTTATTAAAATACACACAAAATTAAGTACGTCTGTAGACCAACGCGCCATCTAGCGACAATTCAGTGAATCCAGAATGACTGTTGGTTTTGCATTGATGATCGTTCGTGTTGCATTGATGATTGGTTAGCGGATCAATATGTTGATTTTATTTACCGGTATGTCAAGTTTGGTTCGCATCACGGTACTTTACTTTGTCCCACCACTTTTTGCTAAATATTATGATTCTGTTTTGAAACGCCCCCTCTAACGCTTCAGTTTACACAGCCATAAATACAGGTCTACGGGGATATTGCATTGCAACAGGCATGAAAAGTACCCGGATGATAACGTTGAAAAATTGTGCGAGGTGTTCCGAGTATTTCCAAATGGAGAAAAGATGCCAGTTAAAACCTAGTTGTTTATTTTGCATTAAACGTCTTAAAGAGGTTCGCTCCTTAGGTTTTGGGTAGCAATTTTGGGTCACCTCTAGTCTGCATTCTATTTCATAAAATTCTGGATCACATATTAATTCTAGTAGTATATTTATATTTTAAAATGCCAAATAAACTATATTGAATAAAATTGTTTTTAAAAAATTATATTTCTACAGAGTTTAGTAAGGGACTATATTTTGTGGCGGAAGGTTTTCAAGAAGGAAATGAATAATTTTCAGAACTCGCTAGTTTTAGAGTACTGTTACTTTAGCTTTCTAATTTTCAGCGCAGACCAAACTTCTAGATAGTTTGTGTATTACGATATATTCATGATGTTCTAAAAAACATATTTAAACAATATTTTGATATTTCTATCGATATATTTTTGAATATTTAGCTTATATTTCATAGAAGTTAAGAAAAAATGAACTCCAATTTTGGCCTTAAATTAGCTTATTTCATGCTATATCTCAAATTTTTGAGATGTGACCCCTACTTGTTTTACCTTTAAATGAGACATTAAATGTATGTCTATTTGTATGCAAAGTTTTGGAAAGATGACATTACTCTAATTTTTTATATTTGCGTTATAATTTGATAACTCCAAAATTTTGTAACATCTGTTGTTGTGTTCATTATGTACTGACATTTAAAGCCACCAGTAAAGCAAGAATTTTTAAACTTTGACTTGGATTTTACTCTTATAGTCACTACATGTGTTCAACTTCATACTGTATTAAAATCATAACTAAATAATAGTTCAAACTAAAAATATTTGTTTGATTTCTTCAAATTATCAATTTCTATGTCAAGTTTTAGCAAAAATTTCAGGAAAATTATCATTTCTATTTGTGGCCCTATATTTTCAAAAAATGGCATGTGACATGGGTCACAAATAAAATGAATGAACATTTTAGGTCCCCATCTTTATATCCAAGTGGTTTTCGGATGATTGGCATTTACTATTATTTCAGGTGCCAACCTCCTTAATTGTTTATTGAATTTGCCGCACATAGTACAGCCTCTTAACGTAGTCATTTAAACAAACCTTGGATATTTTGTGTCAAACAGTAATTTGATTTACGCCCGTCAATTCATTTACTACTGTTAGGTCATTGACTTATTACCGTCTTCTTTGGAAGACGGTATAAAGAGTTGAAATAATTTACAGTCTCCGGGTTGTGCACTTCCTCTCCTTGGTGATTGGTGGAAAATACATGATGTGAAAATTTACATTTATTTCATTGGTTGAAAAACTGTTCGGCAAAAGGGAGATAATTTTCTAATGATCTTTTTCACGTACGACTTAACAATTTTCATTGATTTCTAATCTTATAAAGTAAAAACGAAAAAACAATAGAAAATGCTACGAATAAAATTCAGGCTTTAATTTTTCAGTACAACTAGTTGAAAACAATATTCTATAATATCTATTGAATTTGTTGTGTACTTTTCTTTTTGTATTGTTTATGCAAATACAAAAATGTGAAAACTTGTTACGGTATGTCTAATATCAGTAAACAAGTGTGCAAATTAGATACGGTAAAACTAATATCAGTAAAAGAAGATGCTGAATGCTGTGGTATTAACTTTGATTTTATTAAAATAATAAAACCCTTCCTAAGATATCTTTTTCCCTTCAATAGTCGATCTCAACTAACAAGCAAGTGGTACGCATTTCTCAATTTTAGTCATGCACGCTTAAGGCACATATAAAAAAGTTCTACATGCCACTGCATCACGGTAGAGGAAGGCGACATTTATATATGAAAAAAGAATTAAATTTTCTTTGATAACTTTTTGCTGGTTAGAGTTTGCCCTAAAGACGGTAAGTTTTTTTAAAAAGCTAAACTTGTTGCTAGCACTCTCGAGCGCTAGCAACTACGTAAGTCTTTTTCACTGGAATACGCATGTTCGACTCCATAGTAGGGGATTCTGGGAATACTGTACTATTGTAGATAAACTGTACCATGTGAATTTCGTTTTATCATCTTCACATGAAGTTTTGTGATTTATTGTAAATGTCAAAAAGTAACAGTAGCTTAGGTCTTATAATGCAAAGTTTTTTAAAATATTATAATAATTAGCTAGCTTTATCTTAACTACCTTCAAGCTCGGAAAACAACCTCGGTTATGTTTTTCGAGCTTGCCGGAAAGGCAAAGGCAATCGGAAGACGAAGAGGATCGCAAAATAATTTTACCGATGAGTTTTAAGCAAAAATTTCACCTGATGCGACAGTTTGAAATAAATCCAAGATGGCGGCGATGGGTACCTTGTATATTATAAGGTATAGGGTATTTATTTTTATAATGAGAAAAAATTATAACGTCAGGTGCCTGTGCCTTATTGCTATTTCGGACTGGTTTATCGAAAATGAAAGTGGGTTTTTCATTAATTTCTCTATAATTTTAGATCGAAATTATTTCATGATATCGGATACAACCCAATAGTCATAAGTAATGACTATCTTAGAGTGTATTATTGTGCTATTGTTAAAACGGAGATAATTGAAATTTTATAAATCTGACTATATATCAATTTTTAACGGCTTATGAGGGTGGTTTTTTTAATTAGTTATTAGCGAGCGCATTAAAAAAAATGTGCGAAAATCCTCACTGGTCAGTCTGCTGCGTGCACCTGTTTTTGTAAGCGCCCAAAAAATTTTGTAACCAACAAGAACAATGCCCTGATACTACGCACTTTGAAAAATTAACACACTTTGAAAAATGTTTTCAAGGTGCGTTAATTTTTGAACCAAGTCAACGCACTTTGAAAAAAAAGTATCTTTTTTTCTCAAAATGCGTTAATATCGTCGATGTTTACGCATTTGAAAAAAAAAATGTTCAGGGTTTGCTCGAAATAATTGATATTTTTATATACAATAAATAATTGTTTAACCTTGTTTACCTCAATGGGATACTCAGCGAACTTGAGAGACAGTTTCTTGATTAGATTTTTTTTCTTTTGTCATAAGCTTATGTAGTGTTACACATAAAGAACAACCCGGGCCATACCAAGATAATTTCTTGTCCGT
This sequence comes from Magallana hongkongensis, assembly GCA_016163765.1. Taxonomy (NCBI): domain Eukaryota; kingdom Metazoa; phylum Mollusca; class Bivalvia; order Ostreida; family Ostreidae; genus Magallana; species Magallana hongkongensis. The sequence continues at coordinate 33,415,531 of WFKH01010211.1, forward strand.
CGGACCCCGCGCGCTCGTATTATATTAAACTGTACAAATAATAATATTATTAATTTCCCGCATCCAGTGAATTCTGTGCTGTTTTCTGTTCTAATTCCGCTCTATTTTTCGTATTTTGAATAGTTTCAATTCATAAATCAGAAACAAGTAGAAAAAATATAACCGTCCGCACAAATTTATTTATGTACTGCATAAAAATTTTGCCGACAATAGAAAAAATAATTTTATTATTTAATTGTGCATGCGCTATGCTTATACTATGAAATGTAAATTTGTGAAAATTTTCACGCTTTAAAAAAAATAAATAATCAATACCCATAGTTCTGATGTCACCCTTTATGAAATCATTTTTTTTTTTTACATGTACAACAAAATTTTTTCGATCAGATTAAATTATGACAGTTGTAAAACATTCCATCTGCTTATATATGTGTTACTAAATACTGATCAATAATTTTTTTTACAGAGGACACCTTTGAGATTTTCTCGTATTTTCAGAGGGAGATTTTAATGACAAATAGAAAAAAATGTAATATTCGAGTGAAAGTGTTTGTCAGATCGAGGGGAGGAGGTAAAATCTTGTTTAAACTATTCAATAATTTGAAAATAGATATGGACTTTGTTTTAAATTTACTTTGAAATTCATATAGAATATCTGTATGCAATTATTGCGACTTAAATATTGCGACATCTGACGTGTGTTAAACAATTTGTAAATATTAACACATATATGTAATTGCAAATGTACAGTGCTTGTAATGTATACGCATAAAATTACCCTCACCGAAAACTTTAATAATTATTATTGATTTCACGCTGAATTTAGCATTACATTCAATATTCCAATACATTATCAATTTACTGATTGTTTGATCTGAGTTTCTTTATAAGTGTACAATTTACCTGTAATTTTTACCAAATGTCTCATTTAGTATGTTGATGACAGGTGATATCTTGTGTAGGGGATCATATCCCTCTTCCCCGGGCTCTGGAACATCTAAATTGTCACTGCAATGCAGAAACTGCAGGATGGCTTGGAAACGATTCCTCGACATAATTTTGCCAAAGTTTGGCGTTTCAAAAGACCACGCACGGGTATTAGATTCCCAGTACGACTCAAATGTCGGCTTTTTCACAATTCCCATGCTCAACACTATTCCAATAAATGCAAGCATTTCGTCAGGTGTCACCGGAACCCAATTGCGAAAACGAGAATGTGGACCCAATATTCTTGGAGGTCTGCTTTTTTGGGCGATTTTCTGGTCCGCATAACGATTAGTTTCTCTTACTAAAATATCTATTATATCCTTATCATCATCGGCATGCAAGAATTTAACAAAAAAGTCCAGAATTGCCATACCAGGACCAAAGTAAACGGGCCCAGCATTTTCTGTAAAATCTGGCTCCGGCAGCTGGAATGTCTGAGGGTCAACTACGCTAAACCATGGACCTCTGAAAAAGGCAGCTTCTGCTTCACTTTCTAAGTCGGAAACGTCTTCGTCGGATGCGTCAACGTCAGACCCAGTATCAGAATTGTTCGCCATCGAGAATTGTTAGCGCAATAAAATGACGTCATATTTTGACGTCAATTCAGGGTAAAATGACGTCAATTTTAGCTATATCATACATACAATTTATAATATAACACAAACCTCTTATTTACTATTTATTTATTTGGAACTTTTCACACGGTTATATTCTTTTTCAGATAAATTCTAGATAAGTATAAAAACCGACATTTATGTCGCTTTGGCATAACGACAGGTAAGACATTTTTGTCGCTTTGGCGTTGAAAGGGTTAAACTGTTGGCTTTCATTGTCCTGGCTATCTGAAAATAGCATTAAAACTACGGCAGAAAATGAGCGCATGACATAATTTATATAGTTATATGTAACATTAAATAACATTTTTATTATTATGAAACATTTTATATAAAGCTATACATATAACACTGTGCCGGATAGTTATGCCAGTGCCAAGGTGGCATTTTTGCACCCGCTTAAGATACAGTTTCGTAAAAAACCATATATACCAAATGATAGACCATTGCCTAGAGAGTATATAACCACTTTTGTTTTTAGTGTGTCTCACCTGGCAGGTGAGATATTTACCTTTAAAAATCAATATCCCATAGGAAAATAATAATTCCCATAGGAGAAAAAATTTTCCTACAGGAAATATTGAAAATCCTACGGGAATTTCTAAAAATCCTACAGGAATTGTATATCCTATAGGAGAAAAATATTTCCTACAGAAAATTGATTCAGACAGGTAGTTTTCCTACAGGAAATTAAGATTTCCTATCGGATTTTATAATCCCATGGGAGTTTTTTTCAAATCCTATCGGAATTTAAATTCCTATAGGATGTTCTTTTAATCCGGTAGGAAATTCCAAATTTGTTTTTCCTATGGGAAAAAATATTTTCCTGTAGGAAATTATTTCTTAAAGGTAAATATCTCACCTGATAGGTGATATACATCAGTAACAAAAGTGGTTATATACTCTTTAGGTTATGGTCTATCATTTGGTATATATGGATTTTTACGATACTGCATCTTAAGCGGGTGCAAAAATGCCACCTTGGCACTGGCATAATTATCCGGCACAATGTTATATATTTACTTAAAATGGGGTTAGGGAGGGTGGGATAAAATTGCACCCACCTCTCGAATTTCAACAGCTAGGAGTGTAACGACGTCAAAAATAAACAGAGGGACGTCATCTATGGTATACCATTACGCGCAAAAATTATGGCGCTAAACATGAGTCAAGCCAAAATATATTATTGCTATAATAATTTGATTTATTTTATATTCTAAATAAATCTTATTATTATAGACAATAAAGACAAGTGTAAAGTTCATGAATTGTTTTATTCTAATTATTTTTGCGATTGTGGCCACGACCTACATAATATAATCGATATAATATTCACTTGTATTTTTGTATAAAAATGTTACAACATATTTACCCTTATAATCCTTATCCTTATAACATATTGACCCTTATAATCCTTATCCTTATAACCTTATCCTTATAACCTTATAAACCTTATCCTTATAACCTTATAAACCTTATTCTTATAACCTTATTCTTATAGAAGTTTTATAATACTTATAAACTATGACAACATTCATACTGGTACTGGGTGAGCAGATACTCAGCAGAAGTTGTAAGCTATGTAAATTAGATAAAATGCGTCTCGAATAAACGCTAAATGGTTGTCTATTGAAAAGACAACCACCGCCAACAAAGTTTGGTGGAATGAGAGACGCTTAACATATATGTAGGTGTGGCCACAAGGAAAGTCAAACTACTTAACATATTTTTTCTGGAAAACACGTTTGTTGCAATGCCCTTTGTAAGTTTAATAGCAATACAATTGCCAATGTTGGACAGATAAACACCATCACTACAAAACATCTCTTTTGCACGCCACGTGATTTCTGGGTATTTAATAAAGAACCAACCATTTACAGAGACTAAACGATTCATAAAATTGTTAAGTCTAATGGCAGCAAGATTTTGAGATTTAACTTCGGAGCTGAAACGCCAGGACACCCTTGGCAACATATTTGACCACCCTATAGTTGTATGGGGAAGAATTCGTTTCAAATCTGTAATTGTAGATTGCATTATTGCGCGAAAACGCAGTAATGGGATTTTGGTTATATCGTTGGCACTACAGTGAATAACCAAAATTTCTGGAGGAGTTTCATACCTTAATAAAAGCTTTATTTTTGGAATAATGTCAAACCAATTCATTCCTCCTTTACCTTGCCAAAAAATACTGTAATTATGTCTTTCTAATCCCAAATTCAGACCATCGATGAAGTTTTTGGCGAAGAAGAATGCCCATTTAATAATCGATGAACCAACAACCCAAACAACTTTTCCACTACCTATATAAAAATATTAGAAATGACTCTAGACATTATTGAATTCTAAGATAATTCTGAAAAGCATTGGAACTCCATCTACCTTGTTTTTTAATTTCTGATTCTGAATGCCCGTAAGAGAAACTATCTGAAGCCGCCCCAATACGGAAGGAATGAGATTTGTAACGAGATTTTGGAAGACCGGCAATTTTTAGAGATTTATTTAATATTGAGCAGAATTGAAATCTTGTAAGGGGACTGCCGTTCAAATGCTTGAATAGCTGACCACTAAGATTTGGTCTGATTGACAGATATTTTTTCAACCATACTACAGGACATACAGAGTTTTTTGCTGGCTCCAACGTTATTAATACTCCCTTTCCTGACTGATCAGTTTAGAGAAAGGAATTTTTAACTCTATGTAATCCTCCCCCGATTTGTGATTTGTTTTAAATTTAAAATGTTCCATACAAATGATTTGATTTTTGCCATTAGAATTAGCAGTAAATTCACCAACTCTAAGGAAACCATGATAAGCTAAAGAAAACGCGATGAAAAAAGGATAGTCTCAAACTTTGACGAGCATACTAATGATGTTACATTTATAAGTTTCTCGAGAATGTTTTTTGTATTCGGAAGTCTGCAATCTTTTGAATGATTTGACCTTTTGATTCCTTCCAGTAATTTTCTAACTAAAAAATTTTGAGTGTAGTCCGAGGCTCCTACTTATTTGCATTTAAAACCAATACCGGATACATCGGAAGAAATAGTAGCATGGGCTAAACCTTTAAGCGATAGATGATCAATAAAACTGCATGTGTGTGAAACAGGGGGAGGCCAAATTAAATTGAGTTCGTATAACAGCCTGAATTGCTCAAAACTTCTTAGACTCGACGAGTAAGAATTTTTTGTGTTTGGTGCTATAGAATTAAGCGTTAAGCGTTTTATTTCAGCTTCGAGATCATCTCTATAAAATCTTCTGGAATCTGGATCGGGTGTGGCCTGGATTTTGGGGCAAGAGCTCGAAATCTGGTCCACTGTTTGCATGAAATACAATCGGCAATAGCATTGTTATAACCAGCAATATGACAAGCTTTAAAGTAGATATTGTGAATCATGGAAGGCCGAACCAATTCCATAACCCAAACTGACTTTGACGATTTTTTGTTTAAAATGGAAACTAGAGCTTTGTTGTCACTGTGAAATAAAATCTTTTTGTCACAAAATTGAGTCTTAAATAAATCAACTGCAAGAACAATTGGCACTAATTCCAAAAAAGTTATATCTGACATAATGCCGATGTCTTTCCAGCAGGCGGGCCATTCAAAATAAGCCCATTGACCATTGCAATAGACACCACAACCTAACTGATGATTGCCTGCGCTATCAGTATAAAGGTGTAGCTGGTCGTTTGATAACCAATTGGCATTCATGAAATTTAAGCTACCGTTGTACTTGTGTATAAAATCTAGCCACAGACAAAGATCTGATCTCATCCCAGACGTTACTCTAATGAAATGGCTAGAGTGCTTAATTCCGCACATAGCATCACAAAATCTTCTATTGAATGCTCTAGCTGATGGAATTGCTTTTGCGCAAAAGTTAAGAGAACCTACTAGTGATTGTAACTTTCCAAGAGTAACTTTTTCTTTTTGTAACATTTCTAAGATTGCTGTTTCTAAAGTCAATATTTTCTCATTAGAAATTCTAATAATCATATTATCTGTATCTATTACAATACATAAGAACGTAATAACAGTTTTAGGACCTTCTGTTTTATCTTCCGCTAAGGGAATACCAAATTCAAAACACGTCTTTCTAAATGAAGACATCAACAATTCACATATTTCAGAAGTGTTTCCTGCAAATATAAAAACGTCTATAGGTAATGATTCAGAGTGTGAACTCCAGTTTTCACTTCAACTACCCACTGAACAAAATGTGCAAATTTTTCCCACAGGGCACAACTAATTGAACATCCAATTGGTAAGCACATATCATAATAGTAAAAAAAATTGAATTTAAAACCAAGTAATTGGTGATCTGAAGGGTGAACTGGTAGCAATCTAAATGCTGACTTAACATCCATTTTTCCTAAAACAGCACCCTTACCTAGTGACCCTACCATTTCTAAAACTTCATCAAAAGAAGTATGATGTACAGAACATGCTTCCGGGTCTATAAAATCGTTTACACTGAAATCAGCAGGATGTAACAGATGATGGATTAAACGCCAACCACCGTCTTTTTTTGCAACCACCCCAATAGGTGATAACCTTAAATTAAACAATGGTTCAATATTAAATGGACCTGCTATCCGACCCAGTAAAATTTCTTTGTCATTTTTTTCTTTCACTTCATTAGGATGATCGTGTACAGAAACTAAATTATTACAAGTTGTTGAAATTCGCGGACCTTGATATTGTAGAAAAAATCCATTCGTAAACCCATTTCTCAATTCAAAAGCAACAGATTGGTTGGGATACATTGCTAGATAAGGACACATACTTTTTACATTAACTGGAGTTGAACCGGTTTTGGCCACGAAAGTATGGAGGGTAATCGTGTTCCAAAATCCAGGCATGTAAACTTGTAAATCCGAATATGCAATCGTGTTGGTGTGTGAGCCTGAGTTTGAATGGGTGTAATTCTGATCGTGTAAACTATAAAACATCGGGCATAAACACTTTAAGATTTGACTCAGTTCCTTCGTATGATGCACATTTCGCAGCTTTATTGTTTTTATTAGTTAATTTAACTTTCAACTTTGCACACTTTCAATCCGTAGTTTCTGCATTTGTATATTCATACTCGGTATTATTATGCCTCTTGTCAGTTTGTCACTATATATTCACTACTCACCTATTTTCGCATAGTATACAAAGAGTTTATATAGCGTTAGCATACTATGCCGAAATAGAGCACGGCAAATGTTTTCGATGAAAATCTTACAAGCGCCGTCAGCGGGTTCCGAATTCTCAACCCTAGGTTCATTGTGTCTAAAAGACCAACGCGTTTCCGTTACGCTATGTTAGCCGATGATGTGTTAGGCGGTTTATATATATATAAAACATAGATATATACAATTGACATCAAACAATTAAAACTTAATCTTTTCAAAAACACCTAATTATTGACGGTAATTTTAAAGTTAAAGTTTCTGATAAACTTTTGAACAAACTGATTGAATATTTTTCAAAGAAATTGTACATGTGCATCACGAAAACGCTTTTTTAAATGACGTTTGATAAAGAATGTACAAGAAAAAAATTCAATGAGATTTCGTCTGCTTAACAACTCGAGTTTTCTCGGTAAGGTCAATCGTGTCTCATTTCTTGAAAAAAATAAACGTTTGTTGTTTTTTTTTTATTGTACAGCAATTTGTTGATTAAATAATCAATTAAATCGATTGATTTGAAAGAACAAACGCTTGTTTTTCGGGTGATTATTTTTAGAGATATAATAGACAACACTCAAACGTCACAGCTACTTATAGCAAGCACGTCTGTATATACAACAGTCGGCATAATAATAACAATAGTGTTGTGTTGTGCATGTACTGTGTTGTGCATGTACTATGCCTAAATAGTAGTCAGGGTTTGATACATAGTGCAC
>WFKH01010211.1:33428796-33448717 GCA_016163765.1 Magallana hongkongensis
AGTACAAATAAGACAACATTTCACTATAATAAATCATTTATTATAGCTACTTGAATTAAAGTTGACATCATATTAGCCAAAGAATGCATTATAAAGCAACTTTTAAAAGTTAATTTATAGGAATAGGTATAAACATATGTCAGCATGGTTTCACCGAATCGCGTAGATTTCAGTCTTGTCAGTTAAGAGTTGTATGAATTGCAATCTATTTTCTAAAGAATCAGAGGAAAAACACCGTAGATGTAAATATACAACTTTGAATGCAAATTTTGAAGCCTAGGAATCAGGTTACTCTTTGCACATAAGTTAAAGTGATTTTTGTATGCAATTTCTGGAGGAGATGTTACTGAGAATTAACGTTTATTGAAAAATATTAACGTTTTATCTTAATTACTTCTTTTAATTCTGAAATCTAAAATGCTTATAAAATGCATATCATTAAAATAGCTGACACCGTTTTGAGAGCGTCGTAATTGAAAAGATACGAACCATGGCAGACGTATCTAAGCATATTCTATATAGAAATAAAAAGCCTTAAGGGCAATCGGTTTTTGGAACGCAGTTCGCAGTTCGCTATTCGCAATTCAAAAGTGAACTGCGTTCTAGAACGCAGTTCGCAATTTAAAATTTATATAAAAATAATATTTGGGGCCTAAAATTTTCAGGGTCAACTCTAGTGGTATACCACTACCACTGTGAATATATGGTGAAGTGGTCATCTCTATTTATTGAGATTCGGGCTTATTCGCAATTGAAAAGTGAACTGCGTTCTTGAACGCAGTTCGCAATTCAAAATTCATAATTCATATTTGGGGCCTGAAATTTTCAGGGTAATCTACTGGTGGTATACCATTACCACTCTGAAATATAGTGAAGTAGTCATCTCTAGTTTTTGAGATTCGGGCTTATTTGCAATTGAAAAGTGAACTGCGTTCTGGAAAGCAGTTCGCAATTCAAAATTTATAATTCATATTTGGGGCCTGAAATTTTCGGGGTCATCTTCTAGTGGTATAACACTACCACTGTGAATAAAGTTGAAGTTGTCATCTCTAGTTTATGAGATTCGGGCTTTTTCGCAACTGAAAAGTGAACTGCGTTCTGGAACGCAGTTTGCAATTAAAAATTTATAATTCATATCTGGGGCCTGAAATTTTCAGGGTCATCAACTAGTGGTATACCACTACCACCGTGAAAATTTAGTGAAGTGGTCATCTCTAGTTTTTGAGATTCTGGCTGTCACTTATAGAACACTATTCATTATAATGGGATTTTAAACATCGGACTCGGAAACATCAAGGGCCTCTTCCCTGGACGCTGAAAATTTCAGGGTCATCTACTAGTGGTATACAATGCCACTGTGAAAATATAGTCATGTGGTTATCATTAGCTTTTCAGATTCGAGCCCCACTCATTAAACACTGTTCGCAATTTAAAAGTGAACTTCGTTCTAGAACGCAGTTCGCAATTCAAAATTTATAATTCAAATTTTGGGCCTGAAATTTTCAGGGTTATCTACTAGTGGTATATAACTACCACTATGAAAATATGGTGGTCATCTGTTGTTCTTAAGATTCGGGCCCGACTCAAACACTATTCGCAAGTCAAAAGTAAACTGCGTTCTTGAACGCAGTTCGCAATTCAAAATTTATAATTCATATTTTGGGCCTGAAATTTTCAGGGTTATCTACTAGTGGTATACCACTACCACTGTGAAAATATGGTGAAGTGGTCATCTTTAGTTTTTGAGATTCGGACTTATTCGCAATTGAAAAGTGAACTGCGCTCTAGAACGCAGTTCGCAATTCAAAATTTATAATTCATATTTAGGGCCTGAAATTTTCAGGGTCATATACTAGTGGTATACCACTACTACTGTGAATATATGGTGAAGTGGTCATCTCTAGTTTATGAGATTCGGGCTTTTTTGCAATTCAAAAGTGAACTGCGTTCTGGAAAGCAGTTCGCAATTCAAAATTTATAATTCATATTTGGGGCCTGAAATTTTCAGGGTCATCTTCTAGTGGTATAACACTACCACTGTGAATAAAGTTGAAGTGGTCATCTCTAGTTTATGAGATTCGGGCTTTTTCGCAACTGAAAAGTGAACTGCGTTCTGGAAAGCAGTTCGCAATTCAAAATTTATAATTCAAATTTTGGGCCTGAAATTTTCAGGGTTATCTACTAGTGGTATATAACTACCACTATGAAAATATGGCGGTCATCTGTTGTTCTTTAGATTCGGGCCCGACTCAAACACTGTTCGCAAGTCAAAAGTAAACTGCGTTCTTGAACGCAGTTCGCAATTCAAAATTTATAATTCATATTTTGGGCCTGAAATTTTCAGGGTTATCTACTAGTGGTATCCCACTACTACTGTGAATATATGGTGAAGTGGTCATCTCTAGCTTACGAGATTCGGGCTTTTTTGCAATTGAAAAGTGAACTGCGTTCTAGAACGCAGTTCGCAATTCAAAATTCGTAATTCATATCATTGAGATTCGGGCTCCAACTTATAGAACACCACTAGGATTCATAATAATAGGATTTTAAACATCTGGCTCGGAAACATCGAGGGTCCCTATCCTAGTCGCTGAAATTTTCATGGTCATCTACTGGCGGTATAACACTACCACTGTGAAAATATGGTAATGTGGTCATCAGTAGTTTTTTTAGATCCCGGCCCGACTCATTAAACACTCCGCAATTAAAAAATAAACTGCGTTCTAGAACGCAGTTCGCAATTCAAAACTTATAATTCATTAGCCCTTTTCACAAAAAATCTTAAGATTTTGCGCAAGATTTTAACTTAAGAATCTCTTACGAGAAATCTTAAGTGCTTTTCACGAACCCATTCGTAACAGATTTCACTTGAGATTTCACTTACGAGTTTTCCTTTCCCTAGCAACGATCTCAATTCACTTAATAATTCTTAATATGTTTTACGGTGCGATCGTTGGGGCGAGCGGAGCAAGTGATCAAATAATGAATTATGATAAATCAATAAAAATAAAAGTAGCAACGTAACGTATATGAATTTGAATGCAAAATAAAATAAAACATACCTATTTTTTCAGTAAATTTTCATTATTCATAATTTATAAGTTTTTTCATTTATATATGTAGAATTTGTCTCAGATACAGTGTTGTTGAATAATAAAGATTTTAACATAATCCCACTTAACTCGATATGAGTTAAGTCCAGTTATTGAGACGAATAGATAAACTAGGCCGTTTAAAGAGAGATAACTCTCAATTGTTTACCAAGTTATCATCGGTGGTCATCGGCTTTTGTAACATCTTTGTCGTGCGCAAGGGAGAATGCGCAATAGTCAGCGTCCTTTTCCAAATTTTGCTGCACCAGAGAAGACGTAAATCCAACGATCCCGACAAATCCATTTCTAATTCATATCAGGTTGTATATTATCTTTTATAGGAAATTAATCGGTAAGTGTTTACTTCCAATTATTTTTATCTTTTATTGTTATATTGTGCCTCGTTAGTAATATTTTTGCTAAATATTGTCACTCGTCTAGCGTTGGTCATCATTTGCATTTGTTTTTAAGGTATCCGATCCATAATAGCCCCAGATTCAATGAATATGAATGCATAACATATATGTATGGGCTTAATACTCAGTATCCTTGGACATAATTTTCAAGTTTAAGTATCAGTATGTAGGAGTGGAATGTGTCCTAATTAATGACCTTTTCCTGTTCTTGAAGAGTTGCTCCCCTTTGATATTAATCTATAAAAATCAATTTTAAAAATATATATACGGTATAAAATTTATTTTAAATAATATTTGTTCTCCTAAGGATTAAATTCATCTTTTCACCGAAGCATTTATTGATATTCTTAGTATTTACTTTTTTATTTAAAAAAATGTCCTTGTCCCCATAGAGCTTAATGCAATCTTCATTAATTAATTACTGCTTATTTAAAAATATTTTTGAAAATTTCTCTCGGTTAATCTTTTTCTACTCCAAAAAGCTTTGAATTAATATCAGAGTGTTTAATACATGATGGATATTCAGGGTTATAAAAATTAGGTCTTAATATGGGTCGGATACCTTAAACACAAGTACTCATCATTAATTTCTTTAATATTATTTATAATCCATTTATCATTATAACAACGTAATTAAGAGCGTGTGAGTAGCGTATAAAAAAAAATCTAGGCATCCTCTCATTACAGTTTTTGTTATCCATTCCAAGCCAAAATGCTGAGGGCTAGAAAGTCTAAGCGCAAGTCAACGTCCCCATATGCGGCTTCGAGTCCAGCCACATCAAGACTAGGAAGGAGTAGGACCTCTGGTGCACCGTCTACATTGCCATCTCAAAGTACCGTCGCTGAACATCCACCTGCACTGCCCCAAGGGGACCCCCGTCTGCACTGGCTCAAGGCAATGTCTTTCCCCCCGATTCACCAAAACAACAATCCATCTGCAGTTCCAGTGCCAAGTACATTAACCTCAGGTACTGTTTCAAGTGGGATTGAATTATTATATCCATTACCTCACACTCTATCCCCAGATCCCATCAGAGTTTTGGAACATCTTAGATCCCAAGTAGATGTTCGTTCATCAGTTGCTATAGCAAAAAATACAGCTGATACTTATCAGCGAGGACTCGAGTCATTTAGTTCATTTCGTAATAAGTTTTCCATGCCTCTACTATGGCCACCACCGGTTCACCAGTTAGTTAATTATATTCATACTTGTCATCAAACTCAATATCATTTTCAACGGCAAAATTTTACCTAAGTGGCATAAGTTATCAGCTTCAATTGCATGGACACGTTGATTACACAAAATCATTTATTGTAAAAAAAAAAATGCTGGAAGGAATGCGTCGTTTACACCCAGCCAAAGACATTAGAGCGCCAATAACTTTCCCTATGCTAAGCCAACTTATTTCTGCACTGTCTTCAGTTTGCTCAAATTCTTACGAAGCTACTCTATTTACAACTGCCTTTGAACTAGCATTTTTTGCATTATTAAGAGTAAGTGAATTCACAACTTCTAGCAAAAATGCAGTGGTGCTGCATAAGTCAGATGTTCAACTATCGGCCACAGATCTCCGAGTTATTATCAAGAGATCAAAAACTGAACAACTTGGTAAGGGTTCAACAATACATTACAACTTTCAAATCTCATTCATTTCGAATAGGTGGGGTAACACATATGTTTTTACAAGGTTTCACTGAGGAAGAAATTAAGGTCAAAGGTCGTTGGAAATCTAATGCAGTCCAAACATACATTCGAATTTAATTAAGTACCTCGCAACACAACACAAATACTTGTTCTAATAGTATGCTAAGTTTGCAGGTACCAACACTACAGTATGGATAATGGGCTCTTCATTGATATTCCACACCTATGAACATACATTCTTAAACTACAAAAACTAGCATCTCCACTTAGAACCCCATAATATCAAGCTCTGATGGTTTGGAAAGAGAGGCATGGTATGGGAAGACGTCGAGCTTTGGTTTCAGGAACTTCCAGTTTGGCTATCCGAATGTTCTGATGTTGCATTGTGGTGGTAACAGCATTGGTACAATGTCCTTGCGTCGCCTTCAAAAGTTTATGAAACTTACAGTTTCCAATATTCTTGCCGTCCGACCCAATTGTAAAATAAATTGGTCACAGATTTTACCAAGGACATATTACCGGTATATGTTTTCACATGTGGCAGCGGAAAACGCTCGAGTCAGGATAAATAGTTCCTTGTCAAACTTTATTATTGCTAGAAATGGGGGTTACATTAATTACCCGGACTTGCAAAGGTGGTCTCAAACTTTATACTGTGATGGTTCTCATCTTACCGCCTGTGCGCAAACAGTATTTTTGAATGCCATTCAGGGTGGTTTGTTAAAAAATTTACGTGAAAATCTCAAGACTTTTCCCCCGTTATCTAGTTAGTGCAGTTGTTTTCCCTTTTATCTATGTAACGCAGTTTTGTTATGGCTTGGGCAAAATTTGCCCGCTTGTGGCGAATGTCTATTGACAACAGGTAGTTTAACCTGTTGCCTTAAGACATATGGCCGAATTTTGCATGAAGCCCCGCCGCAGATTCTGTTACTTTCCAGTGTCTCTGGCCAATAATATGGGCTTCCGTCATTTTGTCTTTGTCATTGTTTTCTACGTCATATACAGTTGAAAAAGTTGACGTAGACCATTAATTTGTGTGCATAATCCATTGATTGACAATGAAGCTTTTATCATTTACACACATTGAACATTTATTAGGTAACATAATTCAATGCTATATATCCATTTTATTGATCATCTTCAGTGTACACATCAATATGAATTAATTATTATGAGCTAAAATTAACCATTGTCTCATTGTTGTTCATTCATCTTGGTGTATCACTGAACCTTTGTATATTAATTTTGTATATTGTTCAATTTTATTATGATGATAAATAGGTAAAGCCATGACAAAAAACTGCCAAGACACTTGTTTGTTTTTCTGTTCTGTCGAGATAATCCGACTTAACTCGATATGAGTTAAGTCCAGTTATTGAGACGAATAGATAAACTAGGCCGTTTAAAGAGAGATAACTCTCAATTGTTTACCAAGTTATCATCGGTGGTCATCGGCTATTGTAACATCTTTGTCGTGCGAAAGGGAGAATGCGCAATAGTCAGCGTCCTTTTCCAAATTTTGCAGCACCAGAGAAGACGTAAATCCCCTCCCACCCTTTCCCCTATTTTTACGCTATTAAAATGTTTTTATATTGATTAACTTCTGTTTGTGTGCTGCTGTTTTTCTTTTATAATTCCAGGTGATGGTTATTCATCGCAATTCCTGTCACATCCAACCTGTGTCATGGCTTTACGTGATTTAAATGGTGTTGCAGTAGCCTACATCTGTTCTTGTCTATGGTCTTGACACTTTCGAACGTTTGCCGAATTTTGCATGAAGCTCCGCCACAGATTCTGTTACTTTCCAGTGTCTCTGGCCAATAATATGGGCTTCCGTCATTTTGTCTTTGTCATTGTTTTCTACGTCATATACTGTTGAAAAAGTCGACGTAGACCATTAATTTGTGTGCATAATCCATTGATTGACAATGAAGCTTCTATCATTTACACACATTGAACATTTATTAGGTAACATAATTCAATGCTATATATCCATTTTATTGATCATCTTCAGTGTACACATCAATATGAATTAATTATTTTGAGCTAAAATTAACCATTGTCTCATTGTTGTTCATTCATCTTGGTGTATCATTGAACCATTGTATATTAATTTTGTATATTGTTTAATTTTATTATGATGATAAATAAAGCCATGACAAAAAACTGCCAAGACACTTGTTTGTTTTTCTGTTCTGTCGAGATAATGTTCATTGCAGTTTACAGTGGAGTCCGTGTATAACGAGATGCTGGGGACATAATTTTTATTTCTCGTTATAACCGATACTCGTTATATCCGAGGTCGGCATTTTCCAAGGTGTCACATGATCGGTTTTTTTTTTACATATCAAATAACGTTTATTTACAAGTGATAATGGAATTAATTCAATCTATTCAAACTTTGTTCAAAAGTAGCATACTCACAGTATGTTCATGTAAATGCCCATGTAATAATTACATGTACAATCGTAAACATGAGTTACTTTCACTTCACGAGAGACAAACTGTGTGATGGACGGTTGTTGGGGGTTTTTTTAAAAAATATTTTGGCAAATTTCAATAATGACAATCAGTTTTTGTAACATACTAAATGTGAATTCTTCGGTGTCTGTTTTCTGCATGAAGAAGGTTTGTAAAATCGTTACCGCGTTTAACTTTATCTTATCTTTAATCTTTTGCAGAAAATTCTAAAGTTTCTGGAGTATCTGCTGACACACCGATATCATCACCACCTTTATCGTTTCTGTCTCGTCATCATCTTTAATTTCACCGAAATTTTACTAACTTAGTATCTCTGTCGAAATACCGTTACCAGTGAATCAACACCGACATCATGGGGAGGTTCAATGTCGGTATCGCTATTGTTATAGTCATGCGCTTTCCTAAACAAGTCCGCTAACTCTGCCAAGCTATCTGACATCACATCTAAATCGTACTAGAGTATAAATTTACTCGAAGCTGTCTCGTCATCATCTTTAATTTCACCCCGAATTTTACTTACTTAGTGTCTGTCGTATTTCTGCCGATATCAATTTTTAACTTCGTTAATTATTTCTAAATAGATGCTTTTGTTTCTAGCGAAATTACTTTCCTCTTTAAATTCGGAGCCATATGCATGACTGTGAACATTGCAATAAAAACAACTCATCATTATTTCTGAATACTGTTAATCTATTGTCATGTGTATACATACCTGTGAAAATTACATGGCCATACCGTTAGTTACCTGTGACTAGCGTGTGCAATCAAGCGCGCAGCGAGTACCTCGTTATATCCGATAGCGCTTACAACTAACGGGCACAAATTTCTACCTCGTAATATACGGAGTCTCGTTATAAACGATCTCGTTGTATCCGGAATTTTTTAAAAGGAAATAATAAAGAAATAATTTGGGACCAAAAAATCATCTCGTTGTAAGCGGTACCTCGTAATATCCTAGCTCGTTATACCCGGAGGCCACTGTATTTCCTCTTTTCTTGCAGCAGACATTTTTCTTAAACTTACATATAAAAATTGACTTATCATAAATCATAGAGTTGCCCCCCACCCCCGATTAAAAGAAATAATTATTTTTTTTTTATTTACATATAAAAAAAAAATTGCCAAGCCCCCTTTTAAAAACGTTCCTGGAAATTACCGTAAATATAGTGAATAAAATAAATGTGAGCATTCATCCAAATGAGAGCAAGTTACAACTGTTTCCTATCTCTGAAGAAATGTCCCCATTCGTTAGCTCTGCAAGATTTTGAGAAGATTTTGGTATTTATATTTCAGCAGATTTACAATAACTAGTTAGAGTAATTTCCCTTTATTGTGACGTCAAAGTTCACGTCGATCAATTGTCGTCTGTCTCTTTAAAAACTACCCTGAAAAAAACCCTACGCGAAATATACTGTTTTATTTACTTAAAAAGCATGATGTTCTTAAAATTACACGTTTTATCTGTTTCTCAAAAGTTTTAAATTTAATTCTCGCGATAATATGAGGTTGGAAACCATTGGTACTTTGAATTGTGGGTCAAAATTTACTGACGCCGAAAAAATCTATCGGATCAATGTGTAAACCTTTGTGACGTCACTCGATTATTTTTGATTGAGAGTGTACTGAGGTGAACTTTAGAGGTAAGATTTTTTTGTCATAGGCCTATAGTTGTTGACTGTATCTATGTCGTATACATCGTTATTGTTTTTATTGTCTTGCTGATTCTCGTGAGAGTGTGAAGTGATATAAATTGCCATGTTTACAGGCAACTACTGGGACGATTAAAACAAGGCATTACTGGTCCGATTTACTGACGCCAAAAAAATCCGTTGAATGAATGTGCAACTATAGTCCGAATTTTCTATTCACACACGCCTTGCCGATAGAGCTCGCTTCGCGCCGGCGAGCTGCGCTCGCTATAAAAGAGGGGAAACATATGAATAAACCGAAATTCTCATAAACATGATGCAAAACTGAAATTATACATCACCTACATTGAGTGAAATCAATGTGATGTAGTAGAAATCAAAACATGACGTCACAATCACAATGTGTGTTTGGTGCGACGTAGAAAAATCTTACGAGAAAAATTTGCCGTAAACATTTTTGGAGAATTTATATGTATTTTATATGTATTTTTCTGACAATAACTGCTATATAGTGCGAAATAACGGTAGAGTGTGGCTCAAAATGTTAAATTTAGCTGTTTATCTTGTATATTTTACACCATTTGATGATTTTTTTGTACAGTTTTTAAATACTTACGAAAGGGTATGTGCTATCGTAAAGTTACGACGAATTTTACACGTATGAATCTCATAAGATTTTTTGTGAAAATGAGCAAAAACTTAAGTTTTCACTTACGATAAAATATTAATCGTAAGATTTTTTGTGAAAAGGGCTACATATCTGGGGCCTGAAATTTTCAGGGTCGTCTACCAGTGGTATACCACTACCACTGTGAAAATATGGTAAAGTAGTTCAGTTTTCTTTTCGCAATTCAAAAGTGAACTGCATTCTAGAATGCAGTTCGCAATTCAAAATTTATTTTTCAAATTTTGGACCTGAAATTTTCAGGGTCATCTACTTGTGGTATACCACTACCACTGTGAAAATATGGTGAAGTGGTTATCTGTAGATTTTTAGATTCGGGTCCGACTCATTAAACACTATTCGCAATTCAAAAGTGAACTGCGTTCTAGAACGCAGTTCGCAATTCAAAATATATAAATCATATTTTGTACCTGAAATTTTCAGGGTCATCTACTAGTGGTATACCACTACCACCGTGAAAATATGGTGAAGTGGTCATCTCTAGTTTTTGATATTTGGGCTTGTTCGCAATTGAAAAGTGAACTGCGTTCTAGAACGCAGTTTGAAATTCAAAATCTATAAGTCGTATTTGGGACCTGAAATTTTCAAGGTCATCTACTAGTGGTATACCACTACCACCGTGAAATAATGGTGAAGTGGTCATATCTAGTTTTTGAGATTAGGGCTCTCACTTATAGAACACTATTCATTACAATGGGATTTTAATCATCGGACCCGGAAACATCGAGGACCCCTACCCTGGGCGCTGAAATTTTCAGGGTCATCTACTAGTGGTATACCACTTCCACTGTGAAATTATGGTAATGTGGTCATCTGTAGTTTTTAAGATTCGGGCCCGACTCATTAAACACTTCGCAATTCAAAAGTAAACTGCGTTCTGGAAGGCAGTTCGCAATTCAAAATTCATAATTCATATTTGGGGCCTGAAATTTTCAGGGTCATCTACTAGTGGTATACCACTTCCACTGTATAAATATGGAAATGTGGTCATCATTAGGTTTTTAGATTCGGGCCCCACTCATTAAACACTATTCGCTATTCAAAAGTGAACTGCGTTCTAGAATGCAGTTCGCAATTCAAAATTTATAATTCATATTTTGGGCCTGAAATTTTCAGGGTCATCTACCAGTGGTATACTACTACCACTGTGAAAATATGGTGAAGTGGTCAACTCTAGTTATTGAGATTCGGACCCCTACCCTGGGCGCTGAAATTTTCAGGGTCATCTATTACTGGTATACCACTACCACTCTGGAAATATGGTGAAGTGGTCATCTCTAGTTATTGAGATTCAGGCCCCCATTTATCAAACACTATTCATTTTAATGGGGTTTTAAACATTGGGCTTGGAATCATCGATGTTTTCTCAACAAGTATTTTTCGGAGGGTTCACGTCAAAACATTACTGAAGGAAAACATTTCCCAATTTTTTTTGTGGTTTTTGCGGGTGTCGGCTCGCTTTAGGGGCTGATATGTATAAAATGAGATGAAAAACATTATGTTAGGTGTAAGACTTTTCCATTTTGTAAAAATGACCAGATCATTTGAATTTTTTATGTCAGTCGTTTTTTTTTTTGGGGGGGGGGGGGGGGGGGGGGGTTGTTTCGTTTTATTATCAGATGTGATTAGTCCATGGTTTGATTAACAATCCTGTATTATCGTATTGTTTCTTTTTCATATTTTAATGGTTCTTAGAGTTGCGGATTTTGAAGGGGATGCTATCCCTACCACCCCCACCCCCGTCCTTTTGAAAACCCCCATCCGCCAAAAAATAAACAAAAGAGAGGGAGAGAAAGGGAAAATAAAATGAACCAGACATGTAAGAAATTTCTTAATAACCTACATATACATTTTACATAAATAGGGGTTTGCTATAAATATGTTTGTGCATCTTTTGGTTGTAGTGTCGATTTTCATCGAGTACGGGAACACTAATGCAGATGCTAATTTCACGGTTTCGTTTATACTGATTCAAATCTAAAAAAAAATTAGGAGCCCCTGAATGTTTCGCTGCCTGGACCTCCTGAACATAGCTGGAGTTTCTATGCAGCCCCAAATCCCCCTCCCTCTGAAAATCCCTGCAAGCGAACATGTACTTCATATATCCAAATTTCCCATCACCCCTCCCTACTCTTTTAAAATATTTCTGGATCCGCGTCTGCTTAAACTCAACCCTTCCTTTTCCCTATGTTTGCTGGAAATGTTTTACTCACATATTTATTTTATAAATTTGTATAATTTGTAGAATTTCTGGTATCAATGACATTACGGTCGATTGAAAGGCTAAATTGATCAATGTAACTTAAAAACGTTAAACACATGTATGTAAAATTTCAAATGTGTTTAATCTGTTAAGTTTATTGAAAAATTTAAGATATGATAAGTTTTTAATATTTGCGTAATAGTAAAATTATTTTCATTGATGATGTCTCGATCAATAAAGAATACACTCTTTTGGATTAGTTTCTAGTCGACGCCGCATAAAGAAACCGATTGACCACATCCGTCTATTAAAGTTCTCTCCGAGCCACGAAGACGCCAAAGATAGGTACTTGTACCCAGTATCCGTGGTGCAAGTGGATGACAGTCATTGCCCCTCACCCCTGGATGGGACACCAGTCTATCGCAGGTTAACTCTCACCGTAAACCGTTCCCAATTTCAGTTAGGCGGACTGAGACATTGTAGATAAAGTACTTTAATTGTTAAAAATCAAAAGTAACAGCAAAAAATATTGAGTGACAACACTAAAAAAAGTATTACCATATGCATTCAAGTAATTTTATGCTATTCATTATCAATATTTATTTTTAACCTATATCCTCTTACATATCTTTAAACTGGTTTTTTTTTTTCAGGACAATATTAAATGTTGATTACCAGTTTCTTATGTAGTAATTACTCATAAATAATTTACTCTGTCTTTGAAACCTTATATGAGTTAAATATCAAACAATAATGTAAGTTTATATGCCATTTATTTACAAATCAAGGTGTTCGTAATACATATCAAAAACCATACAAAAAATTTCTACCCTTAGTCAAATACTCTAAGAATAATGCTTTCTCAGAATTCAAAAAAATTCCATTGGTGATAATGAAAACCATCTATTGTATGTTATAGACCTTTGGTTGTAGTGTTATTTTTCAATATAAAAAGTAGGGCAATGACCCACTTTTTGAGTTAATGGCCATTGAATATATTTTGAAAAATTTAAGAAAAATCTCTTAAAATTTTACAGTATGATTGAGATTTTCTTAATTGTGAAAATAGTCCATATAATTAAACTCTTTAAAATGAAAGACAGTTTCTGAATGTTAGTGGTACTAAATAAAAACAAAGGATTAAGTTTGCAGTTACTTTAAAAAAAAAAATATTCCAGCTCGAACTTCCTTTATTGGTTTTCAAATCCCTTCCCATTTTTGATTCAATTAAACAAAAAATTGAATGATGAAATACAAAATCATTAATTTAATTAAACTACCTATATTGATATTATTTTGCGGGTATAAAATTAATATGAGGCCAATGATTAAAATTTTCAGATATGATGTCTTTTATCGTTATTAAGCATTTTTCAATATTTTTGCATTGCGTGTCATGTGGTTATCTTAATGATAAAGTGAGGTAATACCAACAAAAAACATGCAAAATTACATTGACTTAAATATAAAAGCTTAACTTTAAATAGTAAAGTACTGTCAAAAGTGTTTTTGCAGGAAACAAAATCTGCAAAATTTAGTCAAAGTTTCCTCTCTTTTTTTATAAGTCATTTTTGTTTGAGCATAATTCCATAATATAGTAAAAAAAATATCGAATGTTATATCAAGAATAATTCATTTCATTTTTGTGTTTAGAATAAATTTCTTTCATGACTTTGATCTTTATAACAATCCGAATTTGACAAATCGAACCCAAAGTAAAAAAAAATCCTTAACAGTAGCACAATTACTCAAATTATATAATTTTCTAGAGTTAATAGAGTTGAAAATATTCAATATTAGCGTAGGTGTATATTCAGTAAGATCCTGAAGTTTATAAACTTTCAGAGTCCAAGGTAGGGCCATCGATGTTTCCGAGCCCGATGTTTAAAATCTCAAAATAATGAATAGTTATTTTTTAGGACCACATATCTCAAAAACTAGAGATGACTACATCACCATATTTTTACGGTGGTACTGGTAAACCACTAAAAATTTCAGTCCCCAAATATGAATTATAAATTTTGAATTGTGAACGCAGTTCACTTTTCAATTGCGAACAAGCCCAAATCTCAAAAAATTAGAGATGACCACAACACAATATATTCACAGTGGTAGTGGTGTACTACTGGTAGATGACCCTGAAAATTTCAGGCCCCAAATATGAATTATAAATTTTGAATTGCAAACTGCGTTCTAGAACGCAGTTCACTTTTGAATTGCGAATAGTGTTTAATGAGTGGGGCCCGAATCTAAAAACCTAATGACGACCACATTACCATAGTTTTACAGTGGTAGTGGTATACCATTAGTCGATGACCCTGAAAATTTCAGGTCCCAAATATGAATTATGAATTTTGAGTTGCGAACTGCGTTCTAGAACGCAGTTCACTTTTTAATTGCGAACAAGCGCGAATCTCAAAAACTAGAGATGACCACATCACAATATATTCACAGTGTTAGTGGTGTACCACTGGTAGATGACCCTGAAAATTTCAGGCCCCAAATATGAATTATAAATTTTGAATTGCAAACTGCATTCTAGAACGCAGTTCACTTTTGAATTGCGAATAGTGTTTAATGAGTGGGGCCCGAATCTAAAAACCTAATGATGACCACATTACCACAGTTTAACAGTGGTAGTGGTATAACACTAGTCAATGACCCTAAAAATTTCAGGCCCCAAATATGAATTATAAATTTTGAATTGCGAACTGAGTTCTAGAACGCAGTTCACTTTTCAATTGCGAACAAGCCCAAATCTCAAAAGAACTAGAGATGACCACATCACAATATATTCACAGTGGTAGTGGTATACCACTAGTAGATTACCCTGAAAATTTCAGGCCCCAAATATGAATTATGAATTTTGAATTGCGATCTGCGTTCTAGAACGCAGTTCACTTTTGAATTGCAAATAAGCCCGAATCTAAAAAACTAGAGATGACCACTTCACCATATATTCACAGTGGTAGTGGTATACCACTAGTTGATGACCCTGAAAATTTCAGGCCCCAAATATGAATTGTGAATTTTGAATTGTGAATTGCGTTCTAGAACGCAGTTCACTTTTGAATTTCGAATAGCGAACTGCATTCCAAAAACCCCCACCTAAATGAACGCCATGTTTTATAAACCTAAGAAATATATCCTGAGTCCCTTTTTACAGACTGTTTTGAGAGGGAAAGAAAAAGTTAAATGACTTGCGGAAAAATGGTTATATTCCATTTTTTTTTTCATAAAAATTGCCGTCCATGACGTAAAAACTACCCAAGATCAGCCCTTGCAGACAAACTTTATCGCGACATCTCAGTTTATTTCAATATCGTGAAAGAGAAATCATGCAGGAATTATACAACAAAGAGTTGTTTCGTGGGTTTAAAGATTTTAAGATTTAAAAAATGGATTAATGCCATGTTAGAATATTTCAAAACAGTCTTACGCTATCGCTCAGCGCTACAACATCGAATGAGGTTGTTAAACGTTTGGAATTTGCGACGGATTTACAGTTTGCATATCTTTAAATAGATTGTTAAAAATCTTTCTGATTTCATATGTGCGGCCATCTTGTACATTTGAGAATAAAAATGTAAAAATTTCTTGAACTGGCTTGTTTTTGCCCAAAACTGACTTAAACTGTTGTCAAAAGATAAAAACGCAATAAATATAAGGTTCTACATGTAAAATCAAATTTCAATTGTAAAGGAGACAATTGATTGTGGATCAGAGTCATCTTACGTATGTTGCGCCTAAATATTTGTAAAGGAGACAATTGATTGTGGATCAGAGTCATCTTAGATATGTTGCGCGCTAAATATTTTTAAAATTAAAGAGAAAATTTTTGATATTCAAAAAAGGTGTCTTTCAATGTTTGGGACATTCATTACCGTCTGTGTTCTCTCCTTTCTGTTTTTTTTTATTTGTATTTCCACTGTCTAAAAAAACTTTCAAGTATACCACCACGTTTTATAACTACATCATAACCTTTCTAGGATGATATACTTATGTGTTATGCTTATTTTGATATATGAAAGTTCAACAAAAATAAAAATTCAGTTTCAATGTTCTATTTCCTACATTTGCTTGGCGATGCGTTGTAGTTTCAAGATAAAAAGATATTTACTGCAACGTCAATATAATTCGTGACGGCTTAGTTTTCCTGGATCACATAGGATTCTCGGTTAGAGTACACTATCCCAGTGAATAATGAAATACAGTCTTTGTACTTAATTCGTATATTATCATCATTTAGTTAAATCATGATGTTTTTTGAATTATGCGTGCAGAGAAAATGAATTTGTTTTTTAAAAGGGCATGGTCACGATTTTTGTCAAATTTTATTTTTCTGTTCTATTTTTTACAATGCTTTATCGATGCATATCTAATACTCAACCAAAATTTAGGTGTCAGACGAAGAGTTTTAGGCAAGATACAGAGATCATAATTTTTTGCTATGTAAACAAGGCTCTTGCTATGCTTTAATTTACATTCGTTCAATTTACCAGTTAAAGTTCTTTTCAAGCTGATTTTTCTATCTGCTAATTTGTTTTGAACAAAAAATAGTTCCTAGCGTTTGTCACGTTCATTTTTAGGTCTAAACCTGGAATTTACAAATGTAAACAAAAACATGATCTGAGCTATGTTTACAAAACAACGAACTGTGAGCTCTGTATCTCGCTTATAACTCGACGACTGACGCTCAAATTTTGGTCGACTACTAGAAATGCATTACTGAAGCATTGTAAACATTAAAAACGGGAAAAAAAAACCCGTGACCATGCCCCTGAAAGCTTGGAAACTCATTTTAGAGGACTTTCATTTCGAGGTTTCAACGTACAGTATGCATAGAGTCATTATTACATTTTGCCAAGGCAATTTGTTCAATCTTGCTAAAACAAAAATGACACAGAGGTGTGATTACAAGTCGATGAATTATATGACACTTATCAAAACAATAAACCAGCTTATATTCGCATCAAGTTCCCAGATCAAGTGCCGTTTTATCCTCAAATCATTTATGGAAAATATCCACTCTCTCTCTCTCTCACCCCTATTCTCTCATCCCACCTCTTACCCTTCTCTCCCCACTCTCTCGACCCACTCTCAATCACCCTACTGATTCAATCTCGTCCCCCTTACCCCATACACTCATTACTCTCTAACCCCATTCTCTCGACTCACTGTTACACCCAACTCTCCTCACAATCTATTCCGACACTGTTGCCACACACTCTCACCCTTCCACCTCATTCTTTCATCTCTGTCATCCAATCTTTCGCCCATCTCACCCAATTCTCTCACCTAACTCTCTCGAATCTCTTCGCCCAATGTTACCCCTTCTTCTCCCATTCTTTCACCCCTCCCGCCAAACTCTCTCACCCCATTCTTGTGACCCATTCGTGCACTCAGCTCTCCTTACTATCGTTCCACTCTTTTTCTACTCTGTCACTCCCTCTTTCATCTTTTAACCCCTATCTCACCATATTCCAAAATCCCTCTTACCCATATAACTCCATTCCTTCACGACTCTCTCTCACTCCACTCTCATCCCTCTTTACCCCACTCTCTCACATCTCTCTCTCTCTCCTTACTCTCTTAACCTCTCTACCCCAACTTTCATCCCACTCTTTTCATCCACTCTCTCACCCATCTCTACTCACTCTCTCACCCCCTCTTCCCACTATCCAACTCCCTCTTTCTCCTCTTGCTTATTCCAATCTCTAACGCCTACCCACCCCATTCTCTCATCCTATTCTCCCATCCAACTGTCGTATTCCATCTCTAACCCAACTCTCTCCTCTACTCTCAACCCACTAATTCTCTCTCTCTCTCTCTCAACCCACTCTCTCTCTCTCTCTCTCTCTCTCTCTCTCTCTCTCTCTCTCTCTCTCTCTCCCTCCCCACTCTCATTCTTTCATACCACTATCGTAGCGTAATTTTTTGTGCGCCGTAAATTGCAGTTTTTTCGACTATTGGAGGCACTGTAGCTTCCAGGTCGTCCTTCCGAATTCTTTCAGACCTGCAGCTACCTCTCAACCGACTCTCACCAATTCTCTCTCTCTCTCTTTCTCTCTCTCTCTCTCTCTCTCTCTACTTCTCAACCGACTCTCACGAATTCTCTCTCTCTCTCTCTCTCTCTCTCTCTCTCTCTCTCTCTCTCTCTCTCTCTCTCTCTCGCTCTCTCTCAGAGTCCTCTTTCTCATCCCTCCCACATCCCACTTTTTCACCTCACTCTTATCCAATCTTTCATCTCACCTTACTCTCTCACTTCACCCTATTCTTACACCTCACCTCACCCACTCTCATCTCAGTATCTCTCATCATACTCTCTCTCACCTTTCTCATCTCACACTCGCTCTCTCACCTCACTCTCACACCCCACCCCATTATCTCACTTCACTTTCACAACTAAATCTCTTACCTCACTCTCTCACCCATCTCATACACCCCTATCTATCGTCTTACTCTCTTACTTTACTCTCTCGCTCCACTCTCACCCACTGTCTTATCTTACTCTCCCACTGCACTCTCTAATCTCACCCACTTTTTTACCTCATCCCATTCCCTCACCCCATTCTCACGCTCTACTATCTCACCTCATTTCACAACTCACTCTCTCACCTCAATCTCACAATCCACTCTCACCTCACTCTCATAACACACTCTTTTACCTCACCCTTTCACCTCTCACATCCCACTCTTTTCTCTCACCTCATTATCACACCTTTCCCCACTCTCTCGCCTTACTGTCCCACCCCACTATCTTACCTCACTGTCACTTTCACACCCCACTCTTTTACCTTACTCTCACTCTAACTCTCTCACTCACACCCCACTTTTTCATTTCGAACTCACTCTCACCTCACTCTCACACCCCATTATCTCATCTTACTCTCACACCTCATTCTCACACCTCACTCTCACATCCCACTCTCTCAACCCACTATCTCACTTCAATCTCTTACCCAACTCTCACACCAAACTCTCACCTAATTCTCACACCTCACTCTCTCATCCCGCTATCTCACCTTAATCTCTTACCCCACTCTCTCACCTCACTCTCACACCCCACTCTCTCACTTCACTCTTAAACCAATTGCAATATCTCATACCCCTCTCTTTTACCTTACACTTCACTTACTCTAACACCCCACCATATTATCTCTTACCCCACTCTCTCACCTCACTCTCACACCCCACTCTCTCACTTCACTCTCAACCCAATTGCAATATTTCCCACCCCTCTCTTTTACCTTACACTTCACTTACTCTAACACCCCACCCCATTATCTCACCTCACTCTCACACTTAATTCCACTCTCACAGCTAACTCTCTCACCTACTCCAACCTCACTCTCTCACCTCACCCTCGCACCTCATTCCAACCCAACTCTTTCACCTTACTCTCATCCAACTCTCACACTTCATTTTTTTACCCCAATCTCACAACCCTCTACCTCACCTCACTTTCTTATCCCACCTTCACACCACACCCCATTCTCACATCCCACTCTCTCACCTAACTCTAACACTCATTTTATCATCTCACTCTCAACCCACTCTTTTACTTTTCTCTCTCATCCCACTTTCTCACCGCACTCTCTTACCTCACTCTCACACCTCACTCTCTTCTCAGTCTCACCCCACTCTCTCAATTCACTCTCACACCTCACCTCACTTTCACACCTCACTCTCTCAATCCGCTATTACCTCACCTTCTCACACCCCACTCTTTCACCACACTCTCACCCCA
>WFKH01010211.1:33488189-33500655 GCA_016163765.1 Magallana hongkongensis
GACGAAAAGACTTTTAGAATCGCGTTTTGAACAAAAAATAATATGACAACCACTGCACTGGCAAGGAATATCCAATGAACGACGAAACAAGACAGACTGAAATCCAGGCACACATATTTCAAAAATCCTCGATAATTGTAGATCGTTTTCCTGTGTATGTTATAACATCGCACATGCGCAAACCACACACTGTGGCAGATCGAGCAATGTCAATGATCGCACGGATTTTAGAAACGGAACGTTTTTGTAGAAACCGATGGAAACGATGTGACGTTGTTACTTTCTTGGATTTACACACAGTAACTTGATCCAAAGGGTCGGATCACGTCGAGTTGCCAGGCGCGGATCATCAGATCAAACGAGACGCGAAGCGGCTCTTTGGATCAAGTTACTGTTATAATGATAAATTTATTATAAACCATTGTTCATTTAAAAGTTTTAATTACAAAACTATGTTTTTAAAATCAACTGTATGACGTTTACTTATATAACAAAGCTATTTTGATAGGAACTCTTTTAAAACGCGCTAAAATACAGACGTTATTTAATGTGTACTACGTCATCAGTTTCAGAGACTGGTGACACGGAATCGGAAAACCACAGTGTGGAATCCGGAAAATCAGATCACACTCTGTAAAATTGACAGTATCAAGAAAGGAAAATTAATGGGTATATAATAATATCCTTTATCTACTGTGTTGGATGTAGTGCCGCCGGGGTTTTCAAAAAGATGCAGACGTTATGCACTCAGTATAAACGACACACGTGTTCGGTGTGCATGCGAAGTAAGGCAGCACTATATGTGCAAAATAATATGGATACCTTGGAAATTCTTTCAAAGAATAAATATTTTTTGTGTTTTATTGATTGTAGTTTCCTTTATTCTTTATTACAAACATTTTACTACAATGTGTAGTTCATGCATTTAGAAGTCCATGCAACCTGAATGCCTCGATTGGAAAGCAACCGTATAGAACGCTATTATGGGATAGCTGCCTTAAGGTCAATTTCATATTACAGGTGAATCTTGATAACTCGAACTTCAGGGGACCTTGATTAAACTTCGAGAGATCAACAGTTCGAGAGATCGAAAGTTGTTTTTTTTTAATCCGGAAATTTTTGTTCTGGTCATTTTGGTTCTAAAATTATAGTATCCGGAAGTTTTTATTATCACATGGAAGGATAGTCTAACATGGTTTCATTCGTAGTTTTTGCTCCTTTACTTCAATTCAAGCAATACAGTACTTAAGTACAACCTCATCATAAAGAGTTACGACTGCATATATAAAAGAAGTTATCACACCATATAATGAAATGACCACATCATGTAAAGAACTGACCACATAATAAAATGACTCATCAACGGCATATAATAAAATTGTCACATCATATAAAGGATTTACTATTGCATGTAACGCTTTCACCACAATATATAAAGGTTTTACCACCATACATAATGATTTTAACATACCATAACATGAAATTAGTACTGCATATAATGAACTTATCACCTAATGTCAAGAAGTTGCACTGCATAAAATGATTTTGTGACTGCACATGAAGAGTTTACCACATAACATAACGATTGAACAACAGTTCATTATGAGTTTATCTCTCTATAAAATGAGTTTATCATACCATATAAAGATTTATTCATAGCATATGATGAATAAACCACTGCACATAATGATCTTACGACATTACGTGATGATATTACCACTTTATAAAAATGGTCACGTGATCAAATCCCGTGAAGCCCGAAGGGCTTCTCAGTAGATTTGATAACGAACCAACCAACTTCATATCCCAATGAACTTTTTAACATTGCTGTTTATTACTTATATTTACGTTTGAAAAAGACAAATCGTTCAGAACTGTTAAAAATACAGAGATTTTATGTTTTCAATAATCCAAGCGACAAGCGATAAGCGCGTGCAATGATCATTGTGACGTCACGAAAAAGTTCATACAGAATTGAACGTTTTCGATATTCTATAGGTTCATATAAGGAAACATATTTGCAAATGTAAAAATAATGATGTAATCACAGTATATAATGATTTTACCACTGTATATAATGATATTACTAATGCATATTAAAGATGTACCAATTCATTTAAGAAATAAACAGCAATTTAAAAAGTTCACCGGGATATGAAGTTGGTTGGTCACGTGATCAAATCCTGTGAAGGCCGAATGGCTTCTCAGTAGATTTGATCACGTACCAACCAACTTCATATCCCGGTGAACTTTTTAACATTGCTGTTTACTACTTATATTTACGTTTGAAAAAGACAAATCGTTCAGAACTGTTAAAATTACCGAAATTTTATGTTTACAATAATCCAAGCGACAAGCGATAAGCGCGTGCAATGATCATTGTGACGTCACGAAAAAGTTCATACAGAATTGAACGTTTTCGCTATTCTATAGGTTCATATAAGGAAATATATTTGCAAATGTAAATATATAGTATGAAATTGACCTTAAGGCAGCTATGGCGTTCCATACAACCGACCTTAACTTTCTCAACCGGTGCAAGTAATCTATTTTTTTTACACCCGCAAAAATAAAATCTGCAAACACAAAAATATTTATTGTGGAATATATGTGGAAAGTTTTACAGAATTCTGTAGCTAATTCAAAAAGTTATGAGCGATTATTAAAACCATAGTGCTCGCGGTGGCCTCTGATTTATGAAAATATGTGAAAAGTTATACTGTATGTAATTTCACGGCGTGTTAATTTTGAATGATTTTTTTGGTTTTAATTTGTTAAAATATGCATGTCTATTCACAAGACAATGCAAACTTGTTAATATCATGATGACCCGAGAATATGTACATGTACAAGTTTAGGGAAGCCTGCCTTGTGGGGGAGGGGTTGAAAAACTGCCGTTATATCATTCAATTTTAAAGAATTGGCGTGCGTTGTCATCTAAATTAGCATTGTCTGGCTCTAATGAAACTAATGCGCGTGCTGCATTATAGCTAAATTCATATTTCACTTTAATATTGCCGTTTTAGCGGCATAATTTTATAATTTCTGTATACCATACAAGCCTCTAAATAACTCATTTTAGACAAAATTCGTATTACATAGAAGGTTTTTTGGTTTACGACGATAAAGTCAACATTCTGCATAAGCTGCTGTATTTTTTCGGGGCAGTTTGGACGGTCTGATACACTGTAATCGGGTCGCTGTTTGATGTTCTACGAAATTTCAGTGGAAATCTGGGCTAATTTTGTATGCACCATTGACAACAAAATAAGAGAGGTGCCGGCCACAAAGACACATTGTTGGTAATTTCTAAATTACACACATCGATAGAACGCCAAAACACTCCACTTTATGACTTTAAAACACATAATAGCAATTTTCCTTCAGGTTGCACACCACTATTAATTTTTACTATATATTCTTACCAAACTTACGCAGCTTTAGACACGGGTAGCGAGTTTAAAACAAACTTCTGGGAAAATCCCTCTTTACAACTTTTTAAACAATAGTTCCTAAACAATCTAATAGCAAAAAACACACAGCCATCCACAAAGACACGATAGTTTGTTTACATCAAAGTTACACATGTGCTTGAAAATCATGTCCGAGCCTTTTCACCCCCCTGCCGAAACAACTGGCATCAAAAATTCAAGTGACCTCGTATTTTTACAAAAGTGGGAAAATCAGGCATCTAACACGTTGTTTTTCATCTCATAAAAAATTACAGTCCCTGTCGCTGGCGGAAAACCCCTAAAAACGAAGGGGAATTCGGGAATTATTTTGCCTCAGCCATGTTTTGACGTGAACCTTCGGAAAAATAGTGTTGTGAGACCTGCATATACCCCAGTGGCAGTAGAGGAGCGATCGAAACTAATATGGCGACCAAATGCTTTTATGAATTCATGTCAGCTTTAAGAAAACATTTTCTTCTTGAAATTGCTGCCCATTTTGCTTCTTGTAGATTAAACCCCTGTTAAATTTCCTATTGTTTATTACTAAAGTTTCGATCTAATGAACAGAACTTGAAACAATATTTTTTTAAACTGTACACTCCTTCAAACTTTGCACAATATTAAAAAACCTCTATTTTCTATTTTACTACAACAAAGAAAGACATTTGGATTCCGGATATTGTGCTTAAAAATGGCATTAACAAGTTTGAAGAACTGGGAGGAGAGTTTTACTACTTAGAAGTTTCACCAGAAGGAATAGTACACTGGATGCCATATCAGGTGTTTGAAAGTAAGTGTGACATTGACATAACATATTTCCCACTTGACACTCAGGTCTGTGACATCACCTTCATCAGCTGGAGTTTTACTAAATTTGAGGTCAATATGACGCTGCCCGAGAGTGATCCTTCTGTCGACTTCTATGATTTTAATGAAAATTCAGTCTGGAGCATCGAGTCCACAGAAGGTCGAATGTCGCAGTCAGATTTTGCAGATTCGACCGTCACGTTTACTCTTCGCCTTCGTCGGAAGCCTCTGTATTACGTCATGAACTTGATTATGCCAGTGATTCTCCTTGGCGTCATCAGTCTTCTTGTATTCGTGATTCCCGCTGACGCCGGAGAAAAAATGTCGTTTGCAGTCACAGTTTTTCTGTCTTTTGCTGTATTTCTGTCCATCATCAGTATGCAACTACCCGTGAATTCAGAGCAAACATCGTTACTAGGAGTTTACCTGGTCTTTCAAATGTCGATTTCAGTTGCCATTATTATCATCTCGGCGTTCCAACTCCGACTGCACCATCGGTCTGAAGAACGAAAAGTGGGCACGTTCTACAGAGGAATTGTCAGAATGGAAAGATGTCTGCGATGTGTAAAATCTTCTTCGAAATCTGACGATAGCTTTTCGAAGAAAAAATATGATTGGGGAAATGATTCTTCTGAACCAAAGGTTGACTACGATGATATGGATTGGAAAGATGTGTCGTCTGCTTTTGACTTCGTCTGTTTTTGGACATTGCTTTTCTTTGGAATAATTGCAACGGCAGTCCTGGTTGTGTACTTGTATAATGGAACATAATTGATAAGAAAAAATTGTCATTGAATTGATTGTTCACAAGAAATATAATGTTTCCAGTTGATGTATACACATGTTCCGGAAAAAATAACAAATATAATAACGACATTTTCTGTTACCAAGTAACTTCTTCTGCCCAGTTCATATTTATGACTATATTTGTATTTGTTTACTAACTATAGGGGTTGTGGGCTTGTGGCATTTTATAGTGGGTTTTTTTTTGTACTTTGGGGTTTTATAGATATTTACTTTATACATGTTATGTAAAATTAAATAACTTAGAAAAGGATTTTATTGTGGAAAAATGTAAATTTCGAGTAGTGGAATAAATTTATAACTTTTATCCGCTCACACAACCTCCTATACTAATAAACGAAGCCTGTGCGTGATTTAATTTTCAAATGTACACATTTAAATTTGCAAATTTGTGTGCTCTTTTTTATCAACTGGATAGGTGAA
Source organism: Magallana hongkongensis (assembly GCA_016163765.1). Lineage (NCBI taxonomy): Eukaryota > Metazoa > Mollusca > Bivalvia > Ostreida > Ostreidae > Magallana > Magallana hongkongensis. The sequence continues at coordinate 33,493,676 of WFKH01010211.1, forward strand.
AAATACTTTTAAAAAAGCCTGTGATATTGAAACATAAGGAAAAATATAGCGTAAACAATTATCATTCCTTGGTCATTTAATTTGTATCATGTGCAACACATGTTGCCAATTGGTTTAATTCAATACAAGTTTAATTTTAGGTTCTTTTTTCTGAATGCCTGAGAAAACGAAATATTTTGACCTTAACAAGAATTTATTTTAAAAGTAGTTACCGGATAGAGAATACATGTTCCAAACTAATCTACTGGTTTTGGTGGTTTTTTTTGGGTAAATAATGTAATCATTTATCTTTTGATCTTGTTCTGTGTATCACATATAACACTTTTAAGTCTTGTGTCTGCCCCTGTAGGACATCGTACATTATTTCCACATTCTTAAATGCTTCGAATTTGACATTATCAATAAAAAAATAATCAGGCCATTTTGAGTTTGTTAATGCTTGTACGTTAAACATATATAAACTGTAGAAACAATGTTCTGTTTAAGTGATCGACACTCGATCTCTCGGGATGCAATGCAGAGAAATGCAATGTTAAATATATACCAGGAAGATTACTTTTATCTCATTCATTTTGATGTTTTTAGATACCATTTGAAGAATTTGTCAATTTGACAACTGACATTAAAATTTTAATTAGTACAGGTAAACATAATTTGTAATAGGATAAACACATTCATTTGTAGAATTTAAAGTGGAAAAATTGAATTGGAAAAGTTTTGGCGACCACCCACTTTAATTTTGTTTTATTGGAATTTTGATTTTTTTCTTTCCAAAAATTTATTACTTTATCAAGGTACTTAGTTAATGTTTGAAACATCAATTTGTGATTTAAGGATATTGTAAATGTTTACTTAGGGACTGAGTTGTTAAATTCGGATTGTTGTAAAGTTCAATGCCATGAGTAAAATTTACTTTAACGACACTTTATATTAATTTTATAAAATGAATTATTATTGATATTATTTTGAATTTTTTTTACTATTTTAAGAAGCAAGGGTAAAATAAAAGGATTTGTAGCAAAACAGAGGAAATTCGGATTAAGTTTTTCTGATTGTTCTCTACTAAATAATTTTCTTGCAGCACTAAAATAGTAAAAGTTATGATTTTATCTGTTAGTCAATATAATTGTGCATAATTAAGTTCTCTTGGTTTTAATTTACTTATTTTTTTAGATAATCATAAGCCACGCAATGCAAAAAATACTGAAAATGCTTAAAAAGATTGATAGACACAATGTATAAAACTTTTGAACATTTGCCTTATATCAATTAAATGCCAGGTCAATTTAAGTACATGTAGTTGAGGACTATAAATGTATTAGTGTTACCATTATTTAGTTTTTTGTTAAATTGAATAAAAAATGGGTAAACTTTGGAAAACTGATAGAGGAAATGTTTTTCTCTAAAACAGTGGGATCACCAAATATGAAAATTAGATATTGCCTTATTAAACTTGAATCTATACTTATAAATTAAGACATTTCGCCAATAAACTACGAAACGCCTGCACCAGAGTAACTGGTTATACCTTTGGTATTTCAACACGTGTGATATGATGTCCGTAAGCTATAATTAAAATTTTACCTGATAAATAATTATTTAGAAATAAATGAAAAACCTACTTTAATTTTCGACAAACCAGCCCGAAATAGCAAAAATGAGAGTAAGGTGGTGGACAGGCTCTGGCGGATCCAAGTCAGTGGGAGTTTGCATCAAAATATATGCTTCCAATGAAATAATATTGAATGATTACCTAAAGAGTGAATATATTTACTGGGAACTTATTTAGGGCATACATAGAAATTAAGATTTGACAAATGTTGAATAAATAAAATTAGTCAATTCGTTTCTTGAATGCACGATTTTAGTTTTGATGGATAGACGCTTGCGAAGATAGAACATTCCAGAACAGGGTAACCACGGACGCGGGTTGGCAGGATGAGTTCGTCATGCATCGCAGACTGATACCTTGGATCGGCAATCTATGGTTGATTTTTAAAAAAAAACTTAATAGATAACATGGATTAATTTGATACCATTTTAGTTTTGATGGAAAGAACTTTCCAGAAAGGGTGCCGAGGAACGCGGTTAGACTAAAGCCTTAGTCACAACTGGTCGTATGTGCTTCTACGGGTGTTCTACGGGCGGATTTTAATGAAAATCTTGCGAGACACGCAAGTGTATCTTACGATTTTGGAAGGACGTACGCTTCCCGTAAGCACGCACGGTGGCTGTTGGACATGCACAACAATCACCACGATTTCCTTGCAAGATCTGAAAACGTACGCTGCACTTGCACTTCACTCAAGGAACCCGTAAGATGACAGTACGATTTGACTTGCACGAATGACGTAAGGAGATCTCACTTGTCCCTTGCGTTATACGTACGTTGACTGCAAGTCGCATGTGCTCACCATCAACGTATAAATTGAACGCACAGTAAACGTACATCACACTTACGTCATGCGTACACCAATTGCTCGTGGTGCGTGCGAATTGGCCATAAACAAGACTTTTATTAAAAATTATGAAAATAAATCCCCATAAGGATAAGAAAATCAACAGTTTTACCATTCATCAAAATGAAACCAAAGATTCTAGTATTAAACAAATGCGTTCTTTTTGACAAAAAGATGGAGGCAAAGAAGAAGAACAGGACAAGAAGGAACTGAATATTGAAGTATATATTAGAAGTAGTAGAGGCATACGATTTCCCAATCACTTCGATCTGCAAGCGTGCTAAGATAGAATCATATACATTTTCGGAGTGGAAGGAGGAGAGGAAAAATGATCTTTACGCGCAGAACGATGTTTTTAACTAATTAAAAACCAACTACACAAAAAACTCCAACACATCCTACTGGAGAAAGTTGTTGTTTTCGTGAGTATGGTATTTTTTGTTTCTAAACAGAGTACTTTCTCCATTTTGAAAATATTGATTATCATCTCATATGACCATTAAAACTTTTATTATAAAAATGTTTTCATAATTGTATAAAAATCAGAATATCAGAAAAGAATTTGTAGACTTTGATTTTTAAAATGTATGAAGTGTAAATGGTGTCACCCTTTTAATAATACCATATGTAAAAGTAAATGTTAATTCGATGTGTCTTTTTTTTTACTTTCAATTAAAGTATCGTAAAAGCTTTTTTCGAAGATATTGTAAAGTTCAACAAATAGTTAACAAAATTGTAAAATCATTTAAAGATATTACATTGGCCAGAAAAATTATCAGTTGATAATTAATTCGCTGAATAAGATTTTTGCACAGGCTTTCTTCTAGATTTCAGAGAAGTTTTTAATATTTTATGGTATTAGATAGGAAGGATAAATTATGTTTTCAAAACATTCTTCTTGTGTTGACCAGTTTAGCTAGTCTAATCACCAAAGCAGCAATTACCGAATAATAGTCTTCTTTTTCTACGAGTTCTTTTGACATTTCAATATTTACTTGCTTACAGTAGATATATTTCAGTACACGTATTGAGAAAAAATGTTCTTCAACGTGAAAACTAATATTTGTCCGTGCAGCTGTCGTGGGGCACAGAAAGACGTCGATACGAATGACTTGCAGGTGACCTACGACGCGAATGTTATTACTGCTGTTCGCAAGGCAAACGTAGTCTGGTGCAGGACAATCGTAAGGCGGAAGTACGGTTTTCCGGGCATCGCACGTTGCGAGTGGCAACCCGTCTTTAAAGAAAATTGTACGTGACTCCTACGACCGGCACGTCAAACGTCCGTTTGTCTTACGTTGCACTCGCAATCACTTCAATACGATTTTTAACGCTACGATCAGCCACGGGAGCCACGCACGATCACCAAACACGTACGGCCAGTTGTGACTGAGGCTTAAGTAACGTCATGGCGGAAAATGAAGGGCGAGTTAACCATTGGGCAGATACTTTATATCTGACAACTTTGGTTTAAAACATTCAAATAGATATGCAAACACTAGTGGTTTTGTTTTAATTTCATACATTTTTAACACGACGGATTGGTAGTAAATCTTATACAGTAATTTGTAAACAATGAACATATTGTGTTCTACGTCTATATTAATAAATGATGTATGCATTAAAACGGGGAAGTTGAATGGGGGGGGGCAAATTTTTTTCTTCAAAACGGTCTTTTATCTGAAATTCTTATTTGGAACAGTGAAAAAAATTATAGTGAAATTTGATCTTAAGAACAAAATTTAGAGATACGACCTACCAAATACCGACTCACTGTTTTTAAAAAAGTTTGCTATTTTTTCCAGTCAGCTGCAACAAAAAAAATTAAGGCCACGTACATGTATATATCATCCTTTTCAGTTTAGATTTTTCATCTCTGTCTTCTCCTCTAAATATCCAACCATGCAGTTGGTTATTTATGTCAATTTTAAATAATAGGTTAAGAAAAAAAATTGAAACAGTATATACAAAAATGAAAAAAAAAAATGGTTCTACGTATTTTAAAAGCATTGTAACATTTTAATGTGTAAAGTGTAAATTCCCGCGCTTGCGCGGGATATGATATAGTAGTTTATAATTGAATATGTTCTATTTATAATCGTTGGTAGTGGGGAATGCGTCACAAAATGGGATCAAACTTTTACATAAGAATATTTATTTACAGATTTTAAAAAAATATGTTTTCCCGAAAAATAACATAACAAAACTATGATTAGCCAGAATTTTTATGAACACATCCTCATGAAGTGGGGATTAAGGTAGAGTGGAGCCATAACAGATCAAACGTTTGCACGGAAATGCATCAGAAAAATATTTTCTTAATCTTCTTTGCAATTATTATTAAAAAATGTATATTAAAATTTTCTAAAAAGTTTATTTATTTGTCCATTTGGTTATAACTTAATTTTATTTATACTTTCGAGACAAGTTGAAAAGTGAATTCATGGGGAAATAGCGACGACAACGTTATAGGCGGTATACTTTTAAGGAAGGAGTCTTCTCGTTATCAGACATCCTTCTTATATTAAGAAATTCATAAAATTTGGACACAGTCAAACAGATCATATAACCAAATGATTCTATCAGTTTAATTAAATTTGCCCTTCTTGTTTTCGCATCAAGGTCAGGTAAAGGTCACTACCCTTTTCTTCAACTTAAAGGATGATAAAAATAAATGTAGATTAGATTCTAAACTTTGATTACTATTTCTATGCCAAGTTGTATGATTGTAAAAAAGAAAGAAAAATATGATATTTTAATTTCCTTTCATCTTGATTTAATGACCATTGAATCAAAATTACTTTTGACAAGTCGAACACCAGAAAAAACTCCTTCCTTAAACAAAAAAATTTTGCAACAACCTTAGATTACATCTTTAGATTTTCTTAAGTATATTTTGTATATTGAAATACAATATTATCAAAATAACTTTAAAATACTTTTGTTCAAATCATGACCCTCGGGAGTAGGGTCACAAAAGGAAATCGAACTGTTACAGAAAAAATAATACACTGTAAGAAAAAATTATATTAACATAGCCCTCCGAAGATCAACAACTTCATGAATATTCATATTAATTTATATATAAATATTCATATTTATATTCATGGATTCATCCTGAGCTTTTAAATTGATACTTATACCGAACCCAATTACAGCATATATATAAAACGAAGCGAAGCCCATGCTCATCCATATCCATAAAATTGTCGTTACTCAGGTGAGCGCGTTGGCCCATGGGCTTCTTGTTAAGTTCAGAGTCGTTAGGATGACCGTGTGAATTTTACATTGATCCCTACAGTATCCACTTTGTTAGCTTAAAGGCATTTGATTAAATTACATTCCCTTATGTCACAACTGATACAACATACTTTGTAGAGCCAACAATTCAAAGGAAATTTAAACTAGCATAAATCAGTACTCATTTTATCAGACGGTTTAGGTCCACTCGGTACAAATTTGTTAAATGAAGCATTCATGACATGCTCATACACCGTGATAAATGTAAATTGCTTGAGAATTAGGAAATACATGTTTCAGTGACGAGCCTCCAAAGCCTTCCATTATTTCGGTACATATCAATAAAGAGAGCATGAATGACTCGTTAGTCAGGGATAGGTATATGTTGATAATTAGCAGCATGTGTGTGGTGTTATGGATACATGAACCTAGACTTGCTCAATTCTCGATGTTTTTATATATATTTTTTAATTTCTTGCAAAGGACAGGAGCGTACAAGGCGTTGTACATCCCCCACTTGGAGCAATAAACACGAACGATTTTAATTTCTGTTAAAATATTAATTTTTGGTTTGTATGCATTGTTTATAGTATAAATTTCATGGTGTGAGTCAAACACGTGCTTTCATTCTGTAAACACGACAGGTATGGGTTTCCGAATTAAGCTGCACAGCATTTTATGCCTAAAATCTTGATCAATTACTGTTCTAAATTGCAAATTTTAGGTATGAATGGGTCTTTACTCCATCCTAAAAATACTTTTATTTAAAGGATAAGTATTTATACATTTTTATTAATGATTTATCAAAATGGAGTCTAGACCCATAATGGGTCAAAATTCGTGGTTTTCACCGAAAACATTTCACTTTTATTAAATTATTAATAATTGTCAAACTTTGAAAGTTATCCACCATCTTAAAATATATCAATGTAGCTCAGTGAGATAGGCAGAGGCTTGTAGACTATCCTAATCGGATGAGAGGGTGTTCGAATCATAGCCGCCGTTTTAATTTAATTTCGGTGGTTTTAAGTAAAGCCTTTTAAATTTTTTTCATTAGATTATTTTGAAAAAATATTTAATACACTTTAGATTACAATCAAAATTAGGTAATGTTCATGTTCTGTACACACATTGTCGCATAAAAATAGCGCTAGCACAGATCTGAGATCATGATGTTAATGTTTAGAAAATAAACTTTTAATAAAACAAACGAGATAAGTACAAAGTATAAATGTGTATTTGTTAATTTGTCAGAGAACGCTGTTCTTTATTATACATGTA
>WFKH01010211.1:33533857-33545599 GCA_016163765.1 Magallana hongkongensis
TCTCCAGAGCCATCTTCTCCATCAGATGGAGGTGGGCGTTTTGGTCTACGGTTTTCAGAATCGTCATATTCTTTGTCGAATTTTATTTCATCTAGAACATCTTCTAGTCTCTTAATCAGATCATCACCGTTCTTTGCAGGACGGGGGCGCCTTTCTGTTGTCTACAATGGCGGAGAAAACATGAATAAATAAAATACTTTAACTGGTTATGGTTAGTTGTAATACATGTACTAGTAAACCATATTTGTAATTGCTTAAGAAAAAACAAAGCTCAAAAATAATTACCTCTCTCTCTCTCTCTCTCTCTCTCTCTCTTGTTGGCAAGTTAGTTGTTTGATTTTTTATACATTATACAATACATGTATAATAAATATGGATAAATGCAAGGTAAGAGGACTGGATGGCCATGGCCATTTCAGACTATATAAATTTCCTTGATAATTTATTAATCATTAATTTAGTTGGTTACCAGGCTTCTCTTTACAGATTACAGAATTTCCTTGCATGAACTAAAAATTTTGCTTGATGGGTTGAAATTTTTAAAATTGTTCAGAAACTCGGTAAAACTTTAAGCTAAAATATTAAAATTTTAGATTTTTGGTTTGTCTAAAAACATCATATTTAAAATTACAAGGTAGATCTGATGGGTAATTTCTTGACCATATAGCTTTCTTTTAAATATGGGGAAACATTATTATTCCTTTAGTGATAAACAACTCCTTATTTTTTCTTTTGTAACAAAAATGAGACACTTGAGCTAATTTTTTTTTCCCCTCTAACATGATAATATATGTAAAAGTTATTGTTTTAGTCAGCCAAGGTGATTTGTGGGTATTTTAAATGTAAAATGTAGATGTTTAGCATTTACCTACAATTTCCATTGCTCAATCGTAATTCAGTTAATTTTCCTTCTCTTAAAATTTGAATTTTCTGGATTCTATTTTACTGTAAACGTTCAAGGAATTTTTAAAGAACTGTTTGTAAAAAAACAAACAAACAAGCAGGTATATGCTAACGTCTGGGAAAAGGGACAATAAGTCTAGCAAGTGCAAGTTGGTTTATTCTGAATAACCAACTAAATAATAAATTGTCTTAACCCGCCCTTATATGACAACTTGGTGATTTCCGAAACGAATTGAAGGTGACAAGGTACCACCATACCACCATATGTACCAAGAAGTTCAATGTTATTTGTTTTAGTTATATGCAGAATTTAATTAATATCAATAGATATAATTCAAATAATAGTTTTCAAATTGGAATAAAGAAATCGTTGTTGCATAATATATTTTTAAATAATTTATCCTCTTTTTTTTTTAAATTTGTATATAAAAATCAAAATTTTTCCTGGCATTATTTAGAATTAATAAAGAAGAACTACATTTGATATGGTCAACTTTTGGAAAAAAAATGAACACATAAAAGCATCGGAAAACTTTCAATTTGATCTTGTTATGCAAAATTGTCCATAGCTTATGCATATTCTATTTCGCCAACAATATTTTTAAAAAGTTCTTACCGGATAGGCCAATGCCACCGCAAGCAAAGCCACCAGAATACACACCGAGTATTTCATTTTGTGGAGACTTACTTCACCATCTGAAGATTTCCTACCCAGGGTTTCCTTATATACTCTTGGAATTCATTGAGAGTTTAAAGTTCTTCAATGGGATCCCTAGTTAGAGCAAAAATCGTGCAGTTACGATAAAGAAACCACGGCCCCAAATTGCAAAATCAGGGAAAGCGTGAGACTCCTTTTCAATAGAAGCACACTCTATTTTTTGTCGATGATTTGTGTATGCCCGGTATTTCTTTTAGCACGTTAATCACAAAGGTTTCACTTACATTTGATGTACAGAGATGTATTATCTTAAATTCCTAAATTCTTCAAACAATTATAGTATGTATAATAAATTATAGTCGTGTCAGTCTAGGGTTTTGTTTTGTTTTTTTGTTTTTGGTCGAGTGGCAAAAGGAAGGTGGGTGGGAGGGGGAGTTACAGCATGGCCAAAAATGTTACATTTATGCATAATACTGTTAACGTATCTAAAGTTTAAAATCAATCAGTTATATTGAGGAAAAAAGGGAAAACTGCAATTAATATACTTTGGGTAATAAAATTGCATTTGCAGGTGTTTATGTTAATTGCGTTTAATTTGAATGCCAGAAGTAGAAAAATCTAATTAATCTAAATTGCTAATTTGCATTGATCATAACGATCGATTTTTTTTCATGGAAAAGATGTGCAATTACAGTTTAAAATTTAACACATAATACAAAATGGTGTTAAAGTTTGTTCTATTTATACACACATTTTATGTGAATCTTGGTTTATATCGGTTTGTTACATTCAGGGCATTATAGATACGAAAAACTTTGGGGGAAATGTTCAACTTTAAACTTTAAAATCATGATTTTGATATTTCATTTAAATTGAATTGATAAAAAGTTGTTTTTTTTTTAAATCATGGTAAATCTTCAGGAAATTCTGTATTAAAGTAATCCCAAAAGTGCATTTTGCAGTTACGGTTACATGTATTTTATGTCCTGGACAACACAAAATAAAACATGAATATCTGTCAAGAGTAAACACTCGCCTGAAATAACGGGTCTATGATTTGACCTCTATTCACGTAAAAACACGACTTTCTCGATGCGTCGGCGGGATTTTAAAAAAATTAGGTACATAATTTCAGTATAAAGAAATCATGACAAGGCTAGCTTAAAAATAACTGGCAATGTGACACTCGGCATTTTCTTTTACAAAAAAAAACAAAAAAAAAACGACAAAAGAATAGTCACCTTGACTGTTAAACTAGGCAGTTGATATTGGAATCACGATTGGTGTGCTACATGTATAGAATCCATATTTTTGGTTTATGAGTTATAAGACAAATAATTTTTCCAAGTTATTTACATTAAAAATTTAATTAGTAAAAAATCAACCTATGTTGTTTTTCCCGTCATTTTAATTTCATAAAATTTGTAAAAATAAAGGTTGCCATTAATCAATTCTTTTTAAAAGTCTATATTGTTTACATGAATAAGACCATTCATAAATAGTGTCGTTTACTGAATTTTATTTTATCAAATTAAATAAGTACTTAATTTAATTTGATAAAATAAAATTCAGAAAACGACAATAGTAACAAATACAACAATCAAATATTATTTTTATTAAAACACCCGCAAAAGAATGCCTTAACAAAAAATATGATAAATATTTCATGATTTATCATTGTTATTCTTTTTTACGAATTTTCCCAAATCTAGTAAAGCATTAAACACTTGCATGATACCATGCAACGAAAGTTAAATTTCTTGCTGTCAGTACTAGTATAAAGTTGACGCTGCATACTATGTTGTAACTACTGGTTTCATGTGTCGGTGACTCAGACTTAACTTTGCAGAGTCAAAAAACCGTACATACAATTATGCCATATTCTAAACCATCATACAGTGAAATTGCACCATCAAAGTCTCATTGACATTTATTGGCATTACATTTTTTCCATTCATGTACAAATACATGAGGAATGCGTTGATTAAAAAAAAATTAGACTCAATTTAAATGCTTTGAAAAATCATGAATTGCCAGTTTTCGTCTTCATTTCATATCACTGAACTGTATATATTTAATATGCGACATAATGCAGCTAAAAACTTAAGTTGTTTTGTTTCTTTTTTATCGGATGCGTAAATAACTAAATATGGTAGCTAGCATGTGTAAAATGCCCTTCCATTCGAGTGAAAGTTAATTTAAAGGCAACATTCTGCTGCATAAATGATACGATGCGAACCTGTATTTGAACGTTTTAAGTACATGTACTCTTTACAGTGTATATTGGCAATTGTAAATGATGGTATCAAACGCAGGGGTGGAAAATTCCGCTCTCGATCCGGGTGGGGAGGGGGGGGGGTAATTTTTATCGCACAGCCTAACTAATGCAGGATAATTCAAAACATAAAACCAATCTTTTTAGTGATAAACTCAGAACCTATGTAGAGAAAACTGGAAGAAAATCGACCCCCCCCCCTCCCCCCGGCTAGATAACTCCATAGAACATTAAAAGTACATACTATTTAAAACATTCTTTTTATCTGACACTATAATAACACAGAAGACTTTTTTTTATTGCAGAATTGAATTTATGCGTTATAATCTAACAACAACTGTGCTTTTCTTTTAAAACAGGGGCTAGGAGATTGAGAATAGGTACGTGTATACTTAGTTCGGCATTCAAGGTCAAAAAGTTGCTCGGGCGCGAAGAAAAAAAATGAAGTAAAATGCCTAGTTTTCAGCTTTTTTTTTTATCTACTGATAGATCAATTACATGTATATTGCCAAACACTGACATCGCATATTCTGTGTGACATTGAGCTCTTTCTCGAGCATTGTCACTACAATGCTTCAAAACGTGCGAACACGTATCAATGTTATGGGTAAAAATCGGTAACCAAGTTGTTGGGTTAAATAAACATGACAATTCTTTCCATAACAATAATTCCACCATCACGTTCTTTACAGATTCGATTCATTACAATGAATCGGCGACAGGTTTAAAATACTCTGACACGTTTTCTTTTTGATGTTAGGTTTTTAAATAGGCCAAAAATATATGATCACGAAGTTCAGGAAACTTTTGGTCGAGTTGTTTGAATTGTCCCAATAACAAGACACATAAAAATACAGTTTATTATATGTAAAAGAGACTTCAAATCGTTTAAATTTTTTCCTTAAGAAAAGTTAAAGGAAGATAATTACACAAAGAAAACACAGAAAATACCGGAATTTAAATGTAAATCAACAGAGACCTCAAAAGCTAATGTTTCCAAAGATCAGGGACCTGCCTATAGTTCCCTGTCTGATGAAAACCGTACTCATAATATCAGAACTAGTCTGAAAATAATAAAATAAGACTCCTAAATGTAAAACTTCGAATTTATTTATTCTTTTTCATTGAAAACTATACAAACAAAATAATGAATTCTATATAACTACAACAACAATTCAATAATCATTGCATGTGCGATAGTACTGTAAAATCAGAAAAAATAAATATACACACCTTGTATATTCTATCTAAAAATTAAACAATATAAAACAATACATAGCACTGTCTGCTAAAACCAACAATTAACTTTCCTCTACCTTTTAAACAAAACAAAATATGTTGAAAAAGCAAAAAATCATATATTCCCAATACATGAATGATGAAGATTCCCAAAATCCGACAAGTCTGTAAAATTGGACATAATGAAATAAAGAAAATATTTATCAATGAATGGAATGTTTATCAAATACATTTAACTTTACACTACAACATCGGTGTTATAATACCTGCATTATAAAATTACAATTTCCAGTGGTATAATTTTGCAATAAAAATACATACACAATCTTAGCACCTGAAAAATCTGACAATATGAAGGCAAAATTTCTTGCACAAAAATTTATCTTTGATCAAGATGGTATTTATGATTTTTTTTGTGCAAGAGTTTATTGATGTATGTATAAACAGTAAAAAAAAATTGTCTACAAAACTAAGAGACAGGTAAGTCCTGATTTACCCACCATATCAATAGGAGTACTTGTTTATGAACAACTATCTACTAGTCCATGTGAATGTCTTGAACTGCCTTAAATATGGACGTATATCACAGTGATAGTGAACTGGTAGACAGGTTTTTAATGAGATCTAGATTTTCAAGCATATCTCTACGGCTTGAGAGATGGTAAGTCTTGTTCATTTAATTTTTGTTCCGTTTGATTACTAGATATATGTATAAGAAAAAACAGACATAGTTTCAACTAAAACAATTAAATGAGACAATACTAAAAGAAAGAAAGGGGAGACAATTGACAAGCAGACAAACCAAGATATTTCTCTTTATTCTTCTGACAACTGACACACAAGCAGAACCCCTGTACAATGATATTTTGATATATTTGGTATTAACTGAATACAACATTAAAATCACTGTTATGCAGAATACAAGCTACTGAAAACTTTTTACAAGCAAAAAACAATCACCATTTTGGATCTATCTGGACTAGAAAAAATCTGTGTACATACAATGTATGTGGATTCACAACCTTTCTCTTGTGTACACATACATACACATGTTCTAACAACACATAGTGTCTGAATACACTGTATTCTCTAACTTCTGCAATTAAGAAATTAAGTACCTGGTTCCAAAAAACTAAAAACATCATCTTCATGACTTTTTGAAAAAAAATTTTAACCTTTAATAAGTACATTATCTGAAATAAACTCTTTCAAAACATGAAATGATATATTGCTCATGCTTCTACACCTGAGAATCTACCTGAGACTTTACAATTTTCTATCTCTAAAACGCATTGCTTTTTTAAATTTCAGAATGTGTTTACATGTACATTTATAATCTCATTTCTATCACATTAATTACTGCCCCCTCTTTGAGGCCCCCTCTACCCCTCCTGAGCCTCCAATTCTTCCTTGTGCGCCTTACTCTTCATGTGCATGGTGTAGGGCTGTGGGCCGTTGAAATCCTTACAGCACACATCACATCTGTAACTCGTAGCTGGGGCAGGTTCACTGGGCGTGTCTCTAGCGTAGGCAGACTTGTATGGTTTGTATTCGACTGTAACAGAAGGCATTACATAACTAAGGAGACAATATATAAATAGTGCCTGCTTGGGAGGGTACCAGTTGAAATTGGCACCCCGAGAAAACCATTGTCTACCGACGCGAAGCGGAGGTTGACAATGGTTTTCGAGGGGTGTCAATTTCAACTGGTACCCTCCTAAACAGGCACTATTTATTTTATTATACTGAATGTCTTAATTTTATAGCAAATTTTACTGCTTTTTTATAGAAAAGACACGAGTTCTACGGCGAACCGTACGCGCATAATTTACGCGCATGTAACAATTCAGTCTATTGGCCCGTTGCCAAGTTTGTTGCTAACGCTGAGGGTATGAGAACGGATTGTCAACTGCGTCTAAACCAATCAGATTTCAGAATTTAACATGAAAGTATAATAAACAAACTATATAGCATCCACTTCTACTCAAATAACTAAAGACAGCTGAATGACATGTACAATAAGATAAACGGGTGGATCACAACCATAAATTAAAGCATATATTGAATGCTAAAGAATGTGGGGTTTTTAATGTAAAACCCCTATTTATAAGATATCCATACTTACCTGCATCAACTATTTGCAATGTGCCCGGTCCTACGATCATGCTCAATTATTAAAATCAATAGAGTTATCTCCCCTACCTGGAACTCTTCACTACTTCCGCTCAGTAAGTCAGATTATGTGAGGGACGACACTCTTAATTTAACCACCTACATTATAACCTTAGAAGGGGATGTGGGTGGGGATGCAGGTAAGTATGGATATCTTATAAACAGGAGTTTTACATTAAAAAACCTAGTTTATTTCAATATCCATACTTACCTGCATCAACTATTTGCAATAAATAGAACTTGTAGAATACAAGACAAGGGAGGAGGGTAGGTAATAAGTAAATAAAATAATCACTCACCACTGCTTATTTCCTCCTCTTTTTCTTCGCCCAGTGAGCTGTCTCCAACACAGAGGCTCTGACGAAGCTGTCCTCTGAACCCACATCCTTCAGGTAAAAAGAAGTAAAGGTTGTTTCTGAAGCCCAGCGTGTTGTCTGAACAATCTCTTGAAGAGAGACACCATTGAACAAGGCCCATGAAGTTGCAAGACGGCGAGTATCATGAGCCCTTATTTCACCCAACGTCAAATTTGGTGAGCTTTCGTATATCCGCCGTATAAGTGACACAATCCATCTAGAAAGCGTAGACTTGGCTGCAGCCCTACGCATACCCGACTGGTATGTTATAAATAGATTTTTGGTCATCTGACGTAAATCCTTTGTTCTCTTTAAATAATCTTCCAAACATCTGCATGGACACAACAACAAGTCCTTATCATCTGTTGCCAAACGGTCAAATCTAGGAATGAACATAGGCTTCCAGGCCTTATTAGCCCTCTGTGTCTTGGCCAAGAACAGTAAATCAGGAAGAAGCCTCATCCTGTTCTTTCAAAACGTTAATTATTGGAATTAGTTGAGAGAGCTTGCAGTTCACTAATTCTTGTGGCCGTTGCCTTAGCAACCAAGAAAACTGTTTTCCAGGTCAGATATTTTATATAACATGTTGCCAATGGCTTGAATGGAGGTTCACATAAAGCTAACAAAACCGAAGGCAAGTCCCAATTGGGCAATAGAGGTCTAACAAATGGGTTACTATTAAAAATGCCTTTTATCTAACTTAATAGGTCTGTGTTAGAACTGACAGATCTTCCTCTCCATCCTGCATGAATGGTAGCTACGGCTGCTCTGTAACCAGCTACAGTATTAGCTTTTCAATCTCTTTCCTCATGTAAACACATGAAAAAATTAGCCAACTCCTCTACAGAGACTGAATATGGAGAAATATGCCGTCTATCATACCAGCTTCTGTAATTTAAAAGTCTTGCCTGATACATCCTCTGTGTTGAGGCTCTCCTTGCCTGCTTGTATACTCCTGAGCTTTCGAAGAAAACTTTCTCTTACCAGAAGCAGACTTGAAATTTTCCATGCTACCAGATTTAGAGACTCGGGATTGGCATGCCTTATCTGACCTTTCTTTTCTCTCAGTATGTCTTCCGTGATGGATAGTTTTCTTGGAATATCTACCAGGAGTTCTAGTAGGATTGGGTAACATGATTGTCTCGGAGAGTGTGGAGCAATCAACACCAGCATACATGACTCCTTCCAAACTTTCTGTGGGGGAAAAGCATACGCAAACATTCCTTTCCATGTCACACTGAGTACATCTATTGCCCAAGCTAGCTGATCCGGAAAGGGAGAGCAAAACACTGGCAACTTCTTGTTCTCTCTCGTTGCAAACAAGTCTATTTTCGGAGTGGAGAACTTCAGGAAAATCTTGTTCTTTAACTCCTGCTTCAAGCTCCATTCAGTTATCTGAACTCCCTGCCAACCCCTTGACAGGTCATCTGCCAACACATTCTTTTTCCCTGGTATGTGAGCAGCTCGGATCACTATATTCCTGAATTTGCTCCATTGAAATATCTCCCAAACCAGGCAACACAATTGAAAAGACTTCGTTCCCCCTTCCCTGTTGAAATATGACACTACTGTCGAGTTGTCGCATCTCAACAGAGCTCTGGTCTTCAGCAGTATGCTTTCAAAATGAATCAGAGCTAACTGAACAGCCCTCATTTCTAACCAGTTTATGTGACAACACCTCTCCTGGGAAGTCCAGGTGTCTGAAATCTGATGATCGTTCAGATGGGCTCCCCAGCCTTGTGATGAAGCATCTGTCCACAAGGTCACACTGTGTGGCTGCTTCTCTTGTTAGGACACACCCCGAAAAATGTTTTCCGGTAGTTTCCACCATTCCAAGTGTCGGAGTAATGCCTCCTTCACTGGTAGAGATTGCGTTAAACTGTTTTTGTATGTCTTGAAAAAAACAACAGGTAAAACTGTATTGGGCACATGTAATCTGACCAAAGGGGTTAAAGGGGCATAGTCACGATTTTTGTAAAAAATTATTTTTCTGATTTTAATGTTTACAATGCCTCAGTAAGGCAATTTTAATAGGCAACCAAAATTTGAGTGTCATTCGTTGAGTTATAAGCGAGTTACAGAGCTTACAATTATTTGCTATGTAAACAAAGCTTTTGTTTACATTTTTAATGTTGAAGTGAAAATTCCAGTTTTAGACCTAAAATGAATGTGTTAAAAGTTAGGAACTGTTTATTTATGCTTAAAATGAATAAGAAGATAGACAAATCAGCTTTAAAAAGACTTTTTACTGGTATATTGAACCTATGTAAACAAAAACAGGGCACGAGCCTTGTTTACATGACAAAGAATTGTGAGCCCTGTATCTTGCTTATAACTCTACGACTGACTCTCAAATTTCATTTGATCATTAGAAATGCATTCCTAAAGCATTGTAAATAATAACAAGAGGCCCATGGGCCACATCGCTCACCTGAGGAACAATAGGTATGATGATATCAGCTTAATGGAGTCATAATACCAACTATCTAGACAATGTAGTATAATACATGTAGACCCTGTATAAATGAAAATCCATTTTCCCCCCTGGATATTCTTATTTTTATTATCATTAGTCCCTTTTCTAACAGTATGATTTTATAGTCATAACACATGTTGAGCATTGCAGTTCTCAAAAAGATCCTCAACAATTGTTTATGTATGGGATATAAACCTACATCAAACTCTGAACCCCTTGTGAGGCCCAAAAATCATCAAGGGGCCAAAGTCTAAACAATTTTAAAGAATCACCTGGCTGATTAGTTTCTGAGAAGAAGATTTTTAAAGATTTACTCTATAAATTCCTATGTAGAAATTCAACCCTTAATTGTGGCCTCATCCTACCCCCGGGGGGTCATGATTTTCACAACTTTGAATTTGCATTACCTGAGGATGCTTCCACACAAGTTTCAGCTTTCCTGGCTGATTAGTTTCTGAGAAGAAGATTTTTTAAGATTTACTCTATAAATTCCTATGTAAAAATTCGACCCGCCATTGTGGCCCCATCCTACTCCCGGGGGTCATGATTTTCACAACTTTGAATCTACACTACCTGAGGATGCTTCCACACAAGTTTCAGCTTTCCTGGCTGATTAGTTTCTGAGAAGAAGATTTTTAAAGATTTACTCTATAAATTCCTATGTAAAAATTCAACCCCCCATTGTGGCCCCACCCTACCCCCAGGGGTCATGATTTTCACAACTTTGAATCTACACTACCTGAGGATGTTTCCATACAAGTTTCAGCTTTCCTGGCTGATTAGTTTCTGAGAAGAAGATTTTTAAAGAATTACTCTATATATTCCCATGTAAAAATTCAACCCCCCATTGTGGCCCCACCCTACCCCCGGGGGTCATGATTTTCACAACTTTGAATCTACACTACCTGAGGATGTTTCCACACAAGTTTCAGCTTTCCTGGCCAAATGGTTCTTGAGAAGAAGATTTTTGAAAATTTCTCAAAATTTTTTAATAATTCCTAATTAACTCCTCTTGAGAAAGGGCACGGTCCTTAATTTTCACAACTTTGAATCTCCTTTGCCTAAGGGTGCTTTGTGCCAAGTTTGGTTGAAATTGGCCCAGTAGTTCTTGAAAAGATGTCGAAAATGTGAAAAGTTAACGGACAGACAGACGGACAGACAGACAGACGGACGGACAGACAGACGGACGACAGACAAAATGTGATCAGAAAAGCTCACTTGAGCTTTCAGCTCAGGTGAGCTAAAAACAGAAAAATAAAATTTGACCAAAATCGTGACCATGCCCCTTTAAATTGATGACTGAAGCCATTAAACCCAAGTCGTAAAATTTTCTGAACTACAACACTCTTCGCTTCTGATATTATAGTAATCTCTTCTACTATTTTCTTATACCTCTTTTCTGAAGGAAAAACAAGGCCCCTTAAAGTGTTGAACACTGACCCCAGGTCAGATAAATTACAACTGGTGATGGGTTCATGTTCGACTTCTGAATGTTGACAATTAGACCTAAATTCTGAATTTACTGAAGGACTTGGTCTAACTGCCTCAACAGTAATGTCCTGTCTTGACTCTTGATCAGCCAATCGTCCAAATACATGAAAACTTGAATTTGCCTCTTTCTGAGGTAATTCAGATAACTGCCATCAGTTTTCTGAGGTAATTC
>WFKH01010211.1:33547739-33585227 GCA_016163765.1 Magallana hongkongensis
CTCTCTCTCTCTCTCTCTCTCTCTCTCTCTCTCTCTCTCTCTCTCTCAGATTAATGAGTTATCATCTACGAGTACCTTTCTCCTGTGGAATCTCAGTAGGTGTCTTCAGCCATGGCAACTTGTCATTCCCCTCTAGAGACTAAATGTGGGATAAATTAACATCATTCACTCATCTCATCACTTATTAAAAATCACAAGTCAGATACAGTTGTACATCATCAATTCTGTCTATTTTAAAATTTAAAAATCACATTTCTCACACAAAGGGGAATGTATTTATGGATACAAAAGAATATCACATTTTAATACACTGTGCTGTGTTTAAAAACAAATTATGAGTTACCTATGTGTGATACAATAAAAAAATTGTTTACAACATATTTACAAATTCTTACACATATTTGCAACACAACTCACCATCACATATGAAGTAGGAACATAGCCCTTGTTGTTCCCCATTTGAACTTTACACCACATCTTGTTCTGGGGGTTATAGTTTATGAACTCCACGTTGTCTTTCTGTCTGACCGAGAGCTCTGGCTCCCCCAGGGGTGAGTCTGGGTTGGCATTATAGGTGAACTTGACCAGTAGTCTCTGACCCTCCTTGAAACTGTCCTCACTTTCTGCCCCACAGTCGGCCCAGGCTGAAAATTAAAAACTTACCATTAAAATAACTTGGTCTTAAATTTTTACGTGAAGTTTGATTTAAGAGCAGTGTTTGAAATAACCGTCCGCCCGAGACGCATAACTTTTGGCCCGGGCGAACAAATTTGTTTGTACGAGCGCCCGACTGGACGTGGATATTTTTTGAGCTATGTGTATATAATGTCGGGATCGGGGTTTCAAGAATTTTTAACTGATTCTTGTCACACTATCGCTTTCCTTGTATGGTCATTTAACAACAGTCAAGACAAGCGTTTAATTCACATAGACTATACTTGACATGTGAGCATGGCGAGGTAGAGTCCCCAGACATGCTACGGAACAATATAGGGTAATCTCAGCGAGATTCCTCAAGACTGAAATTTTTACTTACGTCTCTTCCGAATCTCAGACCAGTGCGACACACAGTGATTCGTTAAAATTTGCCCCAACTTCAGCCGGTTGTTATGATAGAAATACACTGAATTAAATCAACTGCCTGCTTCAACTTTTTACTTTAAACATCGTTTTAATTCCCTACCAACATAAAATGTTAGTTTCCTGCCTTTAAATGGTTTAAATCCAATAAAACTTGTTTATTTTCAATTCATTTCCACATGCATTCACACCTTAAATGCTTAAGAGTTCCAGTCAAGGTCATGTATACTCTCAGAGATTCGGAAGAGACGTCCATCATTTTTTTTCAGTCTCGACGAATATCGCTGAGATTAGTGGATGATAACAGCACAACCAAAATCAACAAGTTTATGATGGAACAAAATCAAAAAACAGATTTTTGAATGTTTTTACATGCAATCGAAAAAAATAAAAACATATCAACTTTTTTCTCCGGGCTGGTTGAATTTTAACAGGGCTGACAACTTATACTAGCTGTCAGCCCTGAGTGTCTAGCAAGTTTTTTGACGAGTTTAAAACACTGTTTAAGAGTAAACTTGGGACTTAATTCTCATATTTTGTACTTTAGAAGTCATATTATATACCACGGTAACAAATATCATTATCAATGTAATGTGGTTAACTGCAAATTTTTGACTTTATATCCAAAAAATACACTGAAAAAGACTTGTAGAAACATAAAACTCCCTCTGAGGAATATAGAAACATAAAACTCCCTCTGAGGAATATATATCTAAAATTTCTAAATATAATGTACATACAGCTCACATATGGTAGACTTCCGATGGTCAGTTTCATTTCATAGTTTTCTGCATTTATCAGTAAAACCAAAACGTAAGATGACACGAAAATCCATGAAAAACAAAATCCATGAAAAACAGGACGTAATCGTAAGAGTTAACAAGTCTGTTATTTGCAAGGACTTACATGATGTATACTTGATTTCAGGTGATGTGATTGTATCAAAGTCACAATGAACACTGCTGGTCTCTATCTGGAATGCCTTGGGTCTCCTCAGTGGAGTTCTACAGTTCTGGAGGGCTAGTACTCCTCTCCCACGACCTTTACTGGCCTGCATCTAAAATGTTAGAATACAAAATTATCTGTAAATACTCATTTTACAGAATGCATTTGGTTACCACATTATCTAGCAATGAAAGTATTGAATTTGCAAAGGCCAGCTTGATTGTGAGTTAACCTGTATATGTATTTACATAATTCATCTGACATATAAGGCCTAACAAAAAAAATAGTTTGTTTCCGCTTTCATGCTGAAAAAAAGTAGGGTCGGTCGGTCGGAATTTTTTTTTATTTTTTCAAATATTTTTTTTCCCCTTTAATATTGCAGTATCCATACATGCCGGTTAGATACTGACACTGCTGAATGGTATAAAATGAGAAATACTTTTAATATCATTCCTGACTATTAAGCTGGTCTTAAAAAAACACAAAAATGATATTATATATCAGATACTTCCTCTGCCAACGATGAGAGCATTATTAAAATCTACAACACATGGAAACATACAGCCATTTTGACACAAAACGTTTGAGATACACTGATTTGAGAAGATCAACTGCTTCAAGCGTTTTTGTGACCAAAGTTTTGAGTAATTTTTTTCCAAATCGGATAAAAACGAAAATAAACGATTTTCCATCAAAAATCCTTAAAAAAAGTTTTGAGTCGGGGTAAAAGCTAGGGTCGGTCGGGAAAGCGGAAACAAACAATTTTTTTTCTTAGGCTTAATGTGACTTGACCATTAAACTATTATGGAGACTTTTGTGATGTAGTATCTAAGGTACATGTAGGGGGTCAACTACATGATAATTTTTTTAGTAGCTGCAGGTCTGTAGCTCCCAGTCTGAAAAAAACTAGCGCAATTTTTTGTGCACCGTAAATTGCAGTTTTTTTTACTATGGGAGGCACTGTAGCTGATAGGTCGTCCATCTGAATTTTTTCAGACCGGAAGCTACAGACCTGCAACTGGGTTTTTTTTAGCAGTTTTTACCCACCCCTTCAATTAATTATACTCCCTTTACTTGTGAGGAGACCTGGAAACAGTTAATACCTTAATAAAGATGTTGAAAGTTTCTATTTGGTAATTTTGTCAATATATGGTCAATGCAAAGAGGACCTAATACTTTGTATAACCTGTTCATGTACAATACTGATTATATGAATGACACAATTAATGTAGCTCGCGGGTTTGCTGATGTCACAGTAGGATTCGACTTAAAGAGTTGACCGTCATAGCAAACCCATACAATTTTTTTTTAAAATGACAAATGATCTTTAGAAACATAAAAGGAAATATTTAAAAAAGCTTAATAAGTGCAGTTTATACAAATATTTTTAATTATCAAGTGCTAAAAATTTAAAGACGTGACAAACATTGTCACATTTTGTTCTATAAGGTATGAGTGTGCACTGGAACTCTTCTATTTAAAATTATGTTTAAACAAGTAAACAAATTGAACCGTATGCATTAACGTCGCTTCTTTTACAATTATAACTTCTCAAGTTCTGTATTTTCAACTACTGATCTAACTATTAAAATTCTTTTGACTTTACCTAAATATCTTATACGATTACAAACTTATTGTGTCATTAGTTGTATGGTATTTTTATTGCATTGATTGACTCAGTTTCATGAAAAGAAAATTAGCCATTTTTCGTCTCTTCATAACCTTACATTAATTGCATTTGTGCATTCGATAACATTCATCAGAATTTCTAATAAGTATTAAGATGTGTTAATTAGCTATTTTCATTTTTTGGTTCTCAGACGTAAGAAAATCATTAATGACGTCGAGCTAACGTAATAATGAAAATATAGGGTTTTGTGAAATCTTTTAAATCTTTAAATTTGTTTTGCAAAAAATTGGCCGAGAACACATATTGATTATTTTTTATGAATTGATTCAAAATTATCTCTTCTGTCAATGTGTTGAGTAAAATTAAGTTCGTCTTAATCGTTTAAAAGTTTAGAGCATAGTTTTGAAATGCGCTTCCCGACTAAAATATGCATTTTACTATATATTTCATTGAAATGGCGTCGCTTGATTTTATCAGCGACACTGTGTTTGAAACACAATAACATCATTACCACGCAGACGAATCTGAAATAAATTTTAGAAATAAAAGTCTGAAACCTATGGATCACGCGGACAAATTTTCAGGGTAGGTTTTCTCACAAGCAGTAAACCCGCGAGCTACCTTAACTTCTCTCAAATTGCAATACATTTAGAATCTTATTGCAATACATTTTTAATGATTTATAATCTTATTAAGATTCAAGCACTTGTGGTTTGGCAGCATATAAAAAAGAATATTGTTTTTTGTGTTTTCTCTTTGATCATTAAGTTGACTCCGCCAAGGGAAACAACTAAACATGCTAAATTCTCTTTAGTTTTTGCAAAGTGTTGATTGGACTTGATGTTAAATACTATCAGAGACATAAATAACATGTCATTTATGTCTCTGATACTATACTCAATATTGATTGTATGGAAATCAAGTTTCAGTTTTCATGTGTTTTTCTTATCTTCATTTTCCACATTACAAAATTACCGTTAAACAATCTGGAAGGCTCAAACGTGTTCTGTTGATCCCAGCTTCAGCACCAGCATTAGGTTTCTCTTTTTTCGGCGGGAAATTATCGAGGAATTTTGGAAAGATACTGAAGAGTTGTAAAGGGAGATAATTGAGAGATTTCTAAACCTTTAAATATCCATAATACATAAACAACTTGCAGCTTTCGAGTTATAATACAATAAACAATTTACAATAAACAATTACCTGTCTATTATGTAATGAAAGCGAAGTAGAATGGCGTTAATAAGTTTATCGATTGAGTATGTAAACTGGTCTCCAGCTTTCGGGTTTCTCTAGATTTATCATAGTACCTCGAATACGACCAGTTTATTGTTGACATCCTTTCAGCTATCCTTCAGACTTTTCATTAGATCAATATTTTGTTGCAATGGACATCTGACACAGAAGGTTGAGAAGGCTATGTCAAAATGGACATGACAAATGATGGTAGGCCAAATTCTTTAACAACTATAGCTCAGATTTTGTAAGAAAGGCATAATCATAGTTCACTTTACCAGCTCTTTACAATTCCAAAAAATACTTATATAGCCGTTTAATTCTATTTTATACATGTATTTGTACTCTTCACATGTACATAATGAATATATGTCACTGCATGCTTCTTATATAGTGTTTACAAAACATTTATCAACTTTTTTGCACGTCACAGTTAACTGGCCACATATTTTGTGTTGACTTCTATCACCATATTTCATCTCATCAAGATGAAGTGGTATTTTATCATGTCTATAAAAAGCTCTCAGCTCTGTAAACCTTAATAATGCTATTAATGAAGGTGCGTAGAACAGTTTATAATGACATGATATCAATTTTGAGTTCATTTCCAGTTTGAAATGATTTGTAAATCATTCATAGGATATCCTTCTTGTTTTGTTTACAGGGATAGGCCTATATATATATGATTTATTTCCATCCCTGGTCCTTGGCAAGAGGATGAAAAATACATAACTGTTGAATAATTACACAAATTTGAATATACATGTGAATCATGATTTCCATATCCTATCAAATTTTGTGATCATTTTTATAATCTTGCGCATAAATAGTAGAAACAAGTATACCATGCATACACCAAAGACTATCTGATGTCTGTTGACACTGGAGTTGGTCCATTTTATTCTGATGATTTAAGTTTTCATCTTTTTATAAAATTGATAACATTTTAACCACTCATTCTATTAGCAAGTTGCAAATTTTTTATAAAGAGATGAATTTGTAAATAGCTCTTCCTGCTTCTGGTCTATTTTCAGTTTTTAGCTCAATGAATCTGAATTAAATCATAATTCCAGAAGGGAAATAAAGTAAAAATAAACTACTTGTAGTTATTGGGTATTCATTTTTTACTCAGTGGTCTTTAATTGCAATACTCTCTCTCTCTCTCTCTCTCTCTCTCTCTCTCTCTCTCTCTCTCTCTCTCCTCTCATAATTTTCTACATGCAACCAATTTAGATCCATACATTCAAAACATCAAGGCTTTTTGTTACATTCCTGGCCTTAAGTTTGTGTGAAGGCACATAAACCTTGAAATTAGACTGATTCGATTATCGTCTCTTTCATAATAAAGAAATTGAAGGAAGTTGACATTATCATAAAACAATTTTTATTATTTTATTAGTTTAAAGAGAAGGAAGCTAAAAGAAAAATGGAATTATATGCACTTGTAAAATAAATCAATTTGTTTGTGTGGCTTGTTAATCATAATCTCTTTAGTTTAATTATTCCTGCCTCTTTTTAAAGATGAAGAGAAGTCATTGATTGTTTTTTTTAACAGTAGGTACTTGCATGGTGACCTATGAAAGTGCTGCTCTTGGGTATGTTGACTTTCCCCTGACAGAAGAACCAGTTTACCTCCTGGGGATCAAGTACAGTGCATTGTATGGTAAGCTGCAATCTGTGACATGATGTTAACGTGGTAATTTTTGCTGGCTTGTGTGGATATGTACCAATACTACTGTACATGCAGTACCTATGACAGTAGAGCTGTAAGATACAGCATTTGTGGTAATAAACAGCTGTTGATATCATGTAGTAAGTATACTTGTATACCCTTTCTCATATTCCACCTCAAATCATCCCGAGTCAGAAATAACCAGCCCCAGGGTCTATGGCTCAAGTGTTGTTATTGGCCAAGGGTTAATACACAGATGTTGGAATCAGGATTTGAAGTGATATGGAAATTATAATTAGGCCTATCTGTAATCAGTATTATTCCTCTGGATGAAAAGTTTTTATTAGTTTGTTACAATGAGAAGTTATAATATCATACATGTATCATTGAAGTTATCCTATTTCCATTTTTACAGACAGAGATGAATTAAAGGAGGACTTTTTGTCCAAAATCTGGTGCACCTACAGAAAGAACTTTCCTGCTATAGGTAAATACAGATATAAAAAATTTCTTATGATGACAGATTTAAGGCTATATATACATTCATTGAATTATTTGTTTATCATGTGTCAAGACAATTAAGGCTTTTATGTATTATTTTAATGAATTTTCACCTCCATATCTAAAAAATTACAAAATCTTTACCTGTAACCTGTTGTTTATACAGGAGGGACGGGGCCGACCTGTGATGGGGGCTGGGGATGTATGTTACGATGCGGTCAGATGATGCTGGCTCAGGCCCTGGTGGTCAGACACCTGGGGAGAGGTTTGTCATTATTAAGTGACCTATGCTTTCTATCAATTTAACCGGTAGTTTAGTTTGACATAAGGCTGTTCTAAGTTAATTTTAAGTTTTATCGTCAACTGCACCCACAAGTTTAGGAAAAAATGTTATTTTCAAAGAAGCCCTATTTTCATATTTTCCAGGTTGATTTTATTTTTGCAGCTAAAAAACTTGCAATCTAATCTTTATGGATTATATAATAGAACCTTTGAGACAATAATTTCTAATGATGTGTTGTAACTATTGTAGATTGGAGATGGAATAAGAATTGCCAAGACCAGACTTATAAGAGAATTCTACAAATGTTTGCTGACAAAAAGAGTGAAAATTACTCCATACAGCAAATAGGTACATGTATATACAGGGAGTCAACCGAGAAGAATTTCTTATTTTGATACTGTAATACAAGTACCCAGGTAGATATGCATACATTGTATTTTATATGTGTAATTGCAAGTATCATAACTTTATGCACTTCTTTGAAGAAGAGGACATATTTTGCTTATGTCTGTCATTGTCAGGTGGGAAGGTCAAAGGCATAAATGTTTTATTAACTTTGTAATTATCATATTCACATATTTGCAGTCATCGTTTAACATGATATGCTTTTTTAACAGCTTCAATGGGGGTCTCTGAAGGGAAACCAGTGGGATCGTGGTTTGGACCAAACACTGTGGCTCAAGTATTGAAGTAAGACCCATCACAACACAAAGCTTTTACTCTGTGTGAACACTTTTATGGAAGGTGGTCCCTGATTCTTGTTCCTTTTGTTTTATCACAGGAAGTTAGCAGTATATGATGAGTGGAGTTCCATTGTAATTCATATAGCCATGGACAACACTGTCATAGAGAATGACATCAGTTAGTTGTGTAGTCAATAACAATCAATACATCAAAATACAGTGAAATGCACCTATTGCTAAGTATCATAATAAAAAAAATTAATATGTTATAAACATAATTTGTAAAATCTCTAGTTAGTTTATACTACTTTTTAAGACTATATAGGGGGAATGAAACTGATTTCGTTGTAAGCATGAATTCATTATAAGCAGGTTTACTGTAACTGTGTTTTGCTGTATTCTTTGAAAGAACAAATGTATATAAATACATGTATGTATAAATTTATTGTAAATTAGAATATTTTCATCAATTTCAATATGCTTAAACTTGCATGGAACATTTGAATTACAAACTTACACAAATTTTCTTCTATACTGGCTAACAGAGGACTTAAACTGCTGTTTTTCAGAGAGTATTTGTAAAGAAGATGGAAAAAGTACCTGTGATATAATAGGAGTTAGACAATTAAAACATGAATCTGCTGCTACAGGGCGAAGCAAAAAATCTAGTCAAGATTCCTCAAAGCAGGACAAAAACAAACAAAATACAGTAGATGTCAAAAGTTGGAAACCACTTTTACTTGTGATTCCATTAAGACTTGGTTTAACCGAAATAAATTCAGTTTATGTGCAAAGTTTAAAGGTATAAACATGTAAAGTTATATATTATATTTTCTTACTATTTCTAATATTGTATACAGGATAGTTTTCTCCCTGTGGTTTTTTTTCTCGCCCTATTACACTTGCTAACAGGTTCGCCCCATCTTGAATTCGCCCAGACAATGGAATATATGATAGATGCTCTTTCTAATTAACACAGTAATTTAAAAATTGTTTTAAATTTGCCCAGTCTTAAATTAGCCTGCTGACAATGAGGGCAAAAATAAAACAGGGGTGAATATTTTCCTGTATACAGTATAATTTAATGTCAACAGTACAATGTTCTTTGGAATTTTCAAGCAGATAATGTTATTGGGGGGTGGGTGTTAAAAATTTGATGGGAACAAGTGTAAAAAAAAAAATGATGTTATAATGTTGATGTTTTTTGCTTTCAGGCATGTTTAAGTTTTCGCCAAAGTGTTGGTATCATAGGTGGCAAACCAAACCATGCCCATTGGTTTGTAGGCTACATGAGTGAGTAACTATAATCAGACACCCTATGGATTTCTTCCTGCTTTCCATTTTAAAAAAGCAATTCATTTCAACAGCTATTCCAATCACAAAACATAAAGTACAGTGCAGAAATTAAGAAAACTTTGAAGCTGGAAATTAATGAAGTGACATAGAAATTCAAGACTTTTTCTTCTGTTTTTTAATTCCAGGTGATAAATTGATATACCTTGACCCACATACTACGCAACTTTGTGAAGACCTCGACAGTCCAAATTTCTCGGATGAGAGCTACCATTGTCCATATCCCTCCACAATGAATGTAATGGAACTGGATCCCTCAATAGCATTGGTAATGCATCTATATACTACCAAAATGTATTAATTATATCAATCTCCTTCTTTGAATTATGATGAATGACAGTTTAATATGCATGTACATGTGTACTGTGATTTCATGCTATTTTGTTGAGTACCAATATTTATGGATTTCATAGTTTAGAAGGGCCACATAATCAAATGTTCAATGAAGAGTATAAAACATAGCAACAATATGTATTAGTAAAGCAATAATATTCCACAAATTTATATATATATCCTTGAAAACTTTTTTTTTTCTAACAAAATTCTCAAAAATGGATTCCCGTGAAAATCATTTGAAATACAGTCTGTTCTGATATGTTTGAAAACCTTAAATATAAGTGTCCACTTTGATATTTTTCACTATACATTTATCCCTTTCGTAAAGACTTGGATGAAAATGAAACCTGCAATCTATACTCCTTCAAAAAAAATATTATTTGATGTGAAACATAGAGACAATGCCTTGAATACCTTCATGTATTAAAATACATATACAACGTATCACACCTGTATATGTCTCCACTATATAGCACAATAGAGGAATAAAAGTTATATAAAATCAGTTTCTCAACAAGATATTCAGATTGGTTACCTATATATCATTAGCAGTGTAACTCCAAAAAAAAATGGGACACTCTATATTGCATTTTCTCAAAATTTCTAGCTTCAATTGCAAACTGGTCTACCCTCAAAACCATGTGTTTTCCTTTTGTATGTTAACAACCTTCACACTCCTGAGCTTTTCTGACCACTTTTTGTCTTAATATATATATTAATTAATATTATAACAGTAATGCATGTTAGCTATGAAAATTTGGTTAAAAGACATTGTTGTTCAGGTGAGCTATGTGACCCATGGTCCTGTTGTTCTGTAGGGGTTTTACTGTGGGACAGAGAAAGAGTTTGATGACCTTACACAAAGTGTTCAGAAGTTTGTGGTCGGCTCCAGTAAGACCCCCATGTTCGAGCTATACAAGGACAGACCCCCTCACTGGCCGCCCTATGAAGCTTACACTGGACAGACCACCAGTGCCAGTGGTAAGGACAATTAAACTTAATTAACATAATTAAACTCTTCTTGTTCAGCGCCATTGGTATAGAGTGCACAGCACTTCCTGTAGTCACTTCTGGTTTCAAGACCATAAACTGAAAATTAACTGAATCTCTACCAAGTTTGGATGAACATGTATCCAGGCTATCCTTATTTCTTAAAATAGTATACAAAAAAGGGCTAATTATTTAAATTTATGATAATTATGTACATGATGATAATTACATATAAATGTAACATTTTGAAAATCATGACAGTTTTTAAAAAGCAGTTTCATATACTTTATATAAAACAATTAATAAAAATATTTACTTCAGGAATGAATTTAATTTTTACCTATGGTATACTATATAACATAACTTGTGGGCAGTTATGTTATACTCGTGTAACATAGGTAGAAATTAAATTTATTCCTAAATATTTAATGTTTTACAACTACTGTAAAGTCAGATAAGAAGGCCAATATTATTTTTAAACTGACTTTTATATGTTCAAAATTAAACTGTAAAGTCAAGCGAATTAATATGTGTTGCACGTGCATCGTATTGTGACAAAGACAAGTTATGTTATACGATATAGGTGAATTGGTTTAGCCAATCAATTGAGGCGTTACAACCAGAATTAAATTATATACTTGTATTTCTCTCCAGGAGTAACAATGACGGGAGGACAGGATTCAGACGAAGAGTTTGAACTTGTATGATAGCAAGGAAGATACTGATTTCAAGTGTCAGAGAGGTGCCCCGAATAGAGATACTGGGGGCCACTGATTCATATGTCATGTCAAAACAAAAGATGAAGCAGAAACACTTAATTTTCCATTGTGTGAAAACTATGCTTCAAATGTGATATTAATTATTATTTGAACAATTGTTTTTGCTATGAATATGTTTTAATTTTGGGTTTCCATTTTTTCTTAATATACACGCATTAAGAAATTCATACTTCCACAAAGAAATGGTCCTCTAAATAAGAATGTCTGATTTTTATTCTGAAATCTGAAAAATAATTGAAATAAAGTGATCTTGAGTATTATATCATCTTTTTAAATAAAAATACACCACCTGAGCAATTCATTTCAGTTCCATGAAAAACATAATTTATTCATGTATATATAATTATATAATTGAAATGATGTGCATGTCCAAAAGAAAAAGGAATACAGTGAACTTTTTAACCTCGTTATGATAATGTACCCTAATATGTTATTTTAACACACATACACATTGTCTGTGCATTGGGTTACTTGGAGCTAGTGAGCTGCGTTTTGTGAAGGCCTATTAGTTCACTCTTTAAGTTTTACAAATACATTTTTTTAAAATGAGCTGTCTCCAGGGTCAGAAAATGGACCACTTGAACATGTACATTGTATGTATCCAATGGCATGAATTACTCATTGATTTCTTTTGTATCTGTATTAAAAATTTTGAAGTAAGGTAATATAAAAATTGGCATTTTTATGTTTATTAATGTACCATAAGCTTGATGTACAAGGCTAATGCAAATTTCTTTGATCGGTTTTAAGGGAAAAAAAGGAAGGGCTCTAGATCTATTGAAAATTTCATTTCCCTCTCGCAGTACTTTTTATGTTACATTTTGGTGCTTATATTTGTTACGGAATGAATGTGCTCAATGTGTTGACTTTCTTATTAGAATAAATAACTTATTTTCTGAATAAGATAAAAATGTACATACATTTATATGATCCCGGTATGAATTCTAAAAAATGTATGCAAACCGTTTACTCGTGTACCCTAAATATGCATAACAAATTATACAGCTAATAGTTATAGAGTTTTAAAGGCATGGATCCATTGAAAATGAATTTATAAAAATTACCTTTTTGACATTTTTGTAGATGATAAGTACAATCTTAGAAAATGGATTAATTTTAATACTAATCTTGCAAATGTATTTTGGCTTTTTAGCAAGATTGAACCACCGTGGATCAAAGCTAGTATGGTCAATCAGGTCAGAGAGAATGTAGGATCTAATCGGAATCCAACTGCCAACTACATGTACATGTAATTTTAATAAGTAAAATCGTTTAAATTATTACGTTCAATGCGTTCCGTTGTCGAACACATTTTATTGCCTTGTATTGTAAAATGTTTACGTTCAAGATATTGTAGTAAAAATAAAGTATTAACATACTGATACATTGTTGGCTGTCAATATTTGGGATCTCTCTATTGCTTTCGTAATTAAACTGAACAGGCATGCAGTATTCATTAAAAGTATACCGAGAAACATCTTTTCTTCCCCTATTGATATTTTGTTGTCTTACTGGAGTGACAAAGAAAAACTATTGCATTCGATTGTAGTTGTTATTTTCGGATGGATTGCTGTTTTATAACGAAAAGTACAGGTACACCAAACAACAAGCACTTCTTTCTGCGATGAAGTGCCTGTTCATCAAACCTAGTTATTATATAATACATATTTGTATACTAGCTTGCGCGGATACAGAAAATTTTTCCGGGGGGGGGGGGGGGGGGGGGTTTTAAGGTTCCTGAAGGGGGGGGGGCCGAGGGATATTTTTTCGAAATTTTACTATGTACATTTAAGAAATTTGAATTTTCTAGGGGGGAGGGGGGGTCCAACCCTAACCCGCCCGTAGATCCGCATATGAGTAGTAATTGTGTATATAGAATTTGACTTTACTAAATAATAGTTTTAATGATTTAAGCAAATCACATCTAAGATTTTAAAGTAGACCTGATAGATAATTTGTTGACTACCTAATATTTTTCTCCTTTGGCAGACTGGATATAAATACATAAAATTTTGTATAAAAGTTGTCTTTTCCTTTATTTCATTTCGGTTTTTTTCTTCTGAAAATATAATTTCTCTCTGTTGGAAAAATATCGAATAGAGCCATTAATGATATAATTATGTACTGATTATATTTATATAACATTATATAAGAATTAGTCTGTTTTCAACGTGGAAATGAAACTAGAGTTTTCGCCACTGACGTGACATCCCAGGCTCAGATTCATCCAGAATTACATTCTCCTCAATTTTTTCATCTTGATAATTTTCATTTTCTTTGCACATTTTGGTTTTTAGCCTCTTCTCAAATTTTCTCCGAAACTTCGTCTCAATTCTTGTGATTTCCTCATTACAAACGGACTCCATTTCATCAGAAACACCAGCCAACAGTTTGGCTTCTTCCAGCAGAAAATCCACATCGCTTGCGTTCGAAAAATCAAGCAGCATGTTTTTGAGGATCCTTTTCAGCTTCTGTAGGGAGTTCGACATATATTTTTCATTGAAAATTTCGTACTTGGGTTTGTTCTTTTCTTCTTGATCTTGTTCAGTGCGCACTTGTTTCGAACTACCGTTATCTTTAACTTTTCGAGTACGCCTAAACAATTTTCGGAGGCTGAATCCAGTTGGCGCATCCACATTGGCATTTTCTTCCCGATTGGTGGATTTAGGATTTCGTCTAAACAAACTTCTGAAGAACCCAGACGACTCTTCTCTCTGTTCGGCTCGTCTACTATCAGCGTTATTGTTTACTCCTTTTTGGGGTTCCTTTTGGATGTCTTTATTTTTCACTGAACATATTGAGGAACCCCTTTCACTCTTCATTGACGCCTTTAGATCATTGACAATACCATCAACTCTCATCTTGTAGTTGTTTTCGACTGCTTTCATTTCCAATTTCCACTGTGTATTGTCGAGAGCGACGCAACTCCTCCCTATCACCGCTTTTCCTTTCATCGTTTCCACGAAATCAAATTCTCGCAGCATTTTGTCTTGTTCTTTAATGAGTTGAACAAGGCGATGTTTCAGTTTGTTTTGACTTTTCCTTTGCATCTCATCCACCAAATTTCCAGAACTTAGAGAATATTTATTCTTCCCTTCTTCCCTACGTGGGGGATGGTTTTTGCACGTGTCATCCTGATTTGCATTGTTGTTGATGTTATCCTCTAGTTTACTCAGTGTCTGATATCTTCCATGATTATTTGAAAAATCATCATGATATCTTTTACCTTGGATATCTTGCATATTTCCTAAATGTTCATTCTCCTCTTGGCTTTCTAAGATTCTGTATTTCTTTGATATCCCGATCGTTTTCTTTGTGAGTAAATTCAAACCAACCTCGTCCGCACTGGATGATGATAGCTCGGTCTCTACTTTGTAATCTAATAGACTGTTATAGCAACGTCTATATGACATCCCCCCTTTGTAGTTAAGCAGATTGCTATAACCGCGACTGGAGGCCAGATCTTCCAAAGAACTGTCGGATTCTACTTTGGTGACCTTGAAATACTTGCATCTTTTATTTCTCTTTGCAACTGTTTTCAAAGATTTGCACATGCGCGGATAAGATGAGCCTCCCGAGTTAGATTTACACAAACGATAGACAGGGAATTTTCTATCGTTTTCGTCAGTGTTCTCTTCCAAGTTTTTGCCAGATGTTTGCAAATAACCACCACCAGAAGCGTATTTGGAACGTAAATGAACATCTTTGCCTACTTTATATTCACTCAAGTATTTGGAATTAACAGTTTCTCCGAGGTTCTTGTACTTTTTTAATTTGGCCAACTTTACAGGATAGGTGAGATTCTGGCATTGCGGTGTCGACATATGCCTGGCAAAGGCATCAGTGTCTTCCCCTTCGGAATTATTTGAAGACGACAAATCAAATTTGTCTTCCGAGTCGGATTCATTGGACACGACCTCATGATTTCCATCCTTGGAACAAATACTAGATAAAACATCTCCACTATAAATTAAGTCATCATCAGCACTCGAAGAAGACGAAAACGACGAAGAAGATGACAAACTAGAGGAAGATGATCCTCCATCTGACTCGCTCGAGGTCGTTGATTCGCCCGACAAAGATTCGACAGAGGGAAAGCTAAACATATCTTTTTGGGGAGTATTTTTAGGGACCATGTTGAAACATTTCCCATCCACTACCCTATCGCATGCGCTTACCCGTGCTCCATCAGCCAAAAGCTTTGGGTTTTGGTGGTAATCTCCATTTAACTTGGTCAATATTTGTTTCGCTGTTGGCATTTTTCTGCTACAATAAACATTTTCTGGGATTTTCGTGTGCTGAAATGATACGATTTTTTTGTTAAGTTGTAAATACGTTTAAGTGAAATCGGTTCAGTTACCAAAAAATATTAATAAAAAACTCCCTAAACAACAACAAACAAATTTACCTTGATATCAGAAATATGAATAGATTCCATAAGTTTGCGGCAGATACATTCTGTTCTTTGACACCCCTGTATTAATAAGAAAATAAAGTAAACAGACATGCAAACCTTTGAAGTTTCTAAAATGTTTCTCTAAGTTTTTCTCCTTTTTTTTAAACCTTCTATTTTGTAACTAATCGATATAACGTTACTTACAGACGACGTGCTTTTAGATCTTTTGCATCTACTTGAGATACCTTGAATAGAATGAAATAAAATATATGATAATAATAATACTTATATAAAAAAAATACGTCATATACTCGTTATAAATATAATTACTTGACTTAATATTTAACGAAGTGCAGTACAGTCTACCTACCAAACTTTTCCATTTTCCATTTTGTTATGAAGACGCGTGTGACGCAATAATACAAACACGTCATAATAAAACTGTTATTATTACGTCACAATTATTACGTGAAAAAAGAGCAGCTCCACCCTGAATTTTGATTTTCGCTTATGATATTGGGATTAAACAGCGTTTAACATTTGTGACGTCAATATAAAACTCATAATTTAACTTTTTTTTTACCTTTGACCTCCCGTCTGTGTTATGGTGAATGCATTTAATGGAATGTAACTACAGATAATTTAATTCCCGTTATACAGAGGTCAGGTGCTTTAGAAATTGTATATTGAATACTTATACCTATTCTCTTGTCTATAGTTATGAAACTTGTTTACAGGGATTTACAGTGTAAAATCCACAGAACATTTTCAGTACTTATTGCATCTGAAATGCGCGCAACTTCTTTATACATGTATATGGAAAACATTTCACATAGTTAAATTACCGAAAATAGGGCTTGTCCCCATCCCCCTTCCCCCGGAGGAAAAAAATCTAGATCTTTTCTGTATGAAGATTAAAAATTGGATAAAAGGTAATATTTATTACCGTATTTAATTTGTAAAACAATGCATTTCAATGCATCTCATATGTAGATGTATTTTCGTTAAAAAATAGAGTAGAAAATACATAGTGGATGTAAATGTACATACATGTTTTTAAAAATAAATAAGACAGAAATATTTTTTACAACAATTTATTCTAAATTTTAAAAACGTGATCAAATATTGTAATCAGTCACTTTCCTCCTTTATCTGTTTTTCATATTGCTTTAAATTAGCACCAAGAGTTTGTGCATGAGAATATATAAATGATGATGTTTTCCCTCCAGCTATAAGGCTTAATATTCCTGCTGTTTCACTCCGACAGGTATCTAAGTCAGGCAGTTTGGAATATTTCATCAGGTTGTCTCTGGATAGTAACATCCCATCAATATACCCTCCTGAAACAGCAACAAAAAATTGAAATATTAAAAAAAGAAATGCATTAAGTACTAATTAATTTACCTCTTCTTAATTCCAAATTTTACACCTATCAAAAAAGGAAGTACATTGTATTGCCTATTTCATAATGGCAAAGATCTTGGCATTAAGTCTAGCATTTGGCTAGTCATTAATCATTTGACCTCTGCTTTTTAATGTGTTTGGAATAAAATCTCTTGCATAGCTTTTACAAGACTTCTAAGATTCCCAATATGCTTTAGTCTGTTATTTTAAGCATTGACCTTTATGCCAAGCCTAATTTAAGTCCACAAATAAAACAAGAACATAGAAATCAGAGAATTCTTTAATTATCATATAGCCATTACAAAAAAAAAAACCATCAATGATGAAAAATAGAAGATTTACAAATGTCTCCTGAATTTTTATGAAGGGAAACAGCAAACTGATTTTAAATGTTTGTGCAGTCATTATGATCATAACAGAAATGCAAATTTCAATTTAATAACAAGGGCACCGCTAAGCGGAGCATCCCCTCGCGACATGACTTATTGTACGGGGGAATACGTTATTTAGGAAAATACAAATGTACATGTAAATTTATCAGATCAAAATAAAGAAAGTATTTCTTTAAACCACTTTGAATACATACATGTAATATCTATTTAATCCCAATCCCCAAGCTTTGTGGTGTATAAATTGGGGGAGGGGGTTTACATAACAGTTTTCCTATTCCTAGCAGAAGCTCAACACATATACTTTAAAGTTTAATAATTTAGATTCATTTAGTGACATTCATTTTTATACAAGCATACATAAACGATCCGTATACATTATGAAACGTAGCTGAAAATCAAGCGCTCTGTAGTCTGCTCTGATGGAAATTCTAGTTGCTAGTTGTCGTATTATAATTAACCCATAGTATAGTAGATATATATGCAGTTATTATTAATATAAAACAATTTTCGCGTGATAAATGTGCAATATCTGTCAAAGTCTCTACTGAATGTTGGACTAGTTCTATTTTAAGTAATACGGGAAAATTTGTCCGAAAGTCGACTGCTTGTTTCGATGTAAATCGGCAGACTTAAATCTCTTGCCCGCTTCAACTTTTAACTATGGGCACTCGTCTAACACTCCAATGCTACAAAACGGTTTTTTTTTTACCTTTACTAGATTTAAATCCCCAAAAATGTCAAGTTGTTGATTTGAACTGTATACGGTAGCGATTAACTTCAAGTCGTACATAAAATTACCGGAAATGTCTATTGTCAAGTCGTACATAAAATTCATGTTTTTAACTTCATTTTTTACGATAATTTAAAAAAATACTTATTCAATTGATTTTGAAATCAACAGGGTTTGTCCTTTTACCATGCCAAAGAAGTGTACAAAGTTTGATGGATATTCATGAGAGGGTTTTCTTGGAATTTACTAGAAAATTGAAATGGAGTACACACACACACACATACATACACACATACGAACACACACACGCACAGTAGCGATGCTATATCCCCTTCGCAACAAGTTGCGCGAGGGGATAATAAACCCACAAAAATATTTCCTTCGAATCTGATTTTCCTCGATGCTTCTGATTGCCGGTAATGATATGTCGCAACATATCATTAATCAGAAGGATTGACGGTCTGATTTTAAACTGAGTTTCAAACTTTGTTTACCTAAAAGAATAAATTCTGGCATCTTCCTGAGGATTGCAGGCAGTGATCTGAAGTCCGATCCATTGGAGCTGGTTATGAGGACATTGTGAGATACGAGGTAAGGAGCCAGCGCCTCAAACTTTGTACCCGGTATATTTTTCCTTTAAAAACGAAAAAACTATTAAAATTAAAACTGTATTGCAGAAAGATATTTCACAACACCATTAAAACATACATTGTAATATAGTGAAACTGTAAAGCACAAAGAAGCAATGAGTAAATTCAAAAAGCTGGAATCTAAAATTGAAACAAAGAATGATTGTATACTTATCTGTGTATTAATCTTTTTATCATTAATTTCACAAACACTTCTCCATAACATAGTAACATTTACATGTATCTCTGGACAAATGTAGGTACAATGTAAGACTTGCAAAACATGTATTGTGTTTATTACTGTAAAACACATAAAACATGTAATTTACAACTGTGATACCAGGTAAATATCAAACACACTCTGCTCTAGATCTTGGATAATTACAGGTGACACTCGATGGCTCGAACTTCGATCTCTCAAAGTTCTTGATCTCTCGAAGTGAAATCACGGTCCCAATTTTTTTCTCTGTATAACTAAGCAAATTTACTCTTGATCTCTCGAACTCCAATCTCTCGAAGTTCTTGATCTCTCGAAGTAAAACCTGGGTCCCGGGCACAGTCTTTATTAGTGTGTGAAAACTATAACCACACTTGGTATTTAGAGAATATTATGAATTTGGCCCCGTCTACTTTATATTAAGAAGAATTTTATTCAATAATAAATAAATATGATTAAATATACTCTCTTGTATATTTAGGTATATTATACATTGATTATGAAACACGATTCATATTTTGTCAAAATTTGGAATATAGAGACAGTTAAAAAACAACACTACACTGATATTAAAAAAGAAACAAATATTCTACGTAAATTCAAATTATTCCAATTAAGTTATGGAACACATTCAAAGTAATTCGGATTCCTGAACGGTTTTAGGGACGGATTTTTAAAAAAAGAAACAAAATATAATACGTGAAATATAAAGACATTATATATGTGAAAAAAACGAAACCTTGGGGACGGACTGACCAAACTTGGGGGCAGATAACAAAACATGTGGGAAAATACGAACAAAAATTTGGGGGCGGATTGACTAAACTTTGGGGACGGATAAGCCAAAAACCAAGGGACGGATTGACCGGGACAGTTTTATTTGGGAACGGATTGACCGGCACCCAGTGACACTATCCCTTGCTTCCTTCAAAGGGTAGATAGGTAATTTGTAACTGATCTATTAATTTCAACAACTTGTGAAAATTACGGTATATTAAAATGCTCTTTACTTAATATATTCTATGATTAAGAAAACAAAATATACTTAATAGTTTTTTAACGTGAAAAATACCCACTTAATAACCACACAACTAAGTTCTGTATTGTTTAAATTGAAGTAATGTAGCAGAAAATATGAATAAGATAATGTTAGACTATCGTTCCATGCTATAAATATAAACTTCCGGCTACTATAATTTTAGAACCAAAATGACCGGAACAAAAATTTCCGGAATTTTTCAAACTTTCGATCTCTCGAACTCTTGATCTCTCGAAGTTTAATCATGGTCCCCTGAAGTTCGAGTTATCGAGATTCACCTGTATTATCACAGCAAGTGTTTTTTTTGTTATGAAATAAAGAAAATGGTAAATTTTTTTTTTGATATTAATTCTCTCTTATTAGTTCTCAACCTCCCATTCACAAAATGAGGCATGTAAATACTTTGTTTCAAGTATGCATAAACTGAAATGTTTCTAAGTAAATTTTTTTCACTTAAATATGAACGTTTATATAGTCATATTTATTTTTTACCTCAATAAAGTATTCGTCATTCCAAATACAAGGTGAAATCCTTTTTGTTTCAGCTTCATCCTATAATCATACACAGCAGTCGCTGTCACCGGATTTCTGTGGCAAATGAGAAAACTTTCATCCTTTTCTAAAAACTCCTTACAGAGTTTGTTACGAAACTCAAAATATGGGTTTGGCTGCAATTCAACAAAATAAATGTACTGTAAGTGTGGTTAACAGTGAACCATTCTTCAAAAACACTTAACAATTTATAGTATTTTGCATTTCAATTAATAGAGAGAGAGAGAGAGAGAGAGAGAGAGAGAGAGAGAGAGAGAGAGAGGAAGTAATTAGTAAACTATTTACCACTTCCTCTTTATACATGTTATTAGCTGCCTTGTATTTGGTACAGGATATATCTTTTGGAGGTTTAGGTGGAGCTATCACAATTTCTTCTGTAGCCAATAGAAAGACTCGTTGGGATGTCAGTGTCCTTTTTTTCCTTCTAAAATTACCCTTCTGAATAAAACGGGCCGTTGCAAAATTCCAGTTGTTGTAAAGATGCCATCCTAGGAAATAAAACGTCATTGAAAATAGTATAAAATAATAAGAAGTCTGATGAGTCAAATTTTATTTTAAAGACCCACAATATTAACCTTTTCATGAGTAGATACAGTCCTTAGAAATGCTTAATATTGGCCATCAACAGTAATCAAATGCATATTTTTGACTGACCATAGGCCATTCACTGAACATTTCATAACTTTGGCAGCCAAATGTTTAACATACGTTACATGTGTTATATCCTCATTATTATAAAAGTCAGCATCTATAAATACTCTATCTTCCCAAATTACTTTGAATTTAACCAACAGTGCTGGATATAGATGATTAGATACACCTTAATGTATGCCACATGGAAAAAATGATGGACAAGACTTGGATTTAAACCCGCGCCCCCTGAATCTCTAGATAGTCAGGTGCTCTACCCACTGAGCTATCTAGCGCCAATACTCTCACCGGTCTGACCATCACAGAAGTAAATGAACTAGGTTAAACATTTGACATTGCTGTAAAAACTACAGGATCACTTTAATTTTTCACAATATCTTTGCAAAATCATTGAAGGCAAAACAACTCATGGACAATTTTGCCTTTAATGAGTTGCCTTTAATTACTTAACTAAATTATTGATCAAATAAGATTATAAAAAATAATTTTCATTGGACAATGGGTATGAAGAAATTCGAACCGTTCATCACAATCATATATATTTATTATGCAACATTAACGAAGAAAGAGGAAATTCGAAATGTTCATATCATATAGTTAAATTAACAAAACAAATCGGCAATATGGCTTCGAAAATCGGTTCAAAATTGAAAAACATATATTTTCAACAAAATATCTTCTCGCTATTACTTTTATTTGCAATTTAGAAGCTATCAGGCAATAAATTTCTTACCTGGCGAAAATCTCTTCACCAAGGCGGCCATATTTACAAGCCTGTTTCCCGATCCCGATTCCTTCCTAAATTAAAAGTATGATTTGAGCACAGATGAAATATTCTTATTGAACTTGTAGACTTTTCCTTCAATATTTTTCACTTTGGTCGAATAATATTTTACAGCTTACTTAAGCTTTTCTGGTCAAATTCTTCAAACATAGATGTGATAACATGTAGTAAATTGAGAAATATTACAAATTTATATTAATATAAAATTCAATTGTGTTTTTTCATTGAACACCAATCGCATCCAAAATAACTTGAAAAGATTAAATCAGCTGGCAAGTTTGTCGGACTATCTCTTTTTAATAATTATTTTATGGTTAAGATATGTCGACGTCATTGATTTCACGAAGCACACCTCTGTGTGATAGTAATATGCAATTTGCGCAATTAAAGGGGGAACAAAAGTTTATCTCAGTTTATATTTGGTCAATGAAAATATCGCACAATGAGTGTATTTAACGTTCTGCTAATTTTTTCTTATTTTGATGAGATTTCAAAATCCGTTAAAATAAAACGCATTTATTCACAGCATTATATACTGTAGCGTAACGTTTATAAACATTTTCCGCATTCAAAATGGACATGTATTTGCAGTCTGATTAAAACCACTCTTCTCCTTACACTCGTCAATGACACGTCAGGGACATGTAAGGAGAAGAGGAAGGGTTATCAGACTGATGTATTTGAATTTTGGTGAACTTTATCGATCTTTTCTTTACAGAGGAAGTACTGCATGTGGCTTACTAGTATAGTAAAAAAAAAAAATTAAAAAAAAAAAAACAAAACAAAAAAAAACCCCCCCCCCCCCCCAAAAAAAAAAACAAAAAAAAAAAAAAACCAAAAACAAAACAAAAACAAAACAACAAAGAAAACAACAAAGAAAACAACAAAGAAAAAACCCCAAACGTACACATCAGTGTTTTATATGAAGAAAAAAAAACTTGAATTAATACCATGTAAGTTTTTCTGTACCGTTATTGTTTTCAACAAAATGCATTGTTTCGATTTTTAATTCTAATTTTAACAAGGAAGCTATTGTTTTATAAAATTTACTCAAATGTTTTGTGAATAATGTCAAAACATTTATAACAAAAACTAATTAAAACATATATGAAACTAGTTATGGTATATTTTCAGAAAATATAACAGATCAATTGAATAAAAATACAGACCCTGAAACGCGCTACTACACCTGTTGCACGGTTCGGTTTGGTACGCTTTTTGAACGGTACGGTTCGTTTTGTGAACGGTACGGTACGGTTCGTTTTAGAGGTGTAGTAGCACGTTTCAGGGTCTGTAATATACTCTATCTGTGTAAGGAAAAAAACCCAAAACAAAAACACCCCCCCACCCCAAAAAACCCCTCCATTTTTTTTTCATCGGAATTTTTAATCGGGTGTGGTTAAATTAACGTTTCTAAGACTGACGTTTTCCATTGTGACGTCACAATTACTCTTGAGGAAAGAACATAAACAGCTGTGTGCAACAAAAGGAGATATCTAAAAAAGAAAATATGGTAATTTCTTTAATTTATTCAGAACCTAATGCAGGTACAGTAATGCATATTAAATATTTTGGTCTAATTTCTCTGAATGAAAACTATTTTACTTGCTTGAAAATCTGTTTAATAGGATTTGAAGAAGAACGACAGAGGTGATAGAATTGAGCTAGAGATTCTGAAGAATAAGACAGAGAGTTTGATCGAGACAGAGGTATTAAAATCCCTAGAACTTCTCAACTTTGAATTATAATAGCTTCGAACATTAAAATCACTTTTGAGATTTAAGTAAATTCAATCAAATTCTAAATTATTTTTAAAAAAAAACTCAAACTAGATCTTAAAGAATGCGATATCTATCAAATTTTAGAGGAAACTACCAGTAAAAGAGACTGTTGTTTCCAACGAAGCAAAAAAGAAAGATGTCAGCTCGGGATTTACGGCAGGAGAAGCATATCAGGATTGGTTGAAACATTACAATCAACAGTATTTCTTTGAAGTGAGTATACATGTACATGTAGTTACTCTTTCAATTTTTATTTATAGTAGGTTTTTAAACTTACCAAAATCAATCAATCAATCGATCAATCGATATTAATCAATCGATGAATCAACCAATCAAGAGCAAAAAACAAAACTTAGAGACCTATGCAGACAGAAATCAATAATAAATCATGCCGTACCTTGGTATCTTGACTACATTTTCAATCTATAAAAAAGTTCTTGCTGTAAAAAAACCCCCAAACATTTGTGTATGGAAAATATCACTTTTTGATGTATCCATCTTTGATTAAAAAACTATACTGACGGATTGAACACATTTTACACCTCAGCCCTTCCCCGGTGGTGAAGCTGTACAAGAATTCAGAAGATGGGAGCAGAGCGTAAGAAAACAACAA
Source organism: Magallana hongkongensis (assembly GCA_016163765.1). Classification (NCBI taxonomy): domain Eukaryota; kingdom Metazoa; phylum Mollusca; class Bivalvia; order Ostreida; family Ostreidae; genus Magallana; species Magallana hongkongensis. The sequence goes on from WFKH01010211.1 coordinate 33,572,416, forward strand.
CTGAGCCAAGCCCTCGTCCCTCTTATGGTGAGTGTATAATTCTCTTCCAAATTAATTAATATCCTTACAGGAAAGGGCTATTATTATAATTCTTCTGCTTTTTTAAAAATATGAATTCTTGTATCTCGCGACACAATTTACACAACTGTCTTTCATTTATCAGGAGGAGAATGAAGAGGCGAAAGATGGAGACAACAAGGGAGAATCTGAGATCAAGGACTTCATTGAAAGTGATGTAAGTAGAAGTATGACTTTGTTAACAACCCCGAAATAAACCAAGAATCTAGTAGTTTCGAATTACTCCAAGGAAGTAAAGAAAACGATGATATTATAAAAAATTACAAGGTTAAATAACTTGATTTATCCTTTTAAAGAGATGGTAATAAATATTGTTACAAATGTATAGAAATCATCTTTGATTGATGAATTATTTCAGGATGAAGAGCTGAATCCGTTCCTGAAACTAATGCTACAGCCAACAATTTACATCTGGGAAAACTTCGATGACCAGGTAACTTGATGAATCTCCTTTTGTTTGATTCAAGTTATTTAAACTGACAAGGAGTTGTTGTTACGAAAAAAAAATGGAAACCACTTAATAAATTGAGAACATCAAATCACTGTTGAAATTGGTAGATGGTCTGGAATTCCTTTTGACGATATCAATTTTAAAACCATTGAAAAAACTAAGCACTTTTATTTTGAAAATCCAGGAGCAAGTCTGCTGTCAAGCCTAAACTTATTTTAGTATTTGTTATTATTACCAAACTCTGTATTTATTATGCAACCTGATCATTCACTTTTTCTTTCCCTTTTTCTTTTTTACTAATGCTTATTGACACTTGTAATATTATGTTGTGTATAATTAAACATTTGGCATTACACTGTACTATTTATCGCAAGTACCATTATGAAATTTTGTACCTCATGTACCATTGTATATGAATGGTTTGAGTAAATAAACGAATTGAATTGTTCAAACCCTTAGATATTTTCTACATGTATATGAAGTCCTTTGATTTTTGTTAAAGAAGATTAACGTAATGAACATTTTCTTTTCCAATAAAAAAGAAGCCATTGAAGTGGTTCGGTGAGCACACCCAAAAGACTCCAACTGACGTGAGGGCAGCTGCTGGGTTTTCAGACCCCTGGGGTGTACCTGGGGAGTGGGGCGAGGAGACAGAACCAGCACAGGTGAGAGAACAGACCACTAAATATATACAGGTATGTACAGTGACTGACATTCATTGTTAAACCCACAATAAAATGATATTGAAATACTCACGAAACCTAATATCTCTTAATAGGAGTGCACTGTCAAGGAAGAAAAGAGGAAATGGTTCTCTTGCAAGGCTTGGCGTAGAAACGTAAGTCTGATAATTATTATTTGATGTGTAACAAAACAGTATACAGAACAAAACTACATGTACATTCCAGTTTAACTTGCTTGCACACAACAACCAACTGATTGCAACCGCTTACAGTAACATGATACCACTTACCTGTAACGTCCTTTGTTATAAACCGGTAACTATAGATTTGCTAATTTCCTGTCACATCAGTCGATTCCTTGTCTAACGTAATTTTCTTTTTTATTTGCAGAGGAAAGAAAAGAGCAGAGCTCCTGGCTTCTTTGCCAAACTATTCCGCTGAATGATTTTTCATCATTGATTTTATGTTTAAAATATTGTTTGAATATTTCCGCCTCTATTAGAAAACATACATTTCCGTCAATATTGTAATAAAATTCATCCTGAAGTTTTAAAACGGAAATAAACTTATGAATAAATTCTATAAAATATTTTGATGTTTGTTTATCTCAGAGAGAGAGAGAGAGAGAGAGAGAGAGAGAGAGAGAGAGAGGAGAGTTTTCTCTAATTTGAAAGTGTGTTTATAACAAATTATGGATTATTTTAATGGTCTACCATACAGCAGCACGTACATCACTTTAAGAATCTACAAGCGTCAATACTCATTACATGAAGTTAATTTGATTATGTTGATGGACTTGTTAAACTTCTGAAGGGGTTTTATATTTATATCTCAAACATCTTTCTTAAAAAGTTTGCAAATAGCCATTTCGCTGTGCAATCTTCCTTTTTCATGGATCGTGATCTCAATTCGATAATTATAAACGCAGTATAAATATATACAAGCGAATTTTCGGTCATTATTCCCAATCGTCACTATGGCCTCTTCTAAGGTTTTATTCGTTCTCTTTGTCTGTAATATCTTTGGAGAACCTCTAAGCAACGGTATTTTGGTGTCAACTGCAACTAAACTACAGCAAAGAGGATCTCGCCAGACACTGGAAAAAGCAACCCCGACATGCGAGGAAGGGCAAAAAGTGACTTGTACATGGACCGACGGGAATCGCCGTGCCAGCTGCTCGTCTCTTTGCAATGCCCATGTGTCCTTCAGTGACTGCGATGCTGGAGGGGTTGGTTTACGTACCTTGTTGAATGCGGTTGATTGCTTACATGAATGGCAAAATAAAGACAAGGGACCTCTACGAGGAAAGTGCAACTGTTCGATCAATCAGTAACAAACGAAAACAAAACATCTGTATTGTTCGCGTATGGATTATTGTAAAATTAAATATTGTTTAATTAAATTAGATGTGTTTATTGTTCAATCATGGATATGGGAAAAGAGAATAGAATTTTAAAGATTTATCTCAAGCGTGTGGATCAAAAGAGCGTTTCAAAGAAAATTGAGAGATAACCTTTGTTTAGTTGTCTCTGATATTTTTTTCTGGGTTTATCCAATTCTAGTCTATCAATGTAACTTTGCACAATAGAAAATTGTTGCGGATAAACTGCAGGTTTAAAAAATAATCAAATAAATAAAAATGGCGATCATGACGAAGCTAAATGCTATAAATGTGTAGGAAATGATTTACCGTAGGCACTCAAAAAACTGTAGTAAATTTTCTGTGGGGTTTAAGTAGGATTTTCTGATCACATCTTGTCCGGCGTCCGTCTGTCCGCCCACATGCTAATTTTATACCCTTTTAACTTCTTTTCCAAAACTGCTCAACCAATTTCTTCCTGCATGAAGGTCTTTCAAATAAAGTGAAAGGCCTTCTTAAAGGGGGTAGATAATTAGTGAAAATGAAAATAAGTTAGGATAATTCAAATATCGTTTCAGGAACTAAATACTTTGTAGTCAGTAATACCAAAAGTTTTATATGATTATAAAGTTGTTATCTTAAAATTTCTCAAAATTTTGAAATAAATTATTTTTTTTCTGTCTGCTTTCTGTCAATATTTTGAAAGTCTCATCAATGTTTTCGTCGTGAAACAAAGATTTGACCAAATTTAGATAAATTGAATTTCAAATCTCATTTACGAATCGAAAAAAGCTTAAGTAAATCCAGTAAAACTATAAACAATTTCATATTAGTTATTTGAGCATTTTTTGTTGTATATTCCTCTTAATAAAAAGCCCGAAATTTGTAGGCTTCTACTTTGGTCATCTTAATTAATATGTGGAGATCTATATAATTATGAAATTTTTACAAGAGTCCCGGGGGCCACATTGCTCACCCGAGTGACAAAGTTTTAGGGATTTCACGCTGACTGAAATAAATTTACAAAATGATATACTTTGCAAAAAACGTGGATTAATAAGTATTTTTTCGTACTTTTTCATACTTACTTTACTCTAAAGGTTATTAAATTCTTGTGAAATTATTAAAGCAATATGAGCTGCAATTTTCATGTTGAATTTTTTTTTTTACGAAAATTTTATTTTCTACTAAAATGACCAAAAATATCATGGTTTTTAAATTTCTGTTAGCCATATTTTTGTGAAAAAGGTCGCTAAGAGGCCTTAATTTGAGCAAAATTGAATTATTGTCGTCCTGTACAAAAATTGATCTGTTATATATTCCTTAGAAGAGAAATCTTTCCTCTGACAAAAATTAATGATTTTTTCAAATCTTATTGATCATAAAAGTTTAAGTTACATGCAGACTTATCATACTAGCAGGTTTTTGCAGCAAAATAAAATTCTAAAAAATACAGCTCATATTGCTTTAACGTTGAGCTTCATTATATTCACATAGACATAGACCCTAGTAATCTTGTACTCCTCCTAGACCAGAAAATCATGTTTCGATATTTAAAAAAATCAAATCGTTAAAAATTGCTTGTTATGATATCATACAAACTAAATTTTTAGGGTTATTTTTGTAAAAATTCAAAAGTTTGCTTCAATACTAGTTTTGCAATAGACAAATTCCATTTTCTTCGTAAAAAATGTTTAATATATTATGATTTCTAAGTAAATAGGAAGTTGGTCAACCTCATTTTCCCACCCCACACGCTTTTGTAACCAGTCTCTGTCTGTCTGTCTGTCCGTCTGTCCGTCTGTCTGTCTGTCTGTCCGTCTGTCTCTGGACACCCTTTCCGATTGCATACCACTCTGCCTTTAGGTGTCAAGAAAAAATTAAAACTTCTGTTATTTCGTTTTCCTCCACATTATTTTCACAAACTCTAGCCTCTCTGTTTCAAATAATTGAAATTAATTTCTGTGTATTTTACATTGAACTTTGAACCCCTGCAGGACCCATTCCTAGCCCTCGTGAGTTATGATCTGAACAAAATTTAATGTACCACATACTAATATAGGGAACTCAAAGAAGAAATGTCCTTATCCTATTATTTTCATAACTGCCTAATTATTCAAAGCATTCACCTTGATGTGAAGAAAAGTTTTTCCACCATAGGACGACCTTTTCTAAATTTGATCAGTGTTACCCGGTGGTTCTCGAGAAGATAAAATGTAATGACCACAACGACAACACAGACGACATTACGACAGACAACGGACAAGTTTCCGTCAGGAAAGGTTGAACAGCTCAGTCCTGTTATATAGCCGGTATTTAGTGTGCAATAGAAACCACCCATCCTCGAAAAAATAAACAACGTCAAATATAAGCACTCATACCCACATGTTACTGAACATAAAAAAATCATTTTTACAGACAAAACATCATATTTTGTGGGGTTTTTGGAATGAAATAATTCCTCAAATATAGGTATGCTATCGCCGATCCGACAGTACTGTAGAAGTGCGGTTTTTGCACGTGATTGCATCGGTTCAATTTCTTCTTCCTATACAGCACTTCATCGATTACACAGCAATATAACTTGTAAGCATTTATCGCTATTGGTGTATCTAATATACATGTAACACATGTAAGGCGTCGACAATAGATTCATATCATTGGAAAAGAGACATTATCCACAAAAGAAGCGCCCACTTACAAGTGTTGGATTACTGTGATCAGTACTTGATATTAAAAGAGATTAAACATTTACACTTGATAATCTTTGAAGATGGGTGCTAACAGTTTTTAAATGTTCTGATCATCACAATATGATAATAGTTAAAACAATATAAATAATAGCAGGTTCTCAGTAATTATTCATAATCCTCACCATGGCCTTTTATCATACAGTCCAGACCGCTATCCTCGTCTGCGTTTTCTTCGGAGAACCTCTCAACAGCGGTATTTTGATGTCCGCTGCAAGTGGGACGCAACAGAAACAATCTCGGCAAGCAGTGCAAACAACCACTCAACCATGCAAAGAAGGGCGAAAAATTGCCTGTACCTGGACCAACGGGAATATAAGAAAAACTTGCTTCGAAACTTGTGGTCAAAGGGCATCGATAACGTCGGGGAAATGCAAAGAAAAAAAGGTCTCCGTGAACTAGGGTTTGCGGTGGACTGTGTAAACAACTTTCAAAATAAAGGCAGTCCTCCTGTCGCTGGAAGTTGCAGCTGTTCTGTCGAGAAATGCCCGAGAAAGCTTATCTGTACGGATGAAATATTGTAAAAATAAAAGGAGATTAAACGCAAATTTAATAACGTGTTAAGTAATGGTTGTATTGAATAACAAGTAAAAGTTTTAGACCGTGTCGGTAGACACATACAGTTTAATAAGTGAGCCAAGAGAAGATTTTGGTTCAGGCCTTAGTGGTCCCTGGTTTATTCTGTTGGGTTTTCCTAAAACTTAGCGTTAGGAATTCTAATGTGAACAGATGCACGATTACTCTTAACATTAAACATTTATCATATAAACATCTAAACTTTAATAATAAGTCAGGGGTTTTCTTCAAATCATTGTATATTAATGTTAAAGACATACATGTAGTTCTTTAACGACAACATAATTGGCTACAAAAACAAGAGGCTTTGGTGATCACTCGAGTACCATAGACCTTAGAAAGACCTGTCAAAGAGTCTCATTTTTGCATTTTAATCTTCATTTTAAACTCCGAGACTCCTCTGACTGTTGTTCTCGCTTTTAATAATTGATGTTTGCAAACATCATTTCATAAAAGGGTGTGGGGGCAAGAGTCGGAGGATTCTCTAAACCCTAACACCATACTATTACCAGAGACCACAATTTGTAAACTTTTGGTAAAAACAGATCTGCAGGCCAATCTGGTCAATCTTTGAAAATATTCAGTTCTATTTAAATTGTACACAATATGCATACAGCTTATTGCTATAAGCTTGCAACGCACAGAAAATCAAAGTAAATTTCCTGGAATAGAACACATATTTGAAACTATATGGCCAAGTGACAGTTTACCTTGAATTGTAGTTTTCAAGATGAAGGTAAAAATGTTAAATTGTTAACGACCGACGCATGACCTTCGGCAATAGGTAACCCGAGTGACTCAAGAGATCTAAAAAAAAACAAACCATATGGCCATATTGTCACCCCCCCCCCCCCCCCCAAAAAAAAAAATATGTAGGAGTTAAGATTTTTTAAAATATGGCTTTTTTATTGCATATTTGGCCCCGCAAATGAGGCCAAGAGTTTCACAATTTCACAATTTAGATTCCTTATATCCTAGAAATGCTACAAACCAAACCAAAAATAGAACAATTGGACTTAATTGTAGGTTTCAAGAAGTTAAATATTTAAAAAAAACTGTCAGCGGACGACGCAAAGCGCACGACGACGGACGAAGACTAATAGCAATAGATCACCTGAGTGCCTTAGGCGACCTAAACATTTCAATTGCCAATGGATTTTTACAGGCTGCGCACAAGCGCGATCTGTCTTGATATTGGTTTTCAATCTGCACATGCGTTTATGCGGAGTTGGTGTATTTTATTTTAATTTTTGATGGAAAAGAATATATTTGAGATATTTGAGAACTGTATATTTTTAATAATACATTGAATAAACTTTTACGCATATTAAGGTAGTCCTATACTCGGCACTAAATGGGCTCAATCATAAAAAGCTAAGCTTTAAATGATAGATATACACTCTAGCAACACATATACAAAAGAAAATATGTATGTTTACATGCTAGTTTGTTTGTTATCACCTCTCAGACGGGTGTACCCCCTTGCGAAAATTATTGACAATGATAAAATTTGCCAGACGTTCGTTTTTCCTAAAAAATAATTACCAATTTGAGAAAAATAGAAATGGACATACAAAATAGAGTATAAACATTTATTTAAGCCATATCTCATCAATAATTTTGCGCAAATTGTTGTAAGTAAGTACGCTTTATGGGCCTGATGTATCAAAATAGAATACAAAAATGTAGCGTGTTTGGTAATTTTTTACTATTTTATGGACTCAAACTTAAATTCATGGTGTTTATTCTATAGAGTGACGTCTTAGAAAAAAGATTTGGTAAAATAATTCATATGTTGACGGATTACTTTTCACGCTATAAGCTCTAAACCAAGTAGACCCTTACGAAAAAATCCGTAAAATCACATTTTGCTACAGTTTTCTGCTTAGATCTGTCAACAATGTAAGATATAATTTAAACATTAATTAATTGGCGATTGATTAAATTAAAAATAGTTTTAAATCTAAATCTAAATTGAAACCGGTTTTAGTAAAAGAAAAAGAAAAATTCGGGGGGGGGGGGGGGCATCAAAACAAAGAAGATATTACCATACCTGAGATCCTGGTTTATCAGAAACTTCCTTTTTCATTTTACTTTAACAGAATCGAGTTTCTCAACATTAATCATTTCTATCTCTCATTGAATACATATATTACCGTCCTAATTGCTTATTATTGTCATTGTTTACAACAGCGATGTAGAGCAAAATCAATACCGGGTATCTAAAACGCTATGTAAAAGTCGAATCAATATTGTAAAATCCGTATCATGACGTAGTGCGATACTCGGACTACTTTAATTAAAGTACAAACACCCGATATACAATGAGGGAGTTCGATAACAAACTACAGTCGCAGTAGTTTGACTTTTAAACTGAGATCGAACTAATAACTTAATTTTAACTAAAATGAAACTAGCGGAGAGTAGATGAAAGATGGCGGAGGAAAGCGCAACCTCCAAATTTTGCTAAAATTATAAATCAGCATAACATTTCTGTATTATCATTGTCTTTAAATGCTGCACTGCTATTTAAGATTCAATATACATTCAATTCAGTTGTTTCATAATAATTTATTTTCTGTATATTGTATACTTTTTCTCCTTTTTCATGCAAGGCGTATTCGATCATTACGACCACTTGAACCTATTTGCTTAATGGTCCAAATGTACCCAACGTAGAAAAATCTGTCTGTTGATAACAGATGAACCATTATTTACAGAATAAGTGCCCACTCAATAGATTTTCAAATTATCCTTTGATCTTAGTAGAGGTAATTTAAAGTTCAGTTTTAAAGTCGTGGCAAATCATTTTGAGAGAGAGAGAGAGATTCTTTCACTTATTTTGACAATAATGACAAAATATCTGCTCTCGTAATCGTTTCTAGACTCGGAACATCGGGGGGTGGGGGGAACCCGATTTCCCGATTAATCAAATAAACATTAAAATAAAATACACAATTTCAGAAAATGGAAAATGTTATGCATTGTTCAAGACATGTGAGGTCTAAATAAATCAAAATAATCAAAATATATCACATCATAAAGTATGCGACATTATGTCCCAATTATATGAATTTTGTGCTCAAGGTTTATTCTATAATTATTGTCGTCGTCATTAAAATTTACAGATTTTATCCCCAGATATTTTATATTATGAATAATGATTGATAAAGGACGACAGGGTGAAACTCTGATGCACAAAATTATTGTTTTAAATGTGCCCAATACAAACGGTAAGCATACTTTAAGCATCTTTTGCTATCTAATATTTGTGTAAAGTGTGTCTTTGCGAGCGATGTGGTCAAATAAAAATGAGCGAAATTTCACATCGAATGCATTAATAGCACCATGGATAACTTCATCATTACAAATATTTTTGTAACTAACACCCACAGAGAGCTTTCTCACACCTTAATCCCCTCCCCCCAGGGATGGATGAATTCTGACTTGATTAAATACGATTATCTAGAGAAAAGTTTTTAAAAGTAAAATGCATTGAAATAAACCAATATTGACATTAATTTTTTTTCTTCTGCAAACCAAATACTGGTATACATGTACCACCAAACTTATAATTACTCCTATCCATTCCATCACATACAGACGTGCAACATAACACTTGATAAACTTTTGCGTCCTTAAGTTATCTCTGAAACACGTCAATTTGTTTTGCAAATTACATGTATGTAAAATACAGATTGATATCATTATTTTGATGGACTGATAAAAATACTCCAACGATATAAATGTAGGCGGAGAGACCTTTAATAATTCTCGACTCCTGCATTCACAAGGCAAAATTCTCACAATGGTCTTTTCTATGTTCTCGGTTGCCGTTCTGGTTTGTCTTTTCTTCAGAGATACCCTCGTTAAAGGTATTTTGGAAGCAGATGCAACAAGTGTACAGCAGAGAGGATCTCGTCAAACCCAGAAAAAAACAGAATTAGCATGTCCAGAGGGTGAAATAAATGTTTGTGAATGGACCGACGGGAACAATAACCATCCGGGAGAAGAATCTTACTGCTCCGCTCATTGCAACCGCCAGCAATTGTCGTCAACATGCAAGAACAAATGTACCTGTTCTTGTCAGAACATAACATGCATAGGTAGAGAACAGAATACCGCTGGAATGCGCAGGTATTGCATAAACAACGTGATACAAAACGCCAGGGTTTCTGTTGACCAAAAGAATACTTGTGACTGTGCGATTATCAATTGCACTAAAAAGCAGAGTTGTGTGGATGTTAAACTGTAAAAGCAAAACATCGGATGCAAAAGCATGTGTGATGTCATGCGATGAAAAATAATAAATATTTCCAAATGTAATATCATGTTTAGTGCTTTTTTTTTTTTAATTTTCGGTAAGCAAATGATTTTGTTTTTTATTTAGCATTTAAACATCAACTTTTTCTCAAAAGGAGACATTCGCATTTCTCATGAAGAGAAATAGTACACAATCCATAGATGTCGTATATTATTTAACATTTCTCTTTGAAGGATTGTAAACATGCATATTTAAGCAAGAGAATGTGAAAAACATATTAAAAAAAACGGGGTTTTTTTCCTTTCCTTGAAAATGAAAGATTGGAGCAGAAAGTTTGTAATCCAGTTCGTTCTTCGTTTTGCCTGCCGAAACTTTAATAATTTACAATAAAATGTAACTTGTTTTCTGTTACTAAGTTAAGCTAGCAGCCACTAATAGCTGTCACTAAGCTCATACATATAGTCTGCTAATAAACAAAAAATAACTGCAGTTTTCCAATTAATTGTTTAATATTATTGTTACATTAAAGTTCTGTAATTCAAAGAATTCAACAAAAAATTTTAAAGATAGTTTTGAATTCTTTGAATTGCAAAACTTTAATGTAACATTTTTACCAGGTCTGCTTACAGGTCAGCTTGACTACATTTGGTCTGGTTTCATACATTGCAAAATTACTGTTTTTACGATACATGCATCTAAAAAAGTTGGGGTTTTTTTAATTAAGTTAACTTTAAGTTCGTAGCCTAAGTTTCAATCTATTAAGAAATAATCCTTGTAAAGTCAATAACAAAGAGTACAAAGGAAACATAGATGAACGATGTCAGAATTATTTATTATATCAATCTTCTTCAGAAATAGAGGAAAAATACATTGAATACATCGTGGATGTAAATATTTTATCATGAAATTTCTAAAATAATAAATGTAAAAATGAATATATATAATGTATATATGCCGTTGTTTTATTGTTTATAAGAAAATATACATATAAAAAAAAATATAGAAAAATATATTTTTGTACACATAAGGGACAAAGTTTATAAAACTTGTATCGCTATATTTGCATTTGCAAAACATAGTATAATAAAAGAATCGGAGAGTATTGCATAAGCACCCCTGATATTAAAAGGAACGCTTTTTTATGAGATTGATCGGTTTCGAGAAAATCCGGTAAAATATCTTTTTAAAGCCCGGTTATCAAAAAAAAAAATTAATTTCTTCATCACCCATTGATCAATCTTAACAAAACTCAAACTTGATCTGAATTTACTCATTATTAAGTTACGCTGCAAGTTTCAAATCGATTCTCCAAACCATAAAAAAGTTTGGGAAACCAAGTTGGGACATGCAGAATGACTGACAGACAGACAGACAGACGAAAACAGAGCTATAAAAATTTGCCCCCTCTTCTCCCGTGTCACTGGTAGGAAACTAATACTGAAAAATTAAATGTATTTACATCTCTCGAGTATTTTATCCTCTGTTTCTTAGGAAACCGATTGTAATTCACATTTACAGCGCTGAAATCTAAACGATCCAGTTATAACCAGTTTATCGATTGACCGAAACCTTCAGTAACCCAAGAAAATCACGGACTGCACGAAATAATCATGATGATGTCAGATTCAAATTCCCATAGCAGACGACTTGGCTATTTCTTTTTTCTAACGTACTATAAAATAGGGTACATTAACAATAATTTCGTTAATTTCACCTACTTTTTACGATCAATTTAATGACTTGTTAAAAGAAAGATGTAAAATTAACAATAAAATGATTTCTCTAATGATTCAGAGGAGTTATGAAGGAAGAGATCATTGCAGAAAAAATACACTATTAACGCGGGTTTTTTTCTGCAATGTCGCTACCTCCAAATCCCGCATGAATCACGAAAGGAAACATTTTATTGTTTATATATTAAAATAATAAAAGCTTGTTTCATACGAATACCAAGGTAGGGTATGGGGCTTAATATATAGGGCTATTTTTCCCGCCCTCAGATTCGGGATATGAAGGGGGACCACCAGGCGGTGCCCGGGATGAGGATTTATTTTAATGAGTCATATCTTATTAGATTTTGATCACAAGAACAAATGTGCACTGAGAATAGAAAAGGGATCTTCGGAGGCATGCATCGCCAGCTTTAGAGGGCGACATCTGCACTTCACAGGCCCATTTAATCCACTCGAATTGTATTATCTTTTAACATTTCACAATGATGTAGGGTTTTGAACGGATGCTGGGACAGGGTAAGGGACCTTTAAGACTAGTTTTTTCCGAGATTTTGGTTGTAGGGGTATTATCAAGTGGTACACGACGTTTGGAGACATTTTAACATTTTAAATCTCCTTAAAAAAAAAAAACAAAGACAAAGAAAGTCTCGGAATAGGAAAAGAACGTTAAGGAATTCCATTGTAAAGTTCAGAGGGCGTCTATGGTACGGACCTAACAAGCTCACCCAAACCTGGTGATTTTTTAACGTTTCACAATGAGATATACGTGTACAGGTATACTTTAAAGCTCGGCTATCATACCCTTATTTTGAAAGAATTTGAAGTGTGCATCAAACAAATACCAGTCAATTCCCTAGATTTGGGCTGTATGCATGGGTATCTACATGTGGTGAACGGGGGGGGGGGGGGGGGGGGGG
>WFKH01010211.1:33585327-33595536 GCA_016163765.1 Magallana hongkongensis
GGGGGCGGGGGGGGGGAGAAGGGGGGGGGGGGCTCATTTCAATGTGTATTATTTCCTAAAGTTGCGATCACAAGTACAAAGGAGAGAGCTCCGGTTTAGAAGGCGTCATTGACAATACATGGGCCCATTTAGTCAATCCGAATTGCGTAATTTTTTAATGGCACAGGGATTAAAAGTCGGCTATTAGCCCGCGTATCTTGGGTTGTGCATCAAATAAAAACCAGGGGATGATCAGGAACCTAAAGGGCTCCCAAGTCCCTCCCCCTGTAAGGTGCAGTTTCCAATAAAATGTACATACCATATGATAGACCATTACCACTTTTCAGGGTTTTTAAAAATAAATATCACCTTAAAGGTGAAATATTTGCCTTTATAAATTAAACCCCAGTGGATAATTATAGTTCCTATGGAAGAAACTTTTTCCGACATAAAATACAAGTAATGGATTAAAATAATTTCTTTTTCGATAGGATTTGATTAATATTAGTTATCCTACAGGATGGGGAAATTTAATTTCCGACAGGAAAATTACCCAATTAAAGTAAATCCTTACAGAATAAACTTTTATCCTGTAAAAAATTAAATTCCTATTACTAATAGGATGTTGAAAATGCGAAGGTTACCATGGTCATTACAACTACCTGAAAGTCTGCGGAGTTCTTGCTTTCAAAGAAGCTTAAGTTTCGATTGATCAAAAAATAATTTATGCAGTCAACATCAAAGTTACAAAAAGACATCACGATGTTAACATTATTCATTAGAGTAATTTAAATAAAAGTTATGTTAATTAGCTGAATAATGCATTTTAAAAATTTCAAAATTTTGGTTTAATTACAAATATTTATACGGGGGCATATCGTTTTAAAACTGGTATCACCTGGAATCAGGGTCGTGTTGATTTTAGTCTTATCGGTTTCTTTATGAACTATGATCGGTTTTCTTAAGGGGGCTGGGTGGTCGTGGTCATTTTTAGACTGTATTAATCTCCTTTAGATGAAGAGCTCTGTATAAAAATATAAAAAATATTCAAAACTTCAAATATATTCAAATCTACAATATTTTGATTTTTTCCTTACTAATAAATGGTTATGTATCATATTTAAAATCTGATGGGTAATTTGTTGACCATCCAGCCTCGTTAGGAAATTGAGGGTTAATGGATGTAAATATTTAGGGCTTCTTGTCAAAGTTATTTTTCATTTGAATAATACCTGAATATATTTGTTAGCAGTATCGTGTTAAGTACACTCATGAATAATATGCAGAGAAAATATTATGCAAAGGGCACTAAATACAGTTTGGTTCATTTGGAACATACGCAAAAGAGATAGTGTCCTGTTGATTACAGATTAATATCAATAGAAAAGAAACATTATGTAAAAGTGAAGTGCCCACTCAGAAGATTATCCAATTATCCTGTGATCTTTAGTGAAGTTTCTCAAGTTCTTTCTCATTCACGGATAAGTTATCAGATCTTACACGTAATATTTTGTTCTTACTTACGTGTAATTATTGAAAGGGGGTATCAAGAAAGATACGTGCTACTATGATTTATTGTGTTTTTCACGACTTACGAAAGGTTAGAAAAAGAAGCAATGGAATAACAATACCACGTGTTGCAGTCGGTGTTTGAAACAAAAGTAGACATAAACAGAACAGACGTAAAACAAACAAACAAAACAAAGATAACGATTTTGATGTTTGTGAGGACCATACAAATCAAAATTACACCTTGTTATGTGATATATTCTCAAATATATATCTAAATACATACAACTCCAAGAACGGGACCGAGTTAAAACAATCAAAAGTTGCATTCAAAAATTAAGATAATTAAACTGTTTCGTGTACACTACGCTAAAAAGTACATTTTGATTTATCTGTCATTTTCGGGAATGGAGTAACGCAATCGTTAAAATCACACGAGAAGTCGTTTCAAATCTTATCTTACATAAAGTACAGATAGATATCATTATTTAAATGAACTGATTACCACAGTGTGATATTAAACCAAAAACCCTATATAAATGAGCAGATTCTCATTCTCTACTCAAACATCTCACCATGGCTTTCCCGACACTCTTGGTTGTTGTCTTGGCCTTTGCCATCATTGGCGCACCTCCAACAAGCGGGAGTTTGCAGTCTGCTTCAACCGGAAACACTGGGAGATCGCATCGCCTGGAATCACGACAAGTTCTACCAACCACCCAGAACCTGCCGGAATGCACAGGCGTACAAGTCCTGATATGCGAATTCAAAAGCAACAGCACCAAAGCGCAGAGCAATCATACCTACTGTAACGCTTTCTGTAACTACAACCCGACGCAGTGCTTGGAAAGCTGTATCTGTTCCTGTAAGAATATTACCTGTACAAAAGGAGACGAATGCTGTCATGGTCTGGTCATGCTCAACGGCAATATTCCCAAAGAGTTCAAAAGCAAATGTGAATGTTCAATTAAGAAATGCGTTGAGAAAGAGGAGTGTACGAAAAAGTCGTTGAATCCTAAATAAACCTACTGTCGAAAACGTTTAGTTTGCTTGTATTATTTTTTCGAGAAAAAAATAAACAGGGATGCATAAGAATTTATGAAATAAACTTTTATGTATCAAACGTTCTAATTTCAATATATATCAGTACTATGATATGTTTCAGTATAATCTTATTCCAGTTAATAATATCATATACTAAATGATGACTTAAATTATAAACTAGAGTCTAATCCATGAAAATTACTGACGTCTTCTTACACCACTGTCGTGCAATTTCGTGCAACTAACGATGTAGCAAAAAATGATTAACAAACACGTATGCTCCCTTGTGGTAATATTAAAAGGGTTGACTTTATTTTACCAGATAATGGGAGGACGAGCAAATTTCAAGATTTTGAGCAGACAAACATTTTTTCTACGTTTAGAGAAGTTTGGCCTTTGAACTTGCGACCTCTAATCTAAATACATCTATTATGAAACCTCAAGATATTCTGCGAAATTTATCATCCTTTGTCCAAAGTAATACCAGTTTTTACTCTGACCTTTGACTTTCTATCCTGAAAATCAGTCGGGATCATACACTTTTTCACATTTTTTTTATTAGTAGACAATGTCTTCCGTAGTGATGATCTAGTGTACTAAAGGTTCTCAAGATATTAATCGGACAACACCTAGTCAAGAGTAGTTTGACCCTTTACCTTTGCGAATGGCTAATAAAGAAAACGAGGCCCATGGGTCACATCGCTCACTTAATCATTCAGGTCAGCCAAAAAAGAAATTTATCAAACACAGAAGTTAAATTTTAGTTGCCAAATATATATACTGCGCTCTTCTTCCAAGGGGAAATATACACACACACAAAGCAAAATTCAGTTCTGACCATTATGTCAAACATTCAGCAGTTTCACACCTTCCATGTTCATTGTTTTAAAAGAGCAACAAGGGAATAGTTGGTTATCAATGTGGATCAAATGGAACCTTTAGCTTGCAAATAGTCCATAAACAATATATGATACAGCTTCTCAAATTATAATTAATATCAACACGCACAACAATGCGGAAATAAAGCATTTCTAAAAACTGTATTTTGATCATGTTCTATTCTTGTATTCAATTTCTCAAACATCAACTTTTTTCTTTCTTTTTTATGCAGTAGATAAATTGACCAAATTGACCCCCCCCCCCCCCACACACACACAAAACAAGAGGCCCTCACTCAGGCCTTGACGGTCACCTGAGTCCCATATGGATCCCTCAGATTGACATGTCAGAGAGTCTCATGTTTGCATTTTAAGTTTCATTTTGAAGTCTAAACCCTAATCTGAGACTCCTCTGACTGTTACCCTGCTTTTATTGTTTGCTGTTTGAAAAATATTCATTCATAAAAAGGGGGATTGGGGGTTCAAGATTCGGAGGAATCTCGGATTATCTATACCTTAGCCCCAGGGGCCAAAATTTTTCATAATAAGAGACCTGCAGGCCTTTAATGGTCACTCTTTTATTATATTCACAGTTTCATTTATAATGCACTCAAAATGCATACAGTTTATTTCTAAGTATACAATGTACAGGATATTAAGGTATCCGATCCATAATAGCCCCAGATTCAATGAATATGAATGCATAACATATATGTATGGGCTTAATACTCAGTATCCTTGGACATAATTTTCAAGTTTAAGTATCAGTATGTAGGAGTGGAATGTGTCCTAATTAATGACCTTTTCCTGTTCTTGAAGAGTTGCTCCCCTTTGATATTAATCTATAAAAATCAATTTTAAAAATATATATACGGTATAAAATTTATTTTAAATAATTTTTGTACTCCTAAGGATTAAATTCATCTTTTCACCGAAGCATTTATTGATATTCTTAGTATTTACTTTTTTATTTAAAAAAATGTCCTTTTCCCCATAGAGCTTAATGCAATCTTCATTAATTAATTACTGCTTATTTAAAAATATTTTTGAAAATTTCTCTCGGTTAATCTTTTTCTACTCCAAAAAGCTTTGAATTAATATCAGAGTGTTTAATACATGATGGATATTCAGGGTTATAAAAATTACGTCTTAATATGGGTCGGATACCTTAAAGTAGATTTCCTAAAATAGAACATACATGTATATTTAATTCAATATTGCCAAGCGACAATTTACCATATAGTTTTCAAGATGAGGTTCAAATTGTATGAAACACAGCAATAACCCTAAGTAACAAGAGGCCCATGGGCCACATCGCTCACCTGAACAACAGTTCCTTGTAACATTCCATTTCATAGCATATGCTATTTCTATTTTAAACTTTGAACCCCTTTCTTTGGCCCCAGTATTGGTCCGGGGTTTATGGTTGGCTTTAACAACTACACTATTTGAGGATCCTTGCATAGTAATCTCACAAACTGTGAGTTCTCAAGAAGAAAATTTTTAAACATTTTCCATTTATATTTCTATGTTAAACTTTGAACCCCACTTGGGGCCTCAGTATTGGTCTGGTGGTCTTGGGGCCCCAGTATTAGTCCGGGGTCACGCTTTTACCAATTTAGAATCTACAATAACCAATGATGCTTGCATAGTAATCTCACAAACTGTTGCACTGTAGTTCTTGAGAAGAAGATTTTTAAACATGTTCCCTATATATTTCTATGTTAACTTTGAACCCCTTCTTGGGCCCCAATATTAGTCTGGGGGTCACGGCTTCTTTAAAATTTGAGAATGCTTGCATAGTAATCTCACAAATTGAAGCATTGTAGTTCTCCAGAAGAAGATTTTTAAACATGTTCCCTCGATCTTTCTATGTGAAACATTGAACCCTTTCTGGAGCCCCAGTATTAGATCGCTTCTATAATTTAGAATTTTCACTATTTGAGGATCATAGTATAGTAATCTCACAAAGTATGACATTGTAGTTCTCGAGAAGAAGATTTTTAAACATGTTTCCTATATATTTCTATGTTAAACTTTGAACCCCTCTTGATGCCCCAGTATTAGTCCGGGGGTCACGATTTAAACACTTTAGAATCTACAATTGCCAAGGATGTATGCATAGTAATATCCCAAACTGTTGCATTGTAGTTCTTGAGAAGAAGATTTTTAAACATTTTTCTTATATATGTTAAACTTTGAACCCCGCCTGGGGCCCCAGTTTTTGCCCGGGGTCACGATTTTTACAATTTAAAATCTTCACTATACATACAAGCTTATGTATAAATATTGGCATTTCTGGTGCAGTGGTTCTTGAGAAGAAGATTTTAAAACATTTATCCTATTTATTTCTATGTTAAACTTTGAACCCTGCCTGGAGCCCCAGATTTAGTACGGGGGTCACGATTTTTATAATTTTGAATCTTCACTATACATACAAGCTTTTGTAAAAATATTGGCATTTCTGGTGCACTGGTTCTTGAGAAGAAGATTTTTAAACATTTTTCCTATATATTTCTATGTTTAAGTTGTAACCCGGCCCGCCTGGGGCCCCAGTTTTGGTCCGGGGGTCACGATTTTTACAATTTAGAATCTTCACTATATATACAAGCTTTTGTGTAAATGTTGGCATTTCTGGTGCAGTGGTTTTTGAGAAAAAGATTTTTAAACATTTTTCCAACATATTTCTATGTTAAACTTTGAACCCCACCTTGGGCCCCAGTTTTGGTCCGGGGGTCACAACTTTTACAATTTAGAATCTTCACTATACATACAAGCTTTGTGTAAATATTGGCATTTCTGGTGCAGTGGTTCTTGAGAAGAAGATTTTTAAACATTTTTCCTACATATTTCTATGTTAAATTTGAATCCTGCCTGGGGCCCCAGTTTTGGTCCAGGGGTCACGATTTTTACAATTTAGGATCTTCACTAAATATACAAGCTTTTGTGTAAATATTGGCATTTCTGGCGCAGTACTTCTTGAGAAGAAGATTTTTAAACATTTTTCCAACGTATTTTAATGTTAAACTTTGAACCCCGCCTTGGGCCCCAGTTTTGGTCCGGGGGTCACGATTTTTACAATTTAGAATCTTCACTATATATACAAGCTTTTGTGTAAATATTGACATTTCTGGTGCAGTGGTTCTTGAGAAGAAGATTTGCACCCTATTTTCACTTTTTCGTAATTATCTCCCCTTTAAAAAGGGTGGTGCCCTTTATTTTAACAATTTAAAATCCCCTTTTCATAAGGATGCTTTGTACCAAGTTCGGTTAAATTTCACCCAGTGGTTTTAGAGAAGAAGTCAAAAATGTGAAAAGTTTACAGACGGACGGACGGACGGACGACGGACAACGGGTGATCAGAAAAGCTCACTTGAGCCTTCGGTTCAGGTGAGCTAAAAATACATGTTCAATATACATGTATGGTCATATTTATAGCCCCCCCCCCCCCTTCCCCTGGATAAAAAGCCTCAACTTCTGTCCCATGGTCTGGGCAGTGAATTTCACAATTTAACATCAGGACACTATGAACATAATAACAATGCACGACTTTATCTCGCATGACTGTAATAGTACTGAAACAAGAGGCCCATTGGCCACATTGCTCACCTGAGCAACACTAGACATAATAAAATCAGCTTTATGAAGTCATATCCTAAATATCAGGACAATGAATGAGTAAAATAGATCCTGTATTAAAAGATTTTCAAAATTTTCTACAAATTATTATTAGAGAAAAATCTTTAAAAATCAAATAAAAAAGGATGAGACTATAATGGGGGGGGGGGGGGCAAATTTTTACATAGGAAAAAAATTTGATCATTTTCAAAAATATATAGTACCTGTATATAGTATTACTAATATGCAAGCATATTGACATTTGTTGATTCTCAGTTGTTTAGACTGTGGCCCTGGATAATTCTTGGGCCACACAAGGGGTTCAAAGTTTGATGTAGGTTTATATTTATATGAACAGTTGTTTAAGATCTTTTTGAGAATGGCAATGTGATATAACTATTGAAATCATCTAGTTACAAAAGGGGCTCAACATAAGAACATTAAACTATATATATTAAACTACCTGAGGATGCTTCCACTCAAGTAACAGCTTTTCTGCTTAATTGATTTTTGAAAAGAAGATATTTCTCTTTACATTCCTATGTAAAAATTTGACCCCCTCCCCCCAATTGTGGCCCCACCCTACCCCCAAGGACCAGGATTTAAAAAACTGGAATCTACACTACCTGAGGATGCTTCCACACAAGTTACAGTTTTTCTGGCCAATTGGTTTTTGAGAAGAAGATTTTTAAAGATTTTTCTTTATATATTCCTATGTAAAAATTCAACCCCCTGTTGTGGCCCCACCCTACTCCTGGGGATCATGATTTGAACAAACTTGAATCTACACTACCTGAGGATGCTTCCACACAAGTAACAGCTTTTCTGGCCAATTGGTTTTTGAGAAGAAGATTTTTTAAAGATACCAACAAATTTTCAATAATTCTTAATTATCTCCCTTTGAAAGAGGGTGTGGCCCTTCATTATAACAAACTTGAATCCCCTTCCCCTAAGGATGCTTTGTGCAAAGTTTGGTTGAATTTGGACTAGTGGTTCTGGAGAAGAAGTCAAAAATGTAAAAAGTTTACAGACCGGCGGACAGACAGACAGACAGAAGGATGCAAAACAAAAAGTGATCAGAAAAGCTCACTTAAGCTTTCAGCTCAGGTGAGCTAAAAGATATTAAATCAATATATTTTCACTATTCGGCCATATTGGCCCTACTCTAGGGCCTGAACGCCTGACCCAGGAGCCATGAATTTCACATTTTAGGTACAGGACTTCATGGACATCATTAACTTGCATTTAGTTTTCCTCAAATATATATGGGAGTAGAGAAGAAGATTGTTTAAGATTTAATATGTTTTTCTCAAATATATGGCCATATTGGCCCTGCCCTAGGGCCTAAACCCCTGACCCAGGGGCCATGAATTTCACAATTTAAGTAGAGGACTTTGTGGACATCATAGCAAAAGTTTTTCATAAACATGTATGGGAGTAGAGAAGAAGATTTTTTAAGATCTAATACATTTTCACTATATGGCTATATTAGCCTGCCCTAGGGCCTGTACCCCTGACCAAGGGGTCATGAATTTCACAATTTAAGTAGAGGATTTCATGGACATCATAACCATGCATTTAGTTTTTCTCAAATATATATGGAATTAGAGAAGATTTTAAAAGATTTAACACATTTTTACTATATGGCCATATTGCCCCTACCCTAGGGCCTGAACCCCCTGGTCCAGGGGTCATGAATTTCACAATTTTGGTAGAGGGCCTCATGGACATCATAACCATGCATTTAGTTTTTCTCAATATATATGGGAGTAGAGAAGATTATTGAAAATTTGGTTGGTTTTTTTTTTTTGGCATATTTGGTCCAACCTATGGCGCCCTGGGGGTGGTAGAGCAATGAATTTAACAATTTAGATTCCTCTTACCATAGAGATGCTTCACACCAAAAATTGTAACAACTGGCCTTGTAGTTTTCAAGAAGAAGTTAAAAATGTAAAATTGTTAACGAACGACGCACGATGGACGAAGACCAATTGCAATAGGTCACCTGAGTCACTCAGGTGACCTAATAAAAATGAATAAACATGATAAATAACCCAAACAAACAAAAAACAAGAAACAGTGTTAGTGATGCATATCATTTAATTGATCAACAAATAGACAAACTGGCAAATTACATGTATCTTTTTAAAACCAACTTCAAGCACTTTTGATTACCCACATTTTATTATTTCCAATCTTTTAATATTTATATTTTGTTTTTTGATTCAACCAATAATTCAATTGATATGATGTCTTGTGAAATACAAGCACGACGATTGATAAGGCAGTGTTAACATGAGGTGTTCTTTTTTTTTTAATTACATAGAGAAAAGAACTTCAAATTCATAGACAGTCTGGCAATCAAATAGTTTTTGGCTTAATATTTAAAACTGGGGTTAAGAAACAGCAAAGTGTAATTTCCATGAAAAACACATTCATACATATGATATCATCTATGTAATGTTAAAATGGAAACTGGTTTATCTCCTGTGTTCTAGTTGCAAACTACAAACAAAATAAAACAACCCTTTTGAAAAACCTTATTCTTTTTTCTAAATGATGAACAGCCATGTACAGCAGAAATAATCATTTCCAGCAAAAGTTCCCCATCACTCGCTCAAACAAGAGTGTGAACTTATAGGTCAATATACCTGCACATTGAACAATCAGTACTGCAACCAAATTTAAATAAAATTCTTTGTGGTATTGTAGACTATGGAGTGTATATAAAATGCATGTCTTCCACATCATTTTTTTTATATCATAAAAAAAAAAAAAATATATGAATTTTTCTTTGTCAAGCATTCAATTACTTAACGTAGCATTAAAAATTGATCAAGTCTTTTGGTTTATGTGATATCATATGCAAGAAATGTTTTATCAGAGACTATAGAAATCATAACGGTAAGAAAAAAAAGCTATGCACCCCGTCAACAAAGCACAATTCATTTGTCATGATTGATTATATCATTTCGATCTGATTAAGATGATGATGAAAGTCGTCATACATGTACAGATACATCTGGTTTTAATATACTTCACTATGTAAGTATTGTGTCTGTATATACCCTATTTTAATACATATGAAAAACATTTTAAATCTGAGCTATTGTTTATGCATGTAATAATCTCCTACATGTAAATTCCATGTCATTAACAAGTGTACCAAAGAAGATTCCAC
>WFKH01010211.1:33597323-33619715 GCA_016163765.1 Magallana hongkongensis
TATTATTGGTGAAAATATTTTTTAAAATAAGCCTTTTGACTGGATTAATATAAAATTGTACACATGTATTTAACAAATAATACTTAAGTCTTATTTTCAATTTCAGATTAATTGTCATGTTCTAGCTTAGCGCAAGACAAATTTCTCAAAAATTTCAATTTTTTAATATTTTTCAGCTTATTACTACATGTACTAAGTTTACTGTTTACATAGATTTCCAATCAGCAGTCTTTATCATGAATATTTCAACCTGTTTACTCTTTAAATCATTCATCAAACATTTTCCCAATGCATGATTTGATATATTCCCCAATATAGCTAAACTAAAATTTGGAAACATAGGAGTTATTTTTCTTCTATGTGTGGCTAACAAAACAAAACAACTTGAGATCGTGTCATGTAGGCGTCTGTCTCACTGACATACCACGGCCCATAGGAAATTCACAAATTATGCATTGCAGAGGTTTTTCCACTGACAACACTATTAACATGATGTAGCACAAAAAAAAAATTCTCAAAAATGAATGACTCACTTTTCCAAAAATAAATTTTCCCTTGAATTCTTTTTTTTCACTATTATTTTCTCTGTTGATTAAGAAATCCATTATCCATTGATGATCTCTTTTTCTTTTAAATCCCCAAATCTATTTTCCTGAATTTAATAAGAATTCCTCCTTGAATTTACTGAATACACATATCTCCTTCACTTGTTTCACTTCAATTTCCTCCACCATTCTTATTCCTTTTTTTCTGATTTCCAAAACACATGGTGTGCGCCTTTGGCATATTGAACAGTGTAGACATTTTTTTTTTTTGGGGGGGGGGGGGGGGGGGCGGGGCTGTAAGCTGATGAATTTAAACATGCAACACTGTGCCATGATGTAACATGATAAAATGCAGAAGGGACACATTGCTGGAAATCCATGTCAACCCACACTTCCTGTTCCTGAAAACAAGAAGCGTCATTGCCATGGGTTTCCAACAATGGAGGGGACTATGTTCAATTATTCCAAACTTGTCGCTGGATTGGCACACAAAATGGGTTTGCAGATGAGAACTTGGAAATTTCACTATGTACCAAACATCATTTCTTGATTTTTTTTTTTTTTGGCTGATATTTACTAATTCTTTTTTAAGCATAATCCTTGATTCCAAAAGAATTCTATCAATATAATATTCACTTTTACTAATTAAAAATTTATCTGACCCTATCTGCAAGCAGCAATTTGATAAACTTCTTTGAAGCTCAAGGTATAACAAGCAATTTTTTAGGCTTTGTTTGTAAGTCAGCGGTAAAAAAAATTAAAATCAAAAGACAACATAAAGGTTTTGAACTTATCATTTCTTTTACCTTAAGTTTCAGGCCTAAAAGCTTAAAAGAAAAAAAAAAGAAGTTAAATCTTATTTTGTATGCGAGGAAGCAGAAGCCGCCGATCCAATAGAGAGTCGTTTTGGCAGGGCGTCTTCCACAGACTGCTTTTTGGTAATAATGTACTTGAAACCCTCGTACACCGACCACGATATGGCCGTGGCAGGCATCTGAAATATCACCCGTGCTGTAAGCCCCTTGAAGAACCCCCGTACGCCTTGGAACTCATAAACTGTCTGAAACGCTGACACCATGCCATTGATGTAAGATGCATGAGTCCTTGTGCATCTCTCCTGAGTGTTAAGGAGCGTTTTACAGACGTCTAACGGCATCGTCACTGTGGCTGCTACAGCTCCTGCAGCACCACCAGACACCACGTGAGTCACTGGGTTGTAATTTCTCTCCTGGTTCAGCCAGTCTTGCATGAACTCATAAGTCATAAAGTGAACGCTTTGAAATGGAATATTCATAGTCAGTTGTGTGGTATAGCTCCTGTAGAACGCAAACACGCCCTCTTGTTTCAGAATGGTCCTCGCACACATTCTGCAGGTTTTATAGGGGCTATTAAACATCTGCATTCTCTGCTTCACCACTGAAATATATTGCAAAGATAAATATTAGAAATAGCAATATAAAAGCATGATAAAGTGTGAAAATATTGTTTTCAGTTATTTTCGTGATTATGTAATTCATTTGTTCGCAATCACTTTCACACTGCAAAAAAATATAATACACAGAAATAATATTTGTTATTGTTTAATAAGTCGCAAAAAATAACTGATGCTAAGAAAAAATTTACATTTGTAAAATATACATATTTCACATTGTAGACTTTTCTTAAAGTTGATTCTTTATCTCAAATAGCAAAAAAAAAAAAAAAAAGAACAGAAAAAAGAAAAAAAAACACACAAAAATCAAAGACTATGCCACTCCTTGATTTTATTGACTGCAGCTTTTTTATCATTGAAATTCAATTTGATATTCGCTTTACAAGAACCAATACTATATATGATTAATACATTTGGTCATTTGCATATTGTTTGCACTTGCAGACTTGCTTTATCCAATGAAAAACACTTTTATTTCCCCCTATTACAAGTTAAGGTAAACATAAACATACACCAGTTACTGAAATATTGCCTCAAGCACATCAATAAATTGGATGGATCAATGGATCAAAATTTTCTGTCTGCATACATTAAACATTACTGTATACATTATCTATACTACTATATTAAAAAAATAGACTCGAATTTTTCGGCTTTAATACCGAGAAATCGGAGAAGTACTGTCTTTTGTTTTATATATTTTAAACATCATTGGTACTTGAAGATTACCAATTTGTTTTTATTTTTCCTCAATCAAGCTTTGCTAATTAATAATCAACAAAAATACCTTTAAAAATACGGAAATCACTTGGATTTTTTGGATTTTACAATCTTGCGCATGCGCATTACATTCACGCTTAATCACGGGAGGCTCTTTAGTTCATGTTTCCACAATATCACATTTGCATGGATAAACTCAGAAACGATAATACAAATACATGTAAATTTTCATTGGAAATTTCCTATATATTCTGTTCATCAAAGAAAATACGGGAGATAACTCTAACTCAGTGCATTTAATATGAAAATGCCTGAGTGTTCCGAATGTCAACATGGTGTGAAAAAAAAAGTTGGTGAAAAAGTGTTGAATTCTTCATTAATATGAAATATTTACATTTTCGACTGTCTTTGTCTGTGATAACATTACGAATCAATTTTGAACCCTAAAACCAATAACTTCATAAATCATGAGTGACACAAAATGGGCGTGTCTTATAGCATAACCGAAAAACGGTATTGGCTGCGCCGCGTTGTAATACATAGATCATGTGCTACATAGAAAAATAGTGTTGTTTTAAAGTGCACAAATTGGAAATAATATAAATATAAGTAATAAGGAATCATTCTTTGAATATTATGAGGTGATAATCTTGGTCGGAGCATGGTCAAATCTATCATAAAGCCCTTCGGGCTTTATTGGATTTGACCACGCCCCGACCAAAATTATAACCTCATAATACTCAAAGAATGATTCCTTATTCCTTAATTAAATTTTCAGATGAAAGGTATTTACAGCCTCAAAATGGTTTGTTATGAATAATTTGACTGTTATTTTCAATGCAGCTTCATTAATTTTCTCCAAAATCGTTTCGGAGCAATTCTGCAATTTTTTGCTACATTACGGGTATATGGGAGGCATTTTAACTGTGGTGAAGGCCTGTTCCGAGACACAGTTAGATTATTCTAACTAAGCAGAGAGTAGTGAAATTATTAATAGCATTATTGTAGGCCTAAAGCTTGGTTATGTAAATGTCAACAATACGGTATGTCGATGTATCTATTTCGTAAATTTCCGATATCATATGCAATTTCAACCCGTGCACGCACGGGTCAAAGTCTAGTATTTTAGATTTTTCATTGATTTTCTTTAATATCGACCTAATCTTTATGCTAATGCATTCCTGAACCCTCACCCCCAGGGCTACTGTTTATAAACTGTACTGTAAAAGTTTATCAACATCCCTGCAATCTAACAAGTTGTATAGGACATTGAAAAGTCAAGAAAAAAATCTGTAGTTTTTCATGTAATTTCAGAGGTCTAATTTGTCATCTGTCAACTGAAGGATTTTGAGTAGAAATGAAATTTGAGACAAAATTATATTTTCACAGTTTCATTATATGCTCAAAAAATCAATATAAATTAAAGCCAGAAAACTGTTTTCCATACTTATACAAATAAAGATAAGGTATATATACACTAAGAGCTAAAAATGTAAATGCAAATGCATCTTATTCTATAGATCTTTAGCAGATGTAATTGCATTAATTTATTTTGCTTGAACCATATTTGTGAGGTTAGGGGATGTCTGACTCCTTATAAAATTGTTGCAACTAAACTTACCATCAACAGGAACCATCACAGAATCATGAAGTAGTGTGGCTACTGAACCTGCTAAACCTGAAAACACACAGAAATATGATTTAAAAAATTGGATAAAGGAGAACTGAAAAAAAAAATGTGATAAACAGGTTACCTAAATAACGAACATGAAATAAATGCCATGATTGCTGGATGATTTTGTTTACTACTTATGTTTGCATCTTATTTTTAAAAAGCATTAAGTTAATTTTCAAAAACTCCCATTGAATTGGCAGTGATTGCATTAAAGCCATTAATTTCAAAATTATGATCTTAAAAAATATATATTACAGGGGTTTTAGGGTGTTTTTTTACAGATTGCCAAAGGAATTTTTTTTTTAGTTAATTTGAATAAGAGGATGACAACCCATATGCATTGCAACAGGTACATAGATATAGCAGTGCAAAAAGGAATGGCCACTTGGGGTCTAGGAGGCTAACACATGTACAAATTAAAAGGAAGGCAAAATGAGATTAAAGGAGAACTAACAGCCCAAACAATGATATTATCATGGCAATGATCTTTGACCTTTGACCCTTTACAAAAGAATATACATTAAACCACTTCCTGCCTCAAGTTTAAACAGTCAATCTAGAACAGGAAGTATAAGGAATAGTGTCAAATTGAGAGATCACCTTTCTAACAAAAAATGTCATTCTATATAGGTGATGAATTGAAATATATATAAAACCTAACTTTTGCAATGATTTTGCCAATGATAAACATGTACATATATTGAATTTGTTGGAAGGAAAAGATTTCCAGATAAATTCTAAACTGTTGCTTTTATTTCAGTGAATAGACATTCTGAGGATCAAGCCTTTATACTTGCAAAAAGCTTTTACATAGATGATCATTTAAAAAATGGGCCAGGCACCTGTGCTGAAATAGTACTTGAAT
This sequence comes from Magallana hongkongensis, assembly GCA_016163765.1. Classification (NCBI taxonomy): domain Eukaryota; kingdom Metazoa; phylum Mollusca; class Bivalvia; order Ostreida; family Ostreidae; genus Magallana; species Magallana hongkongensis. The sequence continues at coordinate 33,602,561 of WFKH01010211.1, forward strand.
TAACTAAGTTGTACATGTCTGTTGTCATAAAAACTAATCTCAAGATTATTATCTAAATCTCTTCATAATACATTCTTTGGATGGGCATCAATGCATCCAATTTTTTTTTTTTTGGGGGGGGGGGGGGGATAATTTTCTCATCAACTTGGACTGAGTTGATTACGCAGCAATGAGCATTGAGAAAGTAAACATGTAATACTAACTTTTCTAGCTTTTTTGGCATTCCAATTATCAATTATGACAACTGCACCTTCTTTTATGTAATATGATACATGAATGTTCAAGTAAGTACTATAAGCTACTTCAATTGCATTGAATACAATGTACAACAGACTTGAACATAAAATTCAGATCATATGGGATCAATACTGTTTTGTTAATAAATGTAGACAACAAAAGAAACTGCAGCCATATGTAGCATAATTTAACGGTACCATAAGGCCTTATACTTCTACCTGGGATACACAGACCATGCTGCTGACCACATTGCTGACCTACCGTGAGCTAAATGGTTGCCTTGTTTACCCCCACTCAGATTCTTCTTCAGAAACTCATAGCACGCAAAGTAGAAAGCATGTGCTGGTCCAGCTCCCAGTACAACGATGGGGGCCCCCTTCATGGTCCTCATCATCCCCTCATGGCGGATGATGGTGTTAAATGCATCAAGTACACTGCGGTAGTCAGCCTTTGGATCGGGTACCAGAGATTGCATGCGTGTCTGAAAAAAAAATTACAGTACTTAATATAGTCACACAGTACATATCTAATTAAAAAAACTCTGTATACATGTATGTACATTTTAATTCTTGTATTTATCTTTTCAATATCCATTAATTATTTTCATGATTGAAAATTAAATAAAGATACAGAAAAAAGATCAAATAAAATCACCCAGATTAACATCAATGATAAACATAAGGAATTACTTAGTGTAGAGGCATGAGAGCAAATTTCTGATTCAATATGAACCATTATTCTCTTTGATAAATAAAACTTTGACCTTTTAATTTGAATATCATTTCCAGTGAAGCTTTCTCAATCTAATGAAGTTTGAAATCTCACTAAAACAAGTTAGATATCTAGTTCTATTGAGATAAAATATCAGTATAAAAAGATATCTAACTTGCAAAAGTTGGATAATTAACTTGTTATAACAACATACTAACTCGTTATATAAATGCACTATGTGGGACAGTTTACAATTTGAATATTGTCACATTGTTCTCCTAAAAATGCATTATTTTAAAATATTTAATATTAAAATATTTGTGATGGAACAACACTGCATTTAGTATTTTGTCATGCCCACATCCCACCCCATTTTTCATTAAAGATTATTATCTAAGCACCTTTAATGGACATATTAAAAAATATTGGAGAGGTTTTTTTTTATTTATTAAACTGATATTTAACTAATTGATAAATTCATCAAAAAAAAGAACATTTCTGTACAAAGGAGAACTTTTCTGTACAAAGTAGAACTTCAAATAATTTTAAAAAAGAGGGAAAGATGAATAACATCTCATCATATTGGAAAAATTAAGTATCTGAAACTCATTATAATAGGATAATTAACTACTAGAAATAATACATGTAATAAAAATAACTTATTTGATAAAACATGTTTATGGACTTGTTATATCTAGTTACAAACTTAATTATAACAAGACAATGATCTCATTATAACAAGATATTGACCTCCAAATATAACAAAATAACTACCTGACTTGTTTTAAAAAATAACTAAATCGTTCAAATGAGATAATTTACATGTTATAACGAGGTTCAAAATTGTTTTAACGTGATAAAAACTCAGCATATTAAGATTTCAAACTCATTATATTGAGATAATTATCTTATTATAATGAGTTATTTGGGTTTTGTTTTTTTACCTTTTTAAGAATTAGCGAAGAAAATGAAGACTTTTAATAAATTAATGTAAAATTTGCAATTTGAGCTCTTTTTTGAGTATACTGATTACTGAGCAAGTTTTTTTCAAATATGATATAGCACAAAGGTATTGCCCAAAACCTGAATATTGTCATTTTAGTGATATTTGAGGTATTAACATTTAACATAACCAGAAATTTGTTTGAGAGATGTACTGTATACAATATAATCATGACAGCAGTCACTTAACATAACACATTCATCAGGAATGAATCTTTAGGATGGTGATCAGTTAAACTGATGAGATGTCAGGCAGTCTTATATATACAAGATACCACGAAGGTAGTGGAGCAGTAGTTTCTCTTATCTCTGAAGAGTTTAAAGCATTATGTAAGGCTTATCACAAGGTTAAGGACACGTGGAGGGGTGACGTCCCACACCCAGCCCCTGTCCCTGACCCCATGCCTCTCTGGGGGTCATTTCCCACTGTAACACACACCTTCACACAGTCCACGGGGTACATAACACTGTGCTCTAGGACACCAGCCGCCGATCCCGCTAACATATGCGTTGTCGGTGTGGAAGTTGGTGGAAGGCTCTCATATGGATCCTCGTAGTCCATTGCATATGTGAGCCTTGTTTACATATGCATAAGGTAAACCATATGAGAATAAAACTTTTCACACTCAGAACCACGATGAAATCTCCACTAACTTCTTCACAAACCACTTGTTCTCAATTTTAGTCACTCTCCCCTTGCCATGCTTGCGAAACATCCGATAAAATGAAGAACCAAATCCGGACATGACCATCCGGAAGTAAAATATACATGTATATTTTATCATCTTTTAATAAGCTCTCTATCCAGGCACGTGGCATCGGGGGGGGGGGGGGGCAGGGGGCCTGCCCCCCCCCCCCCACTTTTTTTCAGAGCAAAATTTTTTATGAAATTTACATACAGAAAATTGAATTATGATATGGAGTTGGCCCCCCCCCCCTTTTTTGGGAGATGTAGGATCCTAAAAAAAATGGAAGAGTGAAAATAAGGAAATTAACAGTGAAATTGAAGTTATAGATAGATTAGGACTTTCATGATTTGCGATTTTCGTCGTTTTGTATTTGGTTTTTTTTTTTTTTTTTTTTTTTTTTTTGTTTTTTAAATTTTTTTGGTTGATTCTCCCCCCCCCCCCCCACTTTCAAAAACGATGCTACGTGCCTGATATCTCAATCACTTTTAAAAAAATTCTTTGCACAATATTGATAAAATTTAATCATTACATAAACTTTACAAATCTGGAAAATTGTGCTGGATGTCAAGATCGTTACAAGAAAAAAAAAGTTAACAAACGAAAATATATCTTTATTCTTTATTCTCGCCTTCTATTAACTTCATCTCGCCTTCTACTTACATAAGGTACCTAAAATAAGTTTATAGTCTCAGATGGAATTCTTCTCAAACCAACATTTTCGGGTTTTTTAAAAATAATTATTTTGCATCGGGATCGGAGTAAGTGAAGGACTGTTCGCCCCAAAAGACCGTTCGCGCTGAGACGTTTCGCCCCGAGACGTTTTGCGCCGTTAATTATATGGTAATGATCATGTTATTATTTAATTAATAATTATTATCATGTGATCAGGTGATCATACTGAAATAATTGTATATGCCCCCTGAGGGCCTTTGATTGGTGTTTCAAGTTTCAAGTTCTTTATTCCAAGAGACAAATAAATCTCATAGATTAAACATGTGGACAATGTGTATATATACATATTAAATACAGTAAGTTAGCGACATACAAAGTGTACATAATCAATTTTGATTATTCACATGAAGAGTTCGATGCTTGTTTGCATAATATAAATAATTCCCTAAATTACACAGTTCTCTAGTATTTGAAGTAGATATAGTAACTGTATCGGTGAATCAGTAAACAATTTATAAATTTATATTTGGGGTGGGGTGGGGGTGGGGTGGGGATATTTTTATATAATAACATGATGCTTTATGATATCAGTATTGTGATATAGAAATAAATTAATTGATCATCACGGAGAAGGTCTCTTCGCACATGTAACCACTAGTTTTCATAATTAATTAGAACCGTTTTAACAAGAGCTTGGACTTTGGGTAGTACGTGACAAACCCCGATTTGATGAAGGCGGGGTCTACTCATGGTTAACTGTCCAGTCATTGGCTAATAGATATGAATACATTGAACGCAATGACACTCGTCCGACTTCATCCAGGGATGTATATTTCGCTGAAACAGCGTCAATTTCACTCAACAGAGCAGATCTTGGCAAACAACTTTCCGGTTTTGACAGTCTATGAATATTAATGAGCTTCTCTTAGCGAATTAGAAGAAAGGAGGTCAATTATTTGAAAGCTTGTTTTGATGAGCAAACAAGATAGTAACATCCCACCGAAAGTCCAAGGTCTTATTAAAACGGTTCTAATACCCGTCTCATAATTTATTTTTCCTCTTTAACTTGACATGGAGAGTCGCAAAAATTAGTTATAACACCTTGATTAGAAAACTAAATCAGACACTTAATTATGATTGCTGAATAAACATAATTATATCTGCACGTGGAAAATTATTTTATACATTTAATTAAGTTATCAGTCAATATGCAACAATAAGCATGATAATTTTTAGAAAGTGTTTTAATAAAGCCAATAAAGTCAATATTAACCTTATATAAATATTTATCTTAAAACATCGCAATATGTATCGTTATAAATAATGAACATTTAAACCGCCGCGAAATGTCTCAGCGCGAAAGGTCTTTAGGCGCGAATCGTCTCGGTGCGAATCATCAATAGGAGCGAAACGTCACGTTACCTAAGTGAATAGGGGGCGCTGTCTAAACCGGAAATGAATTATCGGCGGACTATCGTATTAATTGAATGAATGAAAAACATAGAATGCCTTAATTTTCGAAAATTGAAACTGCATTAGATCGCTTTACATACTATATATTATAGTGGATATGACGAAACGGAAGGTAAAAGTGATATAAGCCTCAGTTTTCATCCCTTATAGTAGCTATGTATCTAAAGCAATAGGCTTTACTGAGCTTGCACAAAAAACAAAACTAGAAATTAAGTTGGTTGTTGGTTTTTATGTTAAGACCCTGTTTTGTAATAAGTTTGTTTTTTGTTCGAAACTTTTCGTCAATACCGAACGCTAATGTTGTATAGAACTATACTTTATTTGACATTTTATACATGCATTTCCTTGATTTAATTCAGCTTTGATGTGAAATTTGAACTGATTTTATCATATAATTTGAAAAAAAACAGTCTCATAATTCTAACATTTTTTAGAAATCGGCCCAAACTCAATACAGGTTTGAATAAGGTTATTCAATAGTCAATACCGAACGCCATGTCCTCAAATTTAGACATTTCCCGGAATAAATTTAGAGGTTGATCAAGCATGCGTGTTATGTTTAGTAAGTACTCGCTAGTTCCAACTGAATACAGGTTTGAATAAGGTTATTGAATAATCAATACTGAACACCATGTCCTCAGATTTAGACACTATTATTCATTTATCAGTGTTGTGTGCTGTTCACTGTTTGGTTGTGAACATACTGGTGGTTTTATTCACGTTTGGTGTTCAAATGCCTTTATTATAACCTAAATTTTAGATTTAGCTTACTTAAGGAAAGTCCGCATCATGTTAACCAATGAGGCTTTTACTCTGGCTTGTGACTTCATAAAATCATTTAAAAAATTCTTGTAACAAAAAGTCTGCATCAATTTATGTGCTCAGGTGTTTAACAAAAAAAATTAAAATCAAATGCATCCAGGAAGTCACAAATATTTTTCCCATTGAATTATGACTAGATGATTAAAATTAATAGAGTGCAATGTAGCAATAACTGTTTTAAACTGTTTTCCCTAAATCAAATGTTTTAAGGTTATATATGATTATTGTGGTTATACGTGTATTTGAAACAACAGAATTAAATTCTCACAAGACCATCTAAGATCGTGAATCAATGAAATGTTATGTCTAATAAGGAAATTATGCTTTTATTGTATGGTTGACCAGAAAAATATTATGTGAATTTTCTTTATTTATATTTAATTTTTTTTTGGGGTTGCAGAGAGGAGCGAAAGACACCTCTCATTCTGAGGAGAGTGAGGGCTCTGTGGTGGACAGTGAAGCAGAGAGTGTCGCAGAGTCCAGGGTCACCCGGAGGTCAGCTGCAGGTAACAAAAATCAGAACCGTTAACTGAAAACTAAAGGGATCTTCCTTGGGGATCAAATGTCAACACTCAGTGGGGTAAACTGATTAGACAGTTTGCCAATTTCTCCAAGATACATGTAGTAGTTTCCCCCAGAGCTTAGATTAATCCTTTATGTGACACATTAATTGATTCAAATTGGTCACATAGTTTAAGAGTCTGTTGTGTAAATTGAATAAGTCACATGGTTAGGTGTGTTAATTTTGTGATGCATATATACATGTATGCTTGTAATAAATTCATACTCTATGTCATGTAGTAGTTTACATTTGACTGTTTACACCAAAAAAGGAAAGAGTTTGGATTTAATTGTAATTTTTATACAAATATGATTTTTCTTCTTGAGATCTATGAAATGCCATGGTTTGTATATACTATTATATTCATAGGAGTATTTACTAAATTTCATTGAGTTGCTTTTACATGTAATACATATACCATATTAACTTTAGGTTTGAGATAATAGAATCTTCAAAGATAAAATTTTGAGTATTTTGAATATACTGTACAAATACACTTTTTAAAAACTTTTTTTCCTTTGTATAAGAAGTCAAATATGCAAAATAAATTCCATTGCATATATTTTTTTTCAATCTCTCACAATAACGCGTATGATTTTCAATCATATTTCATGCCATAGGTAGGCTTACATAGAAAATAACATATACCTAATACCTACCTGGCAATTACTTTAACACCAAATTTTAAACCAATTGGCAAACATAACAATATGGAACATCCGTCTGGTTTGTGTGATCCTTTATGTCAGAACTATATTTTTAGGTCATTTGCAAATGGTATATTTCAGTGGCATTATCACTTAACATAAACCAGTAGACTATTGTAAAACAGAAGTATCTGAATTAAAGAAAGCATTGAGACTAATCTCTTGTAAATTAAGAATCCTTTAATTTGTCAATTCTCAGTGATACACAAAAAACCTGAAGAAGCTGTATGTATGACACTGGTTTTATTTATATCATCTACAGGCCTGAATTCTCCACATCCAGTGGCACCACCCAAGAAAAAAAGAAAGAAGAATCTCTCAGAGTCCTTATCAGAATCGGAAAGTGAACCACCTGCCCCCAAATCCAGTCGAGGCAAGACGGCCAGTGTGGCAAAAAACAAGAACAAGACTAACAGTTCTCGCTCTAGCGGTAATTCTAGTGACTCTGACCGGGCGGTCAGTGACAGCCCGGGCAAGGGAAAATCAGACTCTGGTAAAAACAGCCGGGGAAAAGACAGCCGCAGGAGTGGGATAAGTGAAAGAACTGTGACACCCAGAGGAAAGTTTCCCACACCCTCAAGACAAGGAAAGTCTTCTAAAAAACAGACAATGGAGTCCTCTTCAGAGGACGGCCTGATGTCCATGTGGACAGAGAAAAGGGCCACCCCTAACATGGACTATAATGAGAGTAATGCCAAGTGTCCACTCCCCGGTTGTGATTCTAAAGGTAAGTTGTCAAGAAAGAGTTCATTACATATGTAGTAGAATGTGTACTGGTATTAGATTTAGAAGCAAACTGATTTTCAGAAGGGGTGTTATACATAGATTAATGGGGAATTGAATGGGCAAATGATCTATTTAAAAGAGAATGAGGAGGAGATTAGGAGGGAAAAATTGCTTTTGAATGTCTAGCCTTTTTGGAAAAACAGGAATTATTATGAATAACAATTTGAAATTCTGCTTGTGTTTGTTAGGTTTTTGTTTTTGGATAATGTGCAACTTTTACATCTTGTATTATTAATATGTTAGAAATTTTTTTTTTTAAGGTCATTTAACTGGAAGACACGAGACTCACAGAACATTAGCATCATGTCCACTGTATCACAATACTTCAGCCGATGAATGCAAGGTATCCATGGTTATTGGAGCTTGTTAACAAGCTTATCTTTTAAAGCTAGTGCAGTTGTTTGCAAAAAAATAATGAAAAAACAATAGATGAAAGTGTTGTGTATTCTTTTAATTTCTGATTGATTCTTATCTCTGTTTTCATTGTTTTTTTTAGCCATACAACATCATTATTACGATATTCATTGCTAGAATCTAATATTGAAAGTAGTTTTATGACCAAAAGTGTGTTCTAAAATACTGAAATAGTTGTTATAATATGTGAAAAATAAATTTTGTTTGCCTTGGCTTATATAGTGCCAAGATAGTACATTTCCAAGTCACGTTGCAGAAATTTACATAATGCAGGATAAATGTAAATTCCTATTCCGGATTCTGAGCGTGCATGTTTCCAGTGAAACGAATTAAAGATAACATGCTGTAAATACAATATTATGAATCACATGTCTCATTGTCTGACCTTATTTATTTTTGTCAAAATAGAAAAAATATGATGACCGCCAGAAGCAGCAGGAAGAAAAAGATAAAGTCCAGGATACAACTACAGGAAAGAGAGATATGAGACGATTGGTAAGGCGCAAAATCACAACATTTCTTTGTAAAATATTAATTTATTTCTTTTTAAGACACTTGGTCCTTCTATTGATTCTAGAAAGTCCTTTTATTACTTAACTGTAGATAATTTTAAAACTAACTTGAATAATCTTTAATTTTGTGTGACATATGAATAATAGATGTTGTTGATCAGAAAATGTTCTGGTTTCTTATGTTTTGCAATTGAAAGGGAAATCTTAAGGAATTATTTTTAAAAATCGTATAGTCTAGTTACCAGTAAATCAGAAATATTGAAAAATTTGAAGAATGGTGAAACAGGTCTGATCTTGAACAATTTGCATTATTTATCATATAATGGTGAATATTAAAGTTAAAATCATGCCTGCTTTCCAGGTCCAGACCAATGAGCAGAAAGAAAAAGTGCGAGTGGTGCGAGACGAGAGGAAGAAATTCAAAGAGATTTCCGAGGACCTGAGAAAGAAACACCGTGAACACAAGGAGAACTTTGAGCGAGCCAGGGAACCACTGCTTCAGGGTCTGGCTTCCAAGAGTGATCTGAAGCTGTTTAAGGAAGCCCAGGCCAAGGCCTGTGAAGTATTGGTAAGAGCAAGTTCTATGACATTTTACTATAGAGTCATTTTAAATTCATGTAGGCAAACTTTAGTCATTTTTGTCATCAAATCACAGCCTTCTTGGGAAATTATTTCACAGAGAAAAGATTTTCTTCAGTATAAATAATTATTACTAAAAAAAGTATGTTATATATAGGGACTTCGTTGGGAAATGTGCCCACCAAATCAATGGATTTTGATTCCCTATCTGAAATCTGCTGATTTCACATTGATTCCTTGATTTTTCATAGAGACTTTGTTTATTTTTTTTAAAGGAATAGAAACAGGCTTTACTAGAAGAGATACCAGTAACCTATTTGCTGTTGTAGAGGGAAAAACCCTGTTAACTATCGCACATTGACTTATATAATCGTATTTTTTATACACTCATCCAATCCAATAGTGAACTGTATTGATTTCTAAAATCAAAAGAATCATCAAAATCAGGCACAGATCTGTCTTCTTAATTTTATGCATACAAGTAATCTTATTTTTGCACTTATTTGAATTCAAAATAAATTGATTATGACCATAAATCTTTACAGGAGCATGAGATTACTACCCACTACTCCAGGAATGATCTGCAGGAGTACAGGATCAAAAAGCTGGAGATCGGCCGCTTCGAAATGTCCACATGGTATTCCAGCCCGTACCCTGAGGAGTACGCCCGCTTGCCCAAAATATACCTGTGCGAGTTCTGTCTCAAGTACATGAAGACCTCCACGATTCTCAGGAGACACATGGTAGGTGTAACGTGAATGTGTATACTTATATGGCGATTTGGGTTGTGAAAGAGTAGTGAATTGAATAAAATTAATTTTGTTCTCTTTTTTTCAAGGCAAAATGTGTATGGAGACATCCACCAGGAGATGAAATCTACAGAAACAAAAATATTTCTATGTTTGAAGTAGATGGAAAAAGAAACAAGGTAGAAACGACAATACTCTTTTCATATAAAAGTCAAAATTTGAGATTGCATTTTACAGTGTGGTTCAAAGCTAGCAAAATTTCTTGGATTTTATGATGTAGTTCTGTGATCTTATTACTTTGAAAGTCTGCAGATTTATACAAAATAAGCTCTGTTCTTCTGTAGGTTTACTGCCAGAACCTCTGCTTACTGGCCAAGCTGTTCCTAGACCACAAGACTCTGTATTTCGATGTGGAGCCATTCTTGTTTTATGTCATGACCGAGAATGATAATCATGGCTGTCATATAATCGGCTACTTCTCAAAGGTTAGTAAATCTGGGAGTTTCTCGTCGCATCATTAGCGTTTTCAATATTTACATACACAGTTAAGCATCTCATATGTTACAATTTGTTCTAAACAAAAGTTTTATTTTTTTTAAACAGGAGAAGAATAGTTTCTTGAACTACAATGTGTCCTGTATATTGACATTGCCCCAGTACATGAGACAAGGATATGGAAAAATGTTGATCGACTTTAGTGAGTGTTTAATGATAAATTTTCAGAATGTATTTAAGTTCTGTTTTAAATTAAAAAAAAGGTATAAAACGTTTATAATCTACATGTATGCAAATCAAGACGATCAGGGCTCACACTGGCTCAAAATTTTGTGTCGCAACCTTTCGCGTAATAAATTGTTTTTTCTATCATAGTGTTTATCACCATACTAGAATACTAGTTTTAGATCCTAAATGTACATATTATATTCATACCCAAAACTACCATTTTATTATTAAATTATTATAAATATTTATAGAAATGTAATTAATTATGGATCTATATGGTTGTGAATATTGACATCTCGTGACAAGTATAAAGCTTTTTAGATCTTTTTAGAAAATTAATATTATACAGATTTAACTTTTAATTTATTTTCCTATGATGAAATTTAAAAAAAAAAAATAGAGCAAGAGAAGAGGTCAAATTTGCTGTATTGTAATTTTATTCAATCCAAAAACATGATTGTTATTGCATCTACTTGGCTTGTTGATTGGCGTATGAACATCATATCTAAGTAGATATATGTAGTTTGTGTTGATTTCGGGAACCGAGGAAATTCTGGCTGAAGATGGCTAAGGGTAAAAATTGTGATTTACAGTCCAGATTATCATTCCAAATCATACTTCTTTTGTTTCAAATAATTAGTAATTGAACTGTGACATTTTAGCTAAATTTAAATGTAAAAATTCCAAGTTTGCTACATAATTCTATTTATAGACTACCCTTACGATGTCAGAATTTTAAGTCTAAACACCTTGTCAAAAACACTTACTTAACAATTCAAATTAAGTAATTTTGATCAACCATATATCATATCTTAAACCAGTTACACTTTTTCAAAATATTTATTTTATTTTATGCATTTTTTTGTTGCCTGTATCCACATTCTTTGTGAAATGACGATCACAGTGTAAGCTCAGTTGATGAAAGCATTAGATATGTCCGTGGTTAATTACAAATCCATTTAGCTGTATTAAGGTGTGAAAATCACCTATCATTTTTTAAAGACAGTTGTGTATACCCAGCTTACAGATGGCTTCCACCGTTTACCTGTGTCATTGTCTTAAGTCAGTCAAGCGTAAAGTCCAGCTACAGACTGTCGCTTGGAAGAGATTATGCAATCAAAACAAAAGGCTAGGTGATTTTCAATGAAATCTGGGTGTCGCATTTTACAAAAAACTGTCGCATTTAATTCTGAAAAATCGCAAAAAGCGACAAATGCGATGGGCAGCGTGAGCCCTGGACGATGTTATACTTTTTGATTGGTCTAAACCGAAATGCTTTGAAACTCAAATTGCAGTCAAATAAATGAACAGATTTAGTTCAAATTTTGTGTATGTTTGTGTAATACAGTATACAGGTATTAGATTGATAATTTAGGAATTTTGTGTAATCAATTGATAATCAATTACTTGGATTTTGTTTATTTTTTTTTTCATAAAGTGATGGCAAATATTTTGTCTTCAATTTTGTAGGTTATTTATTAAGTAAAACAGAGAACAAGATAGGCTCGCCCGAGCGGCCACTGTCTGACCTGGGTCTCATCAGTTACAGGAGTTACTGGAAGGACGTGCTGCTGGGATACCTCCACAAGTACCAGGGCAAGGAAATATGTATCAAAGGTAGGGAGAGAGGCCCACAGGATGGGTGCGTGTTTTGCTCCTCTACCAGTTTAGCTTTTATGATATATAAATATCTGATGTTAAATATTGTAGATGTGAGCCAGGAGACGGCCATTAATGCTAACGACATTGTCAGCACTCTTCAGGCCCTGGGCATGCTCAAGTACTGGAAGGGCAAACACTTAGTACTTAAGAGACAGGTATTTTTATTCTTTTGAATTAAACATACCACAAACCAGCACTGCTTTGTCTATTCCAGTAAAAATAAAATGCTAAATTTGTTAATCATCTCTTGTTAATGTATCATTTTATGTGTAAATCAAAACAATAAAAAATTATTAAATGGATGATCTCAATTAAATGTAATGTTAAATAAATAGAAACAGATCTGTTATGCCTCAGTTATAGAAGGGTGTCAGTTTCATTTAATTTTCATAATGATACACAAATCATTATGATAGATAAATTGTTGTGCTCGGTAAAATTCAGTTTTATAAGTCTTCAGTACAGATGATAACCCATTACAATTTGTCTTCTAGGATCTGATCGAAGATTTTTTGGAGAAGAAGGCCAAGAGACCCACAGACAATAGAGCCATTGATTCAAACTGTTTGAAGTGGATACCCCACAATAAACGGACTGCACCACAACAGGCGTAGTGATAAGGACTCTGGATGTGAGGTTTCATAGAGGAAGCAGCAGTGCCATGTTATCTTTGTTTTTATTATGTTGTTACTCCAGTTCAGTTACCTGTACATTGCATATTGTTAAAATATTGTGTAAATATATGTATATACTGTACATACAGTAAATTCATTAGTTTTAGTCTTTAGATTAAAAAAAAATCAGGATTGCTTTTCATTTGTTTAAAGAATCTGTAATTTGTTGACTTGCAAGGCATGTGAACACTGTGTTCATTATCCAGTCTCTCTCGCTGATACATGTACATGTACTTGGATTTTTGTTCAGCAGTGTAAGGTAAAATGTTCCTCTTAATATAATATGAGAGGGACAAAGCTTGCTGTGTTCAGTAAACAGAGTTATACGTGTACCGGTCTGCAAAGTGAGGCTGAACTTGCGTGCATTTGATTTAATTTTAGATTATGTACAGTTATTTCATGTATTACAAAGTTAAATTTTGATATGACTGAACAGAAGTGTATTTAGTTAAAATGAAAATTTAGTGTTGAACAAAATTAGGATGAGTGCAATTTTGGGGATTTTTGATTTCCATTACCAAAAGATTTATATGTATGTACATTGTATATATAAAATACTTTTTATTCCACATGGGATATGATGTCATAGAATTGTAGCTTGAATGACTACATTGATTTCAAAACTTGTTTTAAATGATTTCTCTTTTTAAATTTTAATTTTTTTAGTTTACATAAAAAGTGTATGTCAAACATCAATATTTTAATAGCTATAACAAATTCTTTAAAAGCTGCAAGATAAATGATAATCAAAGCAGACTTTGAAAGTATTTAAATTACATTTATTGAATATCAAGTGTATGTTACTTTGTTATGGTTAATATACTGGGGGTTTTTTACACTTGAAGAATGAGTAGTAATATTCCAGTATTTCTTGCTTTTGCAATATGAACAATATTCTGTACCTGTGAATTACTTTGGGATTTAAGTGAGTCATTGAATGTATATAGATGTACATGCATTTAGATACAGTGGTCTTGTGATAAAAAGTAATATTTATTACATTCTTCAATCTTCATTATAAATGTGAGTAATATACCTTTTCATTGAAAATGTACTTGTTGTTACATAGAGTTGATTGTAACTTTAGTGTAAAACCCTGTCCCCATTTCTTTTCCAAAGTTACTGAACTATCATTTTTAATAAAGTGAATTTTTTTTAATAATCCTTGCTTGTTTTGTATTTGTTTTTTTTTTAAGAAATATTATTTTATTGTCTTATATTTTTTGTCTCATAGTATAAACATGTAATAAACAATATATAAGATTAGAAAATGTATATGTTTCCAAATTCAGAAGCGATAGAAAATAAAGAGCAATGTTGCATGAAGAATCTCATCCCAAAAGTTAGGGTTGTCAAATCATTAAATTGTCACTTGTATTGACCTTATTAAAAAAAAATCAAAATTCAAGGTTAATATTAGTTTATTAATAAGACTAACATTAAATTTTATAATTGCATCAGGTTTCCAGCTAGCTGCTCTATTTCTGCATAGTTTATAACCCCAAGCTGTAGTTCGAGCCACGTTGTTAATTTCAATGTTTTACCCATCTGGCATCCAAGCCAGTCGAGCGCATTAGTATTGCTAGATGCATAATCCGTCCAAGTTTGGTGAAGATAGGACCAGTAATGTCATAGATAAGGCCATCAAAGGGCACCTTCTCCAAAAACTTAAACCTCTTCAAGCATCTGGAAATTTATGGCTTAGATTCAGCATCCAAATATCCCCTGATGCACCAACCAATTTTATTACGGACCAACAGACAAACAAATTTAAAATGTCTTCGTTTTTAGTCCAGTTGAAAATGCATGCAAACTATTAAGAGTCTTCCTACTACAGCCTCAGTTAAAGCTGAACACCGCTCGTAAATAGGCACTGTCCGCCATATTCCGTTATCCCTACAACCCCTTTATAAGCTGCAGACCTCGTAGCAGTTTAAAGTATTTTGCTGTAGAGGACTCACCTATGTTTCAGGTGTGCAATCGGGTGTAATGAAATCGGAGGGTTTATATACCAGGTATTTGTGTGACGGTGCCTATTTACGAGCGGTGTTCAGCTTTAAATTACATGCAATTCATGAATTTAAGAAAAACAAGTTTTTTGCTGAAGAAAGACTGACATACAGACTGGCAGAATGACAGTACCAAGTAAACAAAATCTGATCTTAGCGAGAACCTGTCCTTTGTTATAGTATAGTAGTTATTGTGGGTTTTTTTATTAGTATTCAGTGATATATTCGAAGATATTGATTTTGCAACCGTACATGTGTATTCGATCCCAGTTTAATACAGATATCATTGTAATACAGGTGATTTCATTGGACATCCAATGAAATCGCTCGCATGACCAAATTGCCCGACGTAAAAGAAAGAAAGAAAGAAAGAAAGATAGGTAAAAAGCAGGCATTTCACTTATTTATAACCAGGTTCTTGGAAAGGCCCAACCTTGACAGAATTTATTTGAAGCGAGCGTTTCTCGGGAATTGTATACCGTGCCTTCAACCCAGACAGGAAAGTAAGAATGGAATATATTCACAAACCTTGCATATTTATTTGTATGAATAATTCTGTTGCTTGATTATAAATTACCTATGGATGTTATTGGTATTTTTTTTTTTTACTTTAGAGCCAGACAACTATCAGCATTGTGTGAAGGCCGTTATCGTTTTCCTCGACGATGTCCCGGTCAAAGGTAAGACAAATATTTATGCGTGATATATATCTTTTTAGATTTTAGGTAAACTAAGTATGCTACAACATTAATGTAAAAACTGAAAGCAATTCGTAATTATTAGATTTGTCCAATATCATTGACCCGTGATTGTTCAATATCATTGCCCCGTGTATTTAAGGATTTTGTCTTTACACAAAATTATGTTTCACGCAACAAATGGATTAAATTTTTTGTGTACAATATTTTGAAAGAGTGAATATCAGAATTCTTTATAATCATATCAAAGAGTAGAGCAGAAACGATCACCAGAAAGTAATGAGGAGAAGAACAATTTTATCATTTCGCTTGTTGAACTTTATAATGAAACAAAAGTTCTGTCGGTATCCATTCAACATCACTGGGTGTGTCTGTCTGTCTGTATGTGAATTACTTGTTCATGATGATCTAATGTGCATATTGTTGGGTTTTTTTTTTCCATCACTAATGATGCTATAATAACTTAACAATGAATAAGGTCTTAGTGTTCACCCTCTAAAAATCGTGGTTACCTATATAGGCAACAGACAGCTACTCTTATTATGTATGTTGTCCATTATAAAATACTACCCAAATTTTGTACTGCCTTGAATTTTAAGCTATGAAAATTCAATAGCTCTTCTCAAATTTCAACTTAACAAAGGGTTTATCTTACACAGACTTGGGTTTTACAATTAAATGTCCATGTATGAATTCGTACGTAATCTTAAGACCTCCTTCTTATAATATGTTTTTTTTTAAAAGTAAACTCCACAAACAGTATTGAAAAAAATGTTGATTCTTTTAGCTACAAATTCATACATCGCGAGTACAGCCAAGTTAGACAATGGTATATATTGAGCAGAGATGACAGTTGGTGTCTGAGAAAATCTTTGACGGATCTGGTATACTCTTGGTACCAAACAAAAATACTTCTTGGTATGAACATGTTTTCTTTAAAGCAGGTCAGGTATCTGTAATACCTTCCTATATACATGTTAGGAAATTGAAACAAAAACAGGAGATGGATATACATTGTACATGTACATCATATCCCATACCAAACCTTGCGGAATTCTTCACAAATCTATCTAACAACCTTTTTGTAATCATGAAAAATAAATGCAAACCAACATTGTTCAAAAACAAAATTGTATAGAATTCAATGTGGAGTCGTTATTACAGTGTAAGTTTACTTTATTATTATAAATGTATTATTGTAAATAAAACACATTAGCAATTATATACTGTAACCCAACTTTTATTGGCGTACGAGAAAAAATTGCGAGGTTGACAAGAACGCACAAACCAGGAAATATATTTCGCAGTGGCCCATTCCTTCAGTGTAATTCGTGTTTGTCCTTCATTGTAACCCATGGTTGTTTAAGTGTATCTACATGTTTAGGCTCTGTCGTGAAAATTAGTCGACACGAACCAGTAGCCCTTTTCACAGGGGCTCGTCACGAAGTTTTTTCAACCTTTTATATATACCACC
>WFKH01010211.1:33622867-33636352 GCA_016163765.1 Magallana hongkongensis
CATGAATATCTCCCACTTCTGATAAATACTCTCCTTTGGCTAGAAAGCGAAGGGTTGTGAACACCTGAAATGAAGCACTTAAATTTATTTTTTAACTTAGGAGAGTAAATATACTATAGATAAAGGATGGATTGATATTCGGTACAGACAATATTTATTTTATATTTTAATATTCACTGCTTGGGAAAGATTCATTTATTACTTGCACTTGGAGTTGACATTATTAATTCCCTCCTTTTTTGAAATGTTGAAAGTGGTGTTGTATGTTGTATACTTTACAGATTCATTGTAAAAGTTAAGTGGATCATCAATCACATAATAAGTATTTTTTTTATTGTTTTTGTTCTCTTTGTTCAATTAAAAATATTATTGAATTGGCAGTCTAGATCATTTGGGCATTGAACCCATATTGTTACTGTTGGGGCCCTTGGGCCTCTTGTTTTATTCATATTACGGATCACATAGTTTTAAAAGGTATATAAAAGTAACAAATATTGACACTTGCCATATATCAAAACAATGGCTATATAAGCTGTTCACGTTAATTAAGAAGGAAATTACCGAGGACCGAAAATAGTAGTAGTAAAATTTCGCCAAGAACCGTGCGCTCTCTTGGAAAGTGAGTTAGAAAGAGGTTCAAGTTTCACTTGTTTGTATGAAGAAATTAAACTTACTTGAGTATGTGCAGGAATGGCACAAGAACGAGAGGTAGGGTGTTGTACGGCATTTCTGATCAAATCAGTTAGTTCTAATACCCTCCGTCTTAGAAAGCGGTACCTGGCAATCAACTCGTTGTCAGTAAACTTGTCCAGCGGGTCAATTCTGTCCCGGAACACTCTCTCTCTTCTCAAAGCCCGATCATTTTCGAAAAGGAGGAAAAACGCAGCCATTTTCTCTTTCAACAAATCTTACGACAAGAAATTAAACTTACGTTTATTTTTTTACACTTAAGTGAGGGTATAAGCTCTCGTAAAGTTACGACAAATTTTGCACGCAAGAATCTTGTAAGTTTTTT
This sequence comes from Magallana hongkongensis, assembly GCA_016163765.1. Taxonomy (NCBI): domain Eukaryota; kingdom Metazoa; phylum Mollusca; class Bivalvia; order Ostreida; family Ostreidae; genus Magallana; species Magallana hongkongensis. The sequence goes on from WFKH01010211.1 coordinate 33,623,883, forward strand.
TGTGAAAAGGAGTAAAATCTTAAGTTTTCACTTACGATAAAAAATAAACTTAAGTTTTTTTGTGAAAAGGGCTACTGTTTGTCACCAGTGATTTGCGAAATTAAAATTGATATATATGTACGCTAATAAAAGCTGATTGAAAATAATTGCTTTAGAAAATTCAGTAATAATAGTAATTTTATATTGATTTTTAGTAAGATATCAAGATATCAAGAAAATTTTTGATTGAAAAAAGAGATAAGCTTTATGCTTTAATTTGCTTTTCATTTTAAGAATCTGACCCTCAATTTGTCGTGGAGAAATGTAGAGAAAAGGTTGTCGTTGGTTTTGTGTCCTTGTCATTGTGTGTGATGGCAGAAACTTATCATTTGTCTCGAAAGTTCACTTGAAATATATTTGTCTTTTTCGGAACGATTTTTCTTCCTAAGCCATAATTTCAATTAGATGTTTTTTAGCTAAACCTCATTGTACCGCATAAATGTATCACAATAAATAAAAATAAGCCCTTTTTTACACAGTCACGTGCAATTTTATTAGACGTCTTATGAAATCGGTCGTATTTATAAAACTTAAAGTTACACACATCTAATAGTATGACACAAATACAGACGCGAATTCTTTGAATTCTTTGGAGCAATCTTAGTAGATCAAGTTTGTGCAATATAATAGGTAATATCAAGACTCTGTTTTTATACCATGTGCAAACGCTGAATAATTTTTTTCGGCAATATCTTTATAGGACGTATATATCAGGTATACAGACGTGGGTTTGCTTTCGCTACATGGCGTAGCATCCGGTGGAAGTTTTAGATATTTCTGTAACTCGAATCTGCAAACTTGAATTGTGATAAACCTTTAAATTACATCTTTTTTTTTTCGACGGCAAAAATCGGTCAAAACGTAACATCAAAATCCAAAAAGTGCTTTTTTGGGGGAAAAAGGTTGGAAAGGCATTTATTAAGTCATCAAAAGAACGGCTTTTTCTTATCAAATATTTTAATCACAACACTTTAATAAATAATAATAAAAAAGCCATGAAGCAAATACCTAACAAATCAAAAGCATCCCGAGACGTTGTTTGTGTTTACCTAAATAGTGTAAACAAATACACGGTTAACGTAAATATTGTGATATACATTAAAAACACAAAATAATTAAAAATTAAATAAATAGACATACGGTTCTTTGGACAAACTATCATCATTTTTTTTCGAGGTGGTTTTAACGTCTGTGATAGAGACACAATGTTATCCTATTAGCGGTACTCTATTGCTTATATTACTTCTGCCTGTAAAAGGGTAATCATTGTGGACGATTAGAACGCCAGTTGCTACAATTTAGCTAGCCTGGATTTCAGCATATGTGTTGTGGGTTTGTTTTCCCAATTAAAAAAAATAGAACATAGGAATACTTTTATTGCAGCGTTGATCGTTCAGTTTATGCAAAAGAAAACAACATGTAAAAACCTTTACCGCTTTTGTATACTGACGGACTTTAGAAACGCATCACTCCTTTTATCCCTATATTTATTTTTCTTAGCATATTTAAAACATCACGCGCCATCATTTTTAAAGTCCATCACCTGACTTACCTGCGATCGTTGTTTGCAAGATGTGAGTAGCATCGCACGAAACTTTCAGGGCCCGTTTTACAAAGATTCGTAAGTCCTAAGTCCTAAGTCTTAAATATTCCTAAATTACGGCTGCGTTCAAGATCGTAGCTGCTACGTAGGGCTACGTAGCAGCTACGCTGTTGAACGGTAAGCTAACCTAGCCACTACGTAGATATTCGTAGCTTAAATATTTTATGCTAAGCATCAAATTCAAGATGGTCACCTTAGTTACCACTTTGTAACAAACATGAAATCTATCAATTTATAGTGATATTTTCTTCATTCTATAAGTTATAATGAATTTTAACATGTATATTTCCGCTTGAAATTAACAAATTATGTCGATGTAATTAGTCTTTATCTGAATATTTCCAACTCAAATCAGAGACCTAGCGGCTAACCCAGCGGTCCGTTTGAAATATACCTAGATATCTCGACCTAGCGGCTAGGCTAGCTGCTGGGACCTTGAACGCAACCGTTTGTGACAACACCACGTCAACAAGCGTACATACGTCAACGTCATTTGCGAGAACGTTTTACGGCCGCTGCGACCACGGCTAAGCAAATTACGACGTCATGGTAGATATGTTCATCTTAGAACAGTTTCTAGAACATTGAAACGCCTGCAGGTCCGCTGCAGAAGACCTTACAAAAGTCGTGCTTTTCGATGGGTCAAGATTTAATGTTAAAAATGCAGACGGCAGATGTCGAGTTTACTGTCGTTTGCACTAACGTTATGTGAACAATTGTGTTCTTGAATGATACAGATTTGGTGGTGGTGGTGGTGGTGGTGTTGGTGGGGGGGGGGGGTGTGGCGTCATGGTCTGAGGTGCCATTAACCACAATTTTCGATCTCAATGAGTAATTTTGAACGGAACCCTCACTGCCAGGGGGCAAATTCTTCAGCATGTTTTAGCACCATTAATGCAGCAACATAGACGGGCAATGGGTTTATTTTCCAACAGGACAATGCGCGTGCGCATACGGCACGGTTGACACAAACTTTCATTCAAACGAATGGGATCACCTCCTTGATTAGCCCGCTATGTCCCCATATTTAATTCCAATCGAGCATTTGTGGAACGAGCTGGTTATAGACGTGTGCGTTGCCACCAGCCGTAGACTCAGAACCCGAAAGAAATTGGCAGAATATTGCTCAAAAGATCGTTCGAAGTGTCTGTTAGTCTTCACGCCTTCGCGCCATCATTAATGCTGATAAAGGTCATATCCGGTATCAGTGACCAAAACCGCATTTTTACGTACACCCACCATCCATTGACATTCATTTCAATTGTAGCCTCTTTTTTTTTAAATAAAAAACTTAATAATTGATCATTTGACATGGTTGATTATATACAAGATATAATTTGTTTATAAGATCGATGAATAAAATAACGATCGAAACAGAAAGTGTCAGGCATTGCGTTTTTTAAGGTCCGTCAGTATACATGTAATATTATAATTCTGTATTTTGGCAGGTTCCCGGTTACAGAGAAGGCTTGAATGTCTACCAAACGTTTACTTGTCCACGGACGGACTCGGCATGGACATCAGCGTCCTTGAGGATGAACTGTAATGTTGGAGGCGACCAGTCGAATAACCATTATTACTGTATCCCTAACGCCGAGAGGTCCCATTTTGTAGAGTTTTGTTACGATAGAGCTAGTATGAAGACCGAGAAAGGTGAGACATTCTAAGCAAGTTATCAATAAATATGAATGATATTAATTTCGATTTTTAAAATGCTTTTTATTTGACATGATGATATTCTTCTTCAATATTAATATTAACCAATTATTAACCGATACCAGGTAATTGCTGGGAATTAGGTGGAATTGGGTACCTAAACCAAGTCGACTGCACGAACTTCGTCAAAGGATGCCCAGATTACACGTACTTGAGCGAACGAGTTTACAAGAGTAAGTATACTATCTTCCTGTGGTCTTTTTCTTAAAATATTGTCCAATATTAGGTAATTGTTGAAACGAAAGTCATTATCTTAGATTTTCAAAAAATAAATTATAGCACTTCAATAGTAGATTAACTTTGCCAATCTAATTGTTACGAGAGATAGATAAAACACATCTGTTCGGTACAAATTCTTTATCTAAACTAACTCAGTTATTTACATGGTAACAACACATATACAATCATAACAATACAAAGTACACAATGACGTCATCACTATTATGACGTCATCACCATTATGACGTCATAACCAGGAATGTACACTGTATATTACATGTCATAAGTAGAATGTTATCGTATTCATAACATCCTCCGCAGGGCACAATGTTTCTGATGATTAATACGGTAGATATACGCGGTTAATGTTCCAATATTACAATTCAAGCGGATATAATTTCGATAAAGGTCTCGAAGTTACATGACCATTACTAGTTCTTATTGTCGCAGAACAAGACAAGTGATCCCTGCCTTCCACAAGTTCTGTAATTAATCCTAGTCTCCAATTCACTCTTGGGCAAATGTCATAAATTTGGACGACATCTCCAACCTTTAAAGTCTGGACGTTGTTCCCGCAATTACGATGGTATTCACGTAGACTTGTAAGATATTCGTGTTTCCAACGTTGGTGTAAATTGGCAAGGAGATTCTGTTTTCGAATAAAGGAATCTGTCAACCGGTTCTTGTCTGCTTCCTCTTCATCTTTCTCCAGGCCACAAAAGTATTTTGGAAGTGCTCGACGTCCATTGAGTAGAAGAGAGGGTGTCAATGGTTGTGGGTCATTGATATCCGAAGAGAAGTATGTAAGTGGACGGTCATTTATTGTTGCTTCTGTCTCGCACAGTATGGTACGAAGGGTTGGTTCACTCACTAATGCCTTTCCAAGTATTTTCCGTAGAGTTGTTTTTGTTATCCTGATTAGGCGTTCCCAAAAACCTCCATGCCATGGTGCACCTTTAGGTATAAACTTCCAGGTAATATAAACCAGTTTCCTCCATGATGGTACGTTGGGCAGGTAAAAATGTTGTTCCGTTATCTGAGTATATGATGTGTGGCATTCCTTTGTTGGTGATGAACCTCCTGAATGCTAATACAAACGTTTCAGTTGATAGATCTGGAACAAGTTCTAGATGAACAGCTCTGGTCGTTGCACATGTGAACAGACATATGTACATCTTTTTTGTCTGTCTATTTACTCGGACATTTAGGGGTCCTGCATAATCTACTCCAGCAGTTGAAAAGGGTATACATACTGATACACGGTCCTTAGGAAGTGGTGGTGGATCTGGTAATTGAAATGGTTGTCCAACTACCTTCTTGCATGGAATGCATTTCCTTAATACATTGTTAACACTCTGTCTTATGGCCGGTATCCAAAATGACTGGCGAATTTCTGTGATGGTTTGTGAACATCCTGAGTGTAAACTTCTTTTGTGGATATCCATTATTATCAAATCAGTAAATCTGTGTTTCTTGGGTAGCAGGACAGGATATTTTGCTGAGTCCTCTAAAGGAGAATTGTCAATTCTACCTTTACAACGTAATAGTCCTCTATCGTCTTGATAAATCTTCAGCTGTTTCTGTAGAGATGTTTGTTGTTTACCTCCATTCATGGCAGTAATCTCTCTTTCAAATTCGTTTTGTTGTACATCTTTGATCCAGAGTACTGTTGCTTCATTTATTTCATCTAGTTGAGGCAGTTTAACAGATTCCTGCCTTTCTTGACTGTTGTTTTCACTGGATGATTTGCAGACTTTTATGAATCTCAGTACATAACATGTAACTCTGAATAGTTTTTGTAGACTGCTGAATCGTGATATGTTAATGATGTTGCTGACTCCAGGAATGATGATATTCTCTGGTTCAACTTCCGGATTTTCATTGTCTGTGTAAGTTGTCAAAGTAGAGGTCCCTGAGATTTCCCACTGAGGGTATTTGGATGGTTCTGTTAACCATGTAGGACCATTCATCCAAAGAGTGTTATCTTTAAATTGTTTGTAGGAAATTCCCCTTGTCTGAAGATCTGCGGGATTGAAGTTAGTTGGAATGTATTTCCATGTATGTCCTTCTGTTGATTCTTCAATCACTGCTTTTCTATTGGTAATGAATTGATTCATTGACTTTTTCGAATGAAGCCAATGAAGGACAATTTGACTGTCACACCATAATGTTGTTGATTTCACGTTCAATATGCCATTCAGGTACTTGGCTAATTTGGCTCCAACTACTGCTCCCATCAATTCTAGACGAGGTAAGGTTGTAGGTTTGATAGGTGCAACTCGGTTTTTTGCCATAATCAGATGTGAGGTATTTTCTGTGACAAGGTATGCACACGCTCCGTAAGCTCTCTTGCTGGCATCTGTGAATATGTGTAGATTAGGAACCGTATGCTCTGCATCTGAATCTTCACATATATATCTTGGTATTGTAGTAGATGATGATTCAGCAAATTCCTCAGCAAGCTCAAACCATTTCTCCTGGTAACTTTCTGGAAGTCTTTCATCCCAGGTAACACTTTCTTGCCAGATATCTTGCATTAATAGTTTGGCTCTAATAGTGATGGGACTCAAAATTCCTAGTGGGTCAAAAATCTTGGATGATTGGCTGAGTACTTCTCTCTTTGTTGTAAATTTCCTATTGATGTCCAAGTCTAGTCTTGGAAAGGAAATCCGGTCTGTTTTTAGATCCCATCTCAATCCTAAGATTTTTACACTGTTGTCACTGTCAAGTACCCCTTCCTCATTTGCTTTGTGACACAGTCTCTTGTTGTTCGAATTCCAACCTCTTAAATTGAATCCAGCCTGTGCTAGAAGAACTCGAGATGTTTCATAAAATTTGAAAAGTGAATTTTCATCCTCAAAACTGGTTAAAACATTGTCTACATACAACGATTTGGACAATTCTCTTTGAGTTTCACATGGATTTCTTTCAAAATGCGTTTCCAATGTTTTGTTGAGAATGAATGGTGAACAAGTTGCTCCAAATAATACTACTTTGAATCGATAGGTAGAAATCCCAGCATCTGGATTTGTATAATCCGTCAACCAAAAAAATCTGGTCATGTCCCGGTCCTTTTCATGAAGTTTGATCTGTAAGAAGGCCTTTTCAATGTCGGTTGACACAGCATATTGTTTGGCTCGAAATCTCGTCAAAATCATCGGAATTTCATTGAGTTCTGGAGAGTGAGATTCAAGGCAGTCGTTTAGGCTAAGGCTTCCAGATTGTTTACAACTGCAGTCATATACTATCCGAATTGGTGTTGTACTTGAATCCTTTTTAACTGGATGGTGAGGAATGTAATGTACTTGCACATTGGGTGTGTCCTCTTGTTCTACTTTCTCAATGAATCCACATTTTTCCTGTTCCTTAATGATGTTGTCGTATGTCTTTAGCATATCTGGGTCTCGAGATAAACGGCGAATTACATTCTTTGTGCGTTCCAGTGCAATTATTTCATTTGAAGGTAAATTGCAGACTTTTTCTTTCCATGGTAACTTTGCTGTGTATCGACCATTTTCATAGGTAACATACTTCTGATCCTTAATTGGCAAATCAGTTGTTTTTTCCAGGCTTTCGAGGTCTTCTATTTTCCAGAACTTCTCTAAATTCAATTCTTCTGGGCGATGATAAGACAGTATGTTGTAAGAAGCAACATGATTATGTCTGGCACTTGAATGTGTTGGTCCTGAGAGTAGATAGCCAATTTTAGAACTTACAGCAACTGGTCCAGGTCCCCGTATGATGTCATTTCCAACAATGTCCCAATAGTGATCAACGCCGATTAGTAACGAGATATCAAATGTCGATCCATCATAGGAGTGCGCTAACTTCAAATATTTCAGATGAGGGAGGTTCTTGATTGGTACATGATGCGTATGGATTTTGGCTGCAATACATGGAACAACAACTACATGAATCTGAATTTTTTTTTCCAGAATCTGCAATCAGATATAAGGTAGAGGTTTTCAAAGTCCTCATCATTTCTTTTCCACCAAATGCTGCAATCGTCAGAGTTTCAGTTCCAGTGTACTTCAAGTTCAGATTTTCTGCTAATTCCTCTGTAATGAATGACCTCTGTGATCCCTCATCAAATAATATATTTGTGGCCATGACTGTTTCTCCACTGGTAACTTTGCCTGTTGCTGTTTTAAGTATTGTTTGAAAATTCGCCACTGAAGATGCATGTATTAGAGCTGTTGAAGAAGGGATAACTTTCTCGTATGTTGTTGAATCATGTGTTGTTTCCCTTGAGCTATTGCATAAGTAAGTATGGTGTCGTTTGCCACACTTTTTGCAGTTTCTCTTCGAAGGACAGTCCTTGACTCGATGTGATCCAAGACAGTTGAAGCATAATGATTTCTGCTTCACTATGATTTTCTTCTGTTCGCAGGTTAAGGTACAGTTGCCTCCCATGTGAGTTTTATCATCACAGAATACACAGGATTTGTTTTGGTTCTTGTGTGTATCTCTGGTTTCAAAGTTAGGATTGTGTTGAAAAAATTGCTGTCTCCTGTTGTTTGTTGGCTTTCCCTTAAATGCCTTTGTGTAAAAGTTTGCTGTTCGCTGACATGTTGAGTCGTTGTAATACCAATCTTCATCAGTGTTTGATCCAGCTTCAAGAATTGACAGCTCATGTCGTATGGCTTTCCTCAGATCACCAAGTGTCCAGTCATCTCCTCCATGGGTTCTAGCCAAGTTTTGTCTGATTTTTGATGGCAATTTTCTCAATACTACTGGTACTAACAAGTTTCCATAGCACTCTTCAGTCTGGTTCAGAGTTTCTAATCCACGGATGTACGTTTCCATCTTGTCATAAAATTCCCTCAAACTGTGTAAGGAATCAGTCGGTTCAGATAGGTCAAGTAATGCTTGCATATAGATTCGAGTAATTTTGTGTGGCTGCCCATACCTCTCCTTCAGTAGATCAATGGCCTTTACATAGTTGGCATTGGTAAGAGCTAATCCTTCTACGACAGATAAAGCCTCACCCATGAGCAGTGATTTCAAGTAATTGAACTTCTGAACATCACTTAAACTGATATTGTCATGAACTCCAGAGTTAAATGAATCCCAAAATGATTGCCAATCTAATTTGTTTCCGTTGAAAGTAGGTAAGGATAACTTCGGTAATTTGTGGTTGGAAGCAGTAGATAAACTACCTGACGGCATTGACACAGGGTAATGATCACGTACAAATGGAACTGTTGTGTGATCAGATGACACTTCATTGATTTCATGAGGATGGAATGCACCATTTTCATCATTTGACTTAAGAAAATCTCGTTTCTCCCCAATTTCATTTGCAAATTTGTTGTCAATGAATTCTTTAAAACGCCTCAATCTAATGTCTAACTCGGTGTTATACTCATCTGTTTCAATGATTTCATTCTCGATTTCCTCCTCTTCTGTAGTTTGATTCAATATCTGTTCGTCCAGATTTTCCATCAACTTCCTTTTCTGCTTCAAGTCTTCGTAAATTGACAAAAGATTTTCCAGGGAAGATCTTTTGTCAATTTACGAAGGATCTGAAGAATTTTCCAGGGAAGATTTTCCATCAACTTCCTTTTCTGCTTCAAGTCTTCGTAAATTGACAAAAGATCTTCCCTGGAAAATTCTTCAGATCCTTCGTATTTTTTCAGTTTTCTGGTAACAGCGCTTCTGTTCCCTGTTCTAGTGGCTTTTAACTTGCGTAGTTCCACATCCTGGTCACGGCACCAAAATGTTACGAGAGATAGATAAAACACATCTGTTCGGTACAAATTCTTTATCTAAACTAACTCAGTTATTTACATGGTAACAACACATATACAATCATAACAATACAAAGTACACAATGACGTCATCACTATTATGACGTCATCACCATTATGACGTCATAACCAGGAATGTACACTGTATATTACATGTCATAAGTAGAATGTTATCGTATTCATAACATCAATGTTTTGAAAAAAAATCATTTATTTATCATTTATTTATTTAAAGTTCCAGCTTGTCTAGATTTGAATTTTTCTGAACGGTGTTTCACCGAGGAGCCTGGCTGCACAGTTTTGAAAAATTCAACCAAGTAGGTGTTTGGTTTATCACATTAAATATGACTGCATTTGGCTCTACTAGACCGATGCTAACACCAAACAAATACTTGTTTATATAAAACAGATACTAAACACTCACTTGATAAATGGATTATTGACTCAAAAAGTTAAGAAAATTTATAAGCGACATATAATTTAAATTAAATAATAATTCTATTTTACTTTATGAACAGCGCTCTGGTGAACAATCAGAACAGTGCAGACACCTCTCTCCACCTTGTTCTTGTTGCGTTGATTACCAGTGTATTAACTGCTGCAATACTTTTATTAGTGATACTCCTTCGCCGTAAATTATGTCAAGGTGTGTATAAAACTTATTTTTTGCATTTATTTTTAATATTGCATACACATTTTGATCATTATCTTAGAAAAAATAGAAAAAAAATATTTACTTTCAGGGAGAAATGGAAATGAAATCGGAAAAGACCAAGAAGGTAATTTATCCAAGGAGATTTCCCGTTATTTTACATCAACGAACAGAGTCACATGGCTAGGGCATAAAAGTAGCTTTGATGCTTACTTTGTGACACTGCTTAAACTCTTAAAAATATAACACCTTCTCTACTTTCATATTTCTTGCTTATAAAGAGTAATAATATTATGTACAATGAAGAACAAATCATTAACAAAAGTAACGATCTAATACACCAGTCCACATTTTACAAAAGTTATGTCCCCGAGCCGCCATCTTTGGGGAATAAACCAAAGATTTCTCTAGATAGCCTTTGTAGTTTAGATTTGTAACTTTGTCATTTGACATTAAAAATCTTTTTCCGTGTTTCCGTTTCCAATACATCAAAGGAATAAATTAAATTCAAAGAGATTTCATCAGATGTCGCCCAAATATTTGGTAGCATAAAGTACTAGTAGTTGGTTTATTCCCTTGAGACCTTTGGGTTGACCCCGCGATGAAAAACAACTTGATCCTTTTTTTTTTTTAAAGCAATGCAAGGGTTCTGGTGTAACTAGCGTAATAGCCATGTCATATTGTAAATTTTGGTTTTACTGGGTAGGTGTAAATACAAAATTTATAATATTATTTTAATTTTATATTTACAACAACCAAGTAAATTAAAAATATACAATTTCAATTTACAATATTCAACAGTCTTTATGATATGTGATAAAATGCATTATTTATTTCTTTGATCATGAGTATCAATATAACAAACTGAATGCATATAATTTTTAAAAAGATTAACTATTCTGAAAGTAAATTTCTAAAATTCCCCGTAAGAGTATACACAATAGTTATACCCCTATGATGTGAAAAATAGTCACGTTTGGTACGGTTGAAATTCCCTTGTAATATATTAATGTATCACAATGAATTAAGTGGAAGGTTTGACAATCAAACCCACTTTTTCATCATACATTTGAAATCGGTTGTGATCATTACCAATTACATTTTTTTGGCTGTGAATAATAATAATGATGAATTGTTTGGATAAGTGTTGTTAAGGGTTTATAGACATTATATATACATTATTTTACATTTGAATATTGGCCTAAGAAGAAATAAAGAACACAAGTTATTTTATGGTAATAATGATACTGTATACAGGGAAATATTCGCCTCCTTTTTATTTTCGCCTCTTTCGCTCTCGTCGGTGGCGAGTTTAAGACTGGGCGAATTCCGATGTCTCAAAACACAACTGTGCCTGGGTGAATTCAAGACGGGGCAAAATGTAACCCCCCGTTTGCAAGTGTAGAAGGTCGAAAATTACACTGGACGAAAATAACCCTGTATACCATATTGACAATTTGATAAATGAGTGTTCCAAAGATCTGTTCTACTGCTATCATTAAATTAATGAATAATTAACTTTAAATATATGAAATTAACAACATTTTATTTTATTCTTGCTGAATGTCAAGTTATATTGAGTGTTAGAAAAGTTCACCCGAGGTCATTCCTCGCCATATCGTCTAGATAAGAAACTTTAATCAGGTATTCTCAAAACCAATTTAAAAAAACTAGCATGCTTCTTTTGTTGACCTTTTGTTGCTTAAAAATTCTTTAAAAATAACCAAAATCGTTTAATCTTTAAATGTGTGCTTTTTTTGTGATTGATTTTTTGAAAAGCAAAATTTTTGAAATGACCGTCACATTTAGACATGATACACGAGGGTCAGTAGTCCGGTGTTTAAATTCCGAAGTAAAATATACATGTAAATATCTGTTGATATTGGAAAAAAAAAACAACTTTACATGACTTTAAACCTCTATGCAGCGAAGTACTTTCATAGTAGGTATTTATAATATTATAAATTTCATGTTGCGATGCACTGTCATATTATGAGTATCACGTATGGAATTCAGTCGTATGCTTTAAATTATAAACACGTCGTGCGGTGGGCGTCGTGCGCTGTGCGTTAACATTTTTACCATTTTTTTTAAACATTTTTAACTTCTTCTTGAAAACTACATGGCCAATTGTTACCATTTTTAGGTCACCTGAGTAAACTCAAGTGACCTATTGCTATCTGTTTTCGTCCGTCGTCGTGCGTCGTGCGTTAACAATTTACATTTTTAACTTCTTCTTAAAAACTACAAGGCCAATTGTTTCCATTTTTTGTGTGAAGCATCTCTATGGTAAGAGGAATGTAAATTGTGAAATTGGTGGCTCTACCACCCCCAGGGTGCCACAGGTGGGGCCAAATATGCAAAAAACAGCCAAATTTTCAAAAATCTTCTTCTCTACTCCCACACATGTGAGAAAACTGATTGCATGGTTATGATGTCCATGAAGCCCTCTACCAAAATTGTGAAATTCATGGCCCCTGGGTCAGGGGTT
>WFKH01010211.1:33642595-33667241 GCA_016163765.1 Magallana hongkongensis
CCCCCCCCCCCCCCCGATGCTACGTCTACTGTATATGACAGGTGTGGATTTGATTGTTAGGATTAATCACCTTTTTTGGTTTGGTTTGCACATATTTTATTGATGATAACCAAATTTGAAAAGGATTGGAAACAAGTTTTTTTAACTTACTAGTTCCACTGCTCATATAACAATATTTACATTCGATGTATATTCCCCTTATGATTGCATTGGAAATCTGCGACGTTCAATTTCCTGTGAATACACTTAGCCTATGCATGTGCCAGGAGCACAAATATTTATTATTGTAAGATTACATGACACGTTTAAACTTACATAACCAATATGATATGTACTTTATAAAATAATCATTAAATCGTATCTACTCGTTAATAAAAAAGATTTTTCTCTACAAAGTATCTGGCACTAAATTTTTAGTCGCGGAAGAGAACTAAATAACATGTTAATACATAGCTGGTCCATGTATCTTTCATATCCCTATACAACTAAAAGCATATATAAAGGCTTTAAAGCAACGATACACAAATACTTCATACAAATAAACATCAATATGAAATTATGAATATAAATATAAGCATTGAATGCTTAATTTTGGATGTCCTCGGTGCTGAGACCTATAACACACCAAGACTGTGCAGACAAATTATCATACTGCGCTAACGCGCGGTATTCAATTTGTCTGCACAGCCTTGGTGTATTACAGGACCGACGACATCCAAAAATAAGCATTTAATGCTTAAATAGTAGTAATACAAACAAATTGTATGTGTAACTAATACATAAAGTGGTAGAAATATTTGGTACTAATGCTTACAGTGGTATAACTAATTGTAGTTTATACATACAGTGGTATAAGTACATGTAATTGTAACGGTACAAATACTTGCATAACTTAATGCCTCTAGTTGTACACATTTTAAAAATTATCATGCAACATAATTATATAGTATAGATGAACCTCCAGGTTTCATCTATGAAATTGGGAACAAAAGCAAAAATTTTACCGTTAAGGTCCAGAGGCAAATTTTGATCCACAAAGTAACAAGGGGTATCTACTGTGTTTAAGTTAAGTCTAGTCCAAAGAGGTATTTGAAAAGATTATTTCTAGCTTTAAAATATTTTCTACAAACAAAGAAAAAATTATATGCATCCTTTTTTTCCCCACAAGAACAAAGAAGGCTATCTATTATATTGCGTCTGAATTAATCATAATTAAGTAAGCATTTGTGTCTTAATTTGGTGTGAATTATATTCATAAAACGTTCACCAAATGCAAAAAAAAGGAGAAGATGGTATTTGTAAATAAAGTCTTACGAAACATATTACTGTAACTGAAAAGGTCTTCCTTGCTTGTCCATTTTTGGACAGCATCTGGTACTTCAGATTTGCATCTAGCAATATCATATTGACTTTTGTAACGATATTGTACAAGTATTTTGAAAATGTTTTCGCGTCTATTTGGGAAAAAAATCTCTTAAATATTCAGATACGACACTTGTGTGAATTTTAAACATAGTAGCCATGTTTGCTTCGTAGGGTCCCTTTTTTACCAGTTACAATCCTTGGTGCGGGTAATTGAATTTTAAGGAAGGAGTCTTCTCGTTATCAAACATATTTTTTAGATTAAGAAATTCATGAAATTTTCATATAACCAAATGATTTTATCAGTTTAACCAAATTTGACCTCCTTGTTTTCGGATAAAGGTCAGGTCAAGGTCACTACCTTTTTCCTCAACTTAAAAGATGATAAAAATAAATGTAGTTCTTTGCAGTTATGCAGACATCTGTTTAAGATATGAAGATTCTATTCTTCAATGAAATGATAGGATATCAGAATGTCTATCAGCTTATACTACTAAATTGGAACAAATATTTAAACTATAATTGATATTGATTAGCCCGCATTTCCTCTAATTTTCTTAAATTTTGAAGATATTTTGATTATTTTTTTATGCTTTCAATATTAAAATATTTCTGATTTTTACGTATTATGAAGACTTTATGTAAAGATATAAATTAACAGAAAAGCTAATATATTGACCATTTGATAAGAGAGAAAAACTGATTTTAGTGATTTTTTCACACAAATCAATGTATAGAACGGGCGCTTTAAAACGCTTATAAAAATGTAATTTGATAGGCAAACCATATTTAAAAAACATATTCTGAAACCCAAGTAGCATGTCATTAGTTCACATTAGTTAAAAAAATCCAAATCGATTACTATTTCTATGCCAAGTTGTATGATAGTAAAAAAGAAAGAAAAGTATACTATTTTAATTTCCTTTCATCTTGATTTAATGAACAATTAATCAAATTTGCGTTTGACAAGTTGAAAACCAGAAAAGACTCCTTCCTTAAAGTTTTTCTTCTTTGTATAACGTGCAGCCATCCCAAACAACTGAAGAATATTCAAAGACAGGTCTTATAAATGTTATGAACAGTTAGACAGCTTTTCAATCCCAATTGTAAACAGTTTTTAAGAAGTCTTATTTTTCTTTTTATACGCACTGCTTACAACATATTCAGACCAACCAAAGTTTTGTGACCATAAAAGACTCAAATGACGAGAACTGATATCCATTCTAGACTATCTTCTTAAAAAAAATTATTAAGAAAAAATAGATTAATTTTGTGTTTAATATCAATTACAATGTATATGTAAGAATCAAAGATTTACATAGGGGAATGGCCACGCATAGTCACCAATTTTCTTTATACAGCAAAACTGTTTTATAGCGAATTTCAAGGGACCACAGAAAAAAATTCGTTATAGCTGTAATTCGTTATACGGTTATAGCGAATTCGTTAGAAATCTTACAGCGAATTCATTATAAAATAATTAGCTTCAAATTAACGTAAGCTATACATTCAATATCAATGTCATTTACAAAAAATGTTTTTATAACCTCTTATCTTCAATTAAAAAAAAGTTATGTATAATATATGATTTATATATATTTAAATTGGTATATATTAGTATTTTTTAAAATGCATCTTAAAGTTTCATGTATCTTCAATGAAATTTGTAAAGGGAAATATTCGTTATATAAATGATAAAATACGTTAAACTTTTGCCAGCGGGGGTCTAAAAATTACTTCGTTATAGCTGTAAATTCGCTATAACCGTGTTCGTTATATACTGAAATTTCCTATAGGTTTTATATAAGAACTTTGCCTGGACATGCCTAATAATTCGTTATAGCCGTAAATTCGTTATATGCGTGTTCGTTATATTCAAAGTTTGCTGTATCTTATGCATGGACACATCTAGGTGTAAAATGCAAAAATACACTAAAAGTTGGTTGCAGGGGGTAACCGTTGCCATGGTAACCGAGGCTCAAGATGGGAAAATAACCAAACTTACCTATTTGAAGCCATATTAGGATGTTTTGTCCAATTATATAAACTATAAAAGACATAAAATAACCTTTGTCCTATAGTCAATTTTTTAGTCAAAGAAGAAAATTGATGGAGACACCAATACTTTTAAAATGTTACCATGGAAACATGCAGTTAAAAAATTTTGAAATCGGTATTTTTATGTTCTTTTAATAAGTCGAAATGCGAAACTACACTTATTTTACATCTCTATCAATGTCCATGCTATATACATTTTATCTATGAAAATTGACACCCGTTGCGATGGTAACAAGGCCAAAAAATAGGAAAAACTGAAAACTTTAAGGGATTTTGATATGTAGTAATTCCTGATTTTAGAAAAAATTATCAATTGTTTTTGTTGGAACGTGTAAAGATATGCCTAAAATTTCATGAAACACCACAAAAAGTTTTGTTATGCAACATAAAGGTGTTGTTGCTATGGAAATTAAAGTTGTATAAGAAATCACACAGAAATTCTTACTTTTCAAAGAGTCTATAGAAACGGCAAATTTTTTTTTTAAATTTCATATATTTTTTAAGTTCATTTGAAGTTTAGGACATGCTTGATTTGTTCTTACAAATTAATATCAAATATTTATACTTTATTTGTAAATAATACCCATTCAAAAAAGCCTAAAAATATTAGAATTTACCTTTATTTTTCAGCTTGTTACCATAGCAACGGTTCTCAATTTTTATTTTCAAATTCTTTATTGCACAGTCATTATAGTGTGTACAAAAAATTCAAGATTTGCATTTTTTGCAATTTATTCAAATTAAATAAAGAAATCATATTTTGAAATTTCTATTTAGTTACCATGGAAACACTTTAAAATATAAGTTTCTCCATAAATGTTTTTCTTTCTCTTGAAAAACGACAATTTTTTTCAAAATATAATTTACCCTATTGTTGTCATTACTCATAATATGTTCTCAAATATGCATTTAAGTGCTATTTTTACATCTTTACCCTCTGTTACCATGACAACGGGATCACATAGCAACAAATAAATGGTGTTAGACGTTTTAACTCATCAATGACTATCAAATGGTAAAGTATGAAGAAAATCCGTGACTATGAGTGGCCACCGAATTTTGATTCTTACATAGAATTGATCTTAAGGACGACTGACCTAATTTGCTTTGCTCAGATATATCGCGCACCCCAAAGAAGTGAATGTTACGAGCATCAAATTCTCATTATTACGTCACAATCACTAAAACTCAATGAAAAATCGCTTATGACGCTTCCACGTCATCAATACACTCTTTAGGTAGTGTAAGTATTGACTGACCTTGCTATAATTTTTATGCTATAAAATACGCTTTTCAACATTATTAAACATGTACAAATTTCTTTAGGGGATGTCACAATACTATAGTGAGTTTTATGTTAGCTCAAGATTTTTATAACCATCTATATACATAAGTTAACAGAGTTTAAGCCCGTGAACAAATCATTTATATTCCTATACGCTTCAGTACTTGCATTGAAAATAGAATAAAACCGTCCCCGTGCATAAGTTTTGAAGTATTTTATCATTAAAAAAAATGTTTAACACACTCTAATAGTTGTTTTGTTTTATAAATCAACCTCGAAATGATGTACATAACCTTTTTTCTTAGATTTTGCGCAGTACTTCTCATGAAAAATTGAATAAAAATAACAACACACCGCACTTTAGCATGTACCGCCGTTAAAACGAAGTCGATGACATGGTCATTTTTTAAATGGTATTAATTCAAAATCGTTATTTAAATATCATATTTAAGAAATGAACTCAATGTCTACCCAAGTTACACAAGTATAACCTGGGTTGGGGCAGTTTACGCTTAATAATCCACGAAGCGGATTATAAAAAGCGTAAATTGCTCCAACGCAGGTTATACGAGCATAACATGGATAGATATTGAGTTCATTCCTTATGATTTAATTTTCTGTAAATTACTGTACAAATTGAGAGCGTTTTACTTTTAAAAATGATATTAATCTGTTCAAAATTCAAACGTAAAGTCAAGCGAATTAGTACGTTTTTGACGTTGGTGCATTGTGACGTGTCTTGTGATATGCAAACCAGATTATTTAAGAAATGAACTCAATGTCTACCTAAGTTATACGAGTATAACCTGGGTTGGGGCAGTTTACGTTTTATAATCCGCGAAGCGGATTACTAAAAAGCGTAAATTGCTCCAACCCAGGTTACACGAGCATAACATGGATATGTAATTTACTGTACAAATTGAGAGCATTTTACTTTTAAAAATGATATTAATCTGTTCAAAATTCAAACGATACGTTAAGCGAATTAGTATGTTTTTGACGTTGGTGCATTGTGACGTGTCTTGTGACGTTCAAACCAGGTTATACAAATTTAACTAAATTTTTTTATCCAATCAAATGCTGCGTTACAGTCAGAATTAAATTATGCAAATTTAACTTAATTTTTCTATCCAATCAAATGCCACGTTACAACCAGAATTAAATTATTTCAATTTGGATAGAAAATCTATTGCAGAATTTTTTGAAAAATATTTTTCTCTCACAAGAACGGATTTTCCCATTATGTTCAATTGAAAAAGAGAAATAAAACAAACAATTTTTGAAATGGTCCCTACTAAAATTCTAATTCAATTTTTATGTTAATTTTTGATTGATTTTGATGCATCTGTAGTAACTCTAGCTCATATAAAATTTTCATGAAAATCACTATCGTAGAAATGAATTGGGTCCGTCGTCCCTAAGGAGGCTGAGTGATCAACAATTAACTACCAGAACTACCTTAATTTCTTAGATATGATTTGTACAGGTATAAATTATTTATAGTAAAGAAAAGAAAAATCCATACATTTTAGCTTTTTGAGTATTTTCCTCTATCTTTATACAGAGCTCTTCTTCTAGAGGAAATCAATACAGTCTAAACAATTTCCACGGCCATCCAGCCCTCTTAATAGAAAAACCCACAACCTTTGTATTTGGTGGATTAAATTTAAGAAGACATTTGTTTGACCATTTTTCTAATACATGTAGGTCATGGTTTAAATTGTATTTAATATCTGATATATAATATGAGGCATGCAGTAGAGAATTGTCATCGGCAAACATTCTACACATTGATAACATATTATCTGCAGCATCATTAACGTATATAAAAAATAAAAGAGGTCCATTTTTTATGGCAAAAATCGGCTAAACGTGACATCAAAATACAAAGTGCTCTTTTGAAAAAAAGTTGAAACTATCAAAAGAATGACATTTCAAAACTATATCAAACATTTTTAAATTAATCAAAACATTGTAATTATATACATGTAACAATTACAAAAAACCCAATGTAAGACAAACGCATACTGCAACATTATTTTTGTTTACCTTAAAATTGTTAACAAATACACAGGTAAATTGAACTTTAAGACATTTCAATAGGAATTTTAGACACAAAATGATTTCAAATTGAATAAAGATATAGTATGGGTTTTTTTCGGGACGATTTTAACTTCAGTGGTAGGGACAAGGCGTTATATCATAAGCAGTACTCTATATAGTTTTTTAGTTACTTTTGCAAGTAAATTGTCTTTAAAGTGGTACTCACTGCGGGCGATTGGTCGTGATATGAATAAATGTCATAGGCTTCCATTTAGTTAGCATGGCTTTCGGTTTTTTAAGGTTTGCTATCCCCAAAACAATTCAGAAAATACTATAGTAAGACTTCCACTTCAGTGTTGATCGTTCGGTTTATTCAAAACAAAAAAGGCACATGTAAAAACCTTTCCGCTTTTGTAGTATTATCCTGTATTTTGGCAGGTACCCGGATACAGAGAAGGCTTGAATGTCTACCAAACGTTTACCTGTCCACGGACGGACTCGGCATGGACATCGGCGTCCTTGAGGATGAACTGTAATGTTGGAGGCGACCAGCCGTATAACCATTATTACTGTATCCCAAACGCCGAGAGGACCCATTTTGTAGAGTTTTGTTACGATAGAGCGAGTATGAAGACCGAAAAAGGTGAGACGAGACTTTGCAAAGCAATTTATCAATAAATATGAATGATATTAATTTCAATTTTTAAAATGCCATTTATTTGACATGATGATATTCTTCTTCTTCAATATTAATATTAACCAATTATTAACTGATACTAGGTAATTGCTGGGAATTAGGAGGAATAGGGTACCTAAACCAAGTCGACTGCACGAACTTCGTCAAAGGATGCCCAGATTACACGTACTTGAGCGAACAAGTTTACAAGAGTAAGTATACTATCTTCCCGTGATCTTTTTCTGAAATATTGCCCAATACTAGGTAATTGTTGAAACGAAAGTCATTATCTTAGTTTTTCAAAAATAAATTATAGCACATCAATAGTAGATTAACTTTGCCACATCTTATGTTTTGAAAAAAAAATCATTAATTTATCATTTATTTATTTAAAGTTCCAGCTTGTCTAGATTTGAATTTTTCCGAACGATGTTTCACCGAGGAGCCTGGCTGCACAGTTTTGAAAAATTCAACAAAGTATGTACGATGTTTTTGGTGTTTGGTTTATCACATTCAATATGACTGCATTTGGCTCTACTCTACTAGACCGATGCTAACACCAAACAAATACTTGTTTATATAAAACAGATACTAAACACTCACTTGATAAATGGATTATTGACTCAAAAAGTTAAGAAAATTTATAAGCGACATATAATTTAAATTAATTAATAATTCTATTTTACTTACTGAACAGCGCTCTGGCGAACAATCAGACCAATGCAGACGCCTCTCTTCATCTTGACCTTGTTGCATTGATTACCAGTGTTTTAACTGCCGTAATACTTTTATTAGTGGTATTCGGGACCAAACGCCTTCGTCGTAGATTATGTCAAGGTGTGTATAAAACTTATTTTTTCCATTTATTTTTAATATTGCATACACATTTTGATCTTATTCTTAGAAAAGATAGAAAAAAATATTTACTTTCAGGGAGAAATGGAAATGGAATCGAAAGAACAACTGTTAAAGACCAACAAGGTAATTTATCCGAGGAAATTTCCCGTTATATTACGTCAACGGAGAGAGTCACGAGGCTAGGGTATAATAGTAGCTTTGATGCTTACTTTGTGACACTGCTTAAACTCTTAAAAATAAAACAGCTTCTCTACTTTCATATTTCTTGCTTATAAAGAGTAATAATATTATGTACAATGAAGAACAAATCATTAACAACAGTAACGATCTTATAGACCAATCCACACTTTACAAAAGTTATGTCCCCGAGCCGCCATCTTTGGGGAATAAACCATAGTTTTCTCTAGATAGCCTTTGTAGTTTAGAGGTTTGTAATTTTGTCATTTGACATTAAAAATCTTTTTCCCTGTTTCCGTTTCCCATACATCAAAGGAATAAATTAAATTCAAAGAGATTTCATCAGATGTCGCCCAAATATTTGGTAGCATAAAGTACTAGTAGTTGGTTTATTCCCTTGAGACCTTTGGGTTGACCCCGCGATAAAAAAAGACTCGATCCTTTTTTTTTTTTTTTTTAGCAAAGTATGGATTGGAATGCAAGGGTTCTGGTGTAACTAGCGTAATAGCCATGTCATATTGTAAATTTTGGTTTTACTGGGTAGGTGTAAATACAAAATTTATAATATGATTTTAATTTTATATTTACAACAACCAAGTAAATTAAAAATTTACAATTTCAATTTACAATATGACAGTCTTTATGATATGTGATAAAATGCATTATTTATTTCTTTGATCATGAGTATCAATTTAACAAACTGAATGCATATAATTTTTAAAAAGATTAACTTTTCTGAAAGAAAATTTCTAAAAGTCACGTTTGGTACGGGTGAAATTCCCTTGTAATATATTAATGTATCAGGATGAATTAAGTGGAAGGTTTGACAATCAAACCCACTTTTTCATCATACATTTGAAATCGGTTGTGATCATTACCAATTACATTTTTTTGGCTGTGAATAATAATAATGATGAATTGTTTGGATAAGTGTTGTTAAGGGTTTATAGACATTATATATACATTATTTTACATTTGAATATTGGCCTAAGAAGAAATAAAGAACAAAAGTTATTTTATGGTAATAATGATACTGTATACAAGGAAATATTCGCCTCCTTTTTATTTTCGCCTCTTTCGCTCTCGTCGGTGGCGAGTTTAAGACTGGGCGAATTCCGATGTCTCAAATTATATCTCTTTAAACACAACTGTGCCTGGGTGAATTCAAGACGGGGCAAAATGTAACCCCCCGTTTGCAAGTGTAGAAAGTCGAAAATTACCCTGGACGAAAATAACCCTGTATACCATATTGACAATTTGATAAATGAGTGTTCCAAAGATCTGTTCTACTGTTATCATTAAATTAATGAATAATTAACTTTAAATATATGAAATTAACAACATTTTATTTTATTCTTGCTGAATGTAAAGTTATATTGACTGTTTGAAAAGCTCACCCGATTTCATTCCTCGCCATATCGTTTAGATAAGAAACTTTAATCAGGCATTCTCAAAACCAATTTTAAAAAAATAGCATGCTTCGTTTGTTGACCTTTTGTTGCTTAAAAATTCTTTAAAAACAACCAAAATCGTTTAATCTTTAAATGTGTGCTTTTCTTGTGTATAATTTTTTGAAAAGCAATTTTTTAAGGTGGTATGGGACATCTGCCTATATTAATGTGGATTATAGTACTTTATAATTAAAATACTTCCACCGGTTTAGAATTTTTAAATCTTACAATATTTAGCCAAAAAATACGTTTAAAAAAGTTTTGGAAAAGTAAAAGTTCTAAAAAACCCCATGGGATTCGAACTCATGACTTACAGTTCGAAGCGAATCCTCTTACCCGCTGCGCTACGCTGTTATTGTTCTATTTCGGGAAAGAAATTGTTTATAAAATTACACTTGATTTTATTGTTTATTTCGATAAACAGTTCATCACAATGTGGAAGTGTCCCATACCACCTTGTTTAAATTCCGAAGTAAGATATAAATATATGTTGATATTGGGGGAAAAAAACTTTACATGACTTTAAACCTCTATGCAGCGAGGTACTTTTATAGTAGGTATTTATAATATTATAATATTATAAATTTTATGTTGCGATGCACTGTCATATGAGTACCACCTATGGAATTCAGTCGTATGCTTTAAATTATAAACTTAAAAGTCGTGATATGGATTGCAATTCAAAGTTCTTACTTAACTTTTCTCGAATATCTTTTGTTCCATAAGTTGCATTTATTTTCCTTTTCCTTTTTTCCTTTCAGAGAAAACCGGTTCTGAATTACATGAGTCCCTTCTGAACCATCAAGGTAAATTGTTTCATGTCAAAAACTCGTAAGTTGCAAACAAAATTGTCAGAATCATCATTATATAATGTTTTATACCACAATACATTACTGTTATTTATGGCACGCCAAATTCACAAAAATGAGGTAATCATAGTTTCACAGTCGTGAAACTAGGTAAACTCTAGTTTATGGACAGAAAACTAAAGTTAACGATGTTAATCTATATTTCACATCTGTAAACCATAGTTAACGCGATCATCTATGTTTCAGAATTAACACTGAAAACAACCATTTACGATTGCAAAACAT
This sequence comes from Magallana hongkongensis, assembly GCA_016163765.1. NCBI lineage: Eukaryota > Metazoa > Mollusca > Bivalvia > Ostreida > Ostreidae > Magallana > Magallana hongkongensis. Next base: position 33,653,600 of record WFKH01010211.1, read on the forward strand.
AGTTTATCTGATAAATATAGTTTCACGATTTGTGAAACTATAATTAACAACTCTATAGTTAACGAATGTAAATTATAGTTTACAGATGTAAATCTATATTTATCAACACAATCTATTGTTAACGTTATTTAAAGACAGCTACACTTAGATTATCATGTGTAAACTATAGTTTACAACCATTAAATATATTTTTACAGATGAAAACTAAAGTTAACGAATCGTTAACTATAGTTAACAAATAGTTAACTATAGTTAACTATAGTTTAGGATTCGTAAACTATAGTTAACAGTCGATAAACCTAGTTTATCATTTGTGAAAATTTAATTAACGCCGTTTATCTATATTTCACATCTGTAAACCATTGTTAACGCGATCGTCTATGTTTCAGAAGTGTAAAATTATAATTAACACTGAAAATAACCATTTGCGTTTTCAAAACATGGTTTTTCTGATAAATAAAGTTTCACAATTGTGAAACTATGATTAACAACTCTAAACTTTAGTTAACAAATGTAAATTATAGTTTACAGATGGAAATCTATATTTATCAACACAATCTATTGTTAACGTTATTTCCAGACAGATAAACTTAGATTAACCTTCGTTAATTTTAGTTTACAACCGTTAAATATAGTTTTACAGATGAAAACTATTGTTAACAAATCGTTAACTATAGTTTGCGGTTTGTAAACTATAGTTAACAGTCGATAAACCTAATTTATCAACTGTGAAACTATGTTTAGCCCATTTTTGTGATTTTGGAGTGCCATAGTGATTCCAATCAAGATTTATAAAGACAATGTGAAAAATCTTGTTTGAAAACCTCTCTGTTTTAATTGCCAAAATTTTTTTGTTGTACTGATGTACAGTAAATCTGTCCTCTAAACTATCCGTTTGATAAATTTGTGCTTTACCAATGGGTAAGGATTTATCAATTACAAAATCTTTACGATGAGAAATGACCCTGTAAAATATTGACAAAAGGTCATTTTTATCCGTAGATAATTATTAAATTTGTTGTAGATTACTTCGATGGTTCCGTAAATTTTGTCTTGTCTTTAGCGGAGAATGGCTTTAGAAAAATGCTAATTCAAATCGACATCAATTTGAAAATTTCCACCAAATATCGTACGCGTTAAATATAATACGCTTATAGTATGTATTAGGAAGCTTTCGTAATTGTCTTGACAATAGCGACCTTTTGATTTTTTTAGAAGACTTTTTAAATATTACAACATTATTTTTTAATTATCTTACCTCCCTTTCATTTGAACAAAAGTAAAAGCCCTTAACTCGTTGTGATGCTTTGTGCTGAAATTTGTTTGAAAATAGGCCAGTGTTTTTGAGATACTAGTAATGGAAATGTGGGTTTTTATCAGGACAGCGACAACGATGACAGAAAAAATTAAATCAGAAGAGCTTTACTTGAACCTTACTTACTGTACAGTAGTTTGAGACTGAGTAAAGCTTTCCTTAAGCCAAAAAAGCAAAACATTCTCTCATAAGCTGTTTCAAAACATTTATCTTTGCGATGATCTTTTGCGAGAGATATTAAATAACTGAAAAATAGCCGTTTGTCATGGCTTATTAGTATATTGATATCAAAGGACCATCCAGTTGCCTTACCTATGTAATAGAAAGGTTTGGTTTGTGCTATTGTTCTTTATTTGTTTATTCAATATTCAAATTCGCAAATGAGCTACTTAAATAAACAAAACAACTCACATTACAAACAGATACACACAGAAATACAAATTAGTTATTAACAAACAATTGTGCACTTAATTCAACATAAGACTTTATATCAACGAACCTCCAAAATATGGGCGGCGGTGCCACACCCAGTAATTAAATACTGGTAGTATGCACTAGACTGTGTTATGTCTGTATATAAATAAACACCATCGAAATCAACGATTAACTCTATTTAACCTATATTATAAATTACTTCAGACAAGATATAACTCAAAAATGCTAATACATTTCTCAAAATTTTCTGTATAAGCGTTTTTTTTTTGTTGTCAACACACATATAAAAAGATATTTGAAATAATGTGTAGTGAATTACAAATAAATAAATAGTTATTTCAGAATATAAAATAACATTCTTATAATAACTAACGCAAGGTTTCTACACATTCAAAATTCACGTTGCCTACCCGAACACTCCCAAGGGCTATGCTGATCATCATAGTAAAATAGAAAACAAAAAATGTTTAAAATATATTTTGAAAAGTATATTTTGATAAGTCTTAAGTAACATAATCTTTTAAAAAAAGGAATTCGCGCAAGAACGGAAACTCTTTAAATAAAGTAAAATACAGGTAAAAAATACGGCAGGCGATTCGCGTAAACAATTACGTATTATTTGGACCATTACACATGTATGTACACAGTATATGACAATTTTAAAAACAAATTAAATCCTCTTATAACAAACTTACATTAGTATTAATAATGTGACATCCTATGCATCGTATGCAAACATATTGCTATTTATTTTTAACTAGACTAAAACATTAAGTAATAGCTATAAGCCGAAAATTATCCATTCTGTCAGATGTTGGAGGGTCCGAGGCGCGTTAGGCGCCATGGACTGTTTAATATTTGAATGAGCAGTTTGAGGCTTACAACTTACTTAAGAGGGACGAATGGCTGTGGCCATTTTAAGATTTTTTTCTCCCTGAGAAGAAGAGCTTTGTATAGATATATAGCAATATATATATTTTTAAAGCTTAAATATACGGTGTCACGTGACGCTGAGCCGTGAGGACGTGTTTGTTCCACGCTCCGTGTTTTTGGCAGTTTTTGAAGGATTTAAAGGCTTTTTGGCCCAATCTCCTTCGCTTATTTTGTGTATATTGTGTTTGTGTATATAGTATTTCTTTGAATCATCATTTCATTCACTTTTGGATTTATTTGCGACTGGTTTTTATAAAACCTGTGTAAACATTGTGATTTGTATTCAACGCATCGATCACCGAATGTGTTCTGAGTGAAACTCTCTTACCTAACGGGAAACAAACAATTACATTGATTGCCCTTTAAAAATGGAGCTTCTGAAACCTATCTATTTTAAGGACAAAGAGATCCACGGGAATATAACAAATGAAGGCGGTGGAATTACATTATTTAAGGATGCTTGCATAGTAATCTCACAAATTGAAGCATTGTAGTTCTTGAGAAGAATATTTTTAAACATTTTTTCTATATATTTCAAACTTTGAAGCCCACCTCGGGCCCCATTTTTGTCCGGGGGCCACCATTTTTCAATATATATACTACCTTTTGTGTAAATATGGCCCTACTGGTGCTGTTCTTCTTGAGAAGAAGATTTTTAAACATTTTTCCTACGTATTCCTATGTTAAACTTTGAACCCCGCATCCTTAAATAATGTAGATTCTAAATCAATAAAACTGTGACCACCGGACTGATACTGGGGCCCTAAGAGGGGTTCAAAGTTTATCATAGAAATATATGTTATGGAAAATGTTTAAAAAAAAATTTTTGAGAACTACAAAGCTACAGTTAGTGAGATTTCTGTGCAAGCATCCTAAGATAGTGTAGATTCCAAATTGTTAAAGCCAACCATAAACCACGGACCAATACTGGGGCCCCAGAAAGGGGTTCCAAGTTTAAAATAAAAATAGCATATGCTACGAAATAGAATGTTACAAGGAACTGTTGTTCAGGTGAGCGATGTGGCCCATGGGCCTCTTATTTCAATAGTCCTATTAGAGAAAATTTCGACATGAAATAAGCATGTACCTAGGTTAAAACGGTTCGAAACCCTCATACACCCGTCATTTTTGTGCAAACAGCGACAGAGGATGGTATGATTCTGTAGAATTTAATTCCTAATACATGAAATTATGAATGTTCGATTGAATTTAGAAATCTGTTTTTCTGACCCAAATGCAATTTTATATGAAAAGACGACGTTTATTAAGCACCCCATAGTGAATGGATTTATGTTCGTTTTAAATTTTATGCCACAGGTTATTTTAAATTTAGCCAAAGCACGTGCTGGGATTTGAAAATTCCCATTCTTATGGATATTCTAGGCTGTTTGTACGCGCAATGATGATAAATTTCCGTAAAACTTGAGAAACGAGAATTTGTGACTTTTTTCTCTTCAATTCTGTTTCTGTAAATTTGCGTTTACCCAAATTAAATATATCTGCAGTTGTTCGGCATGTCACCTGTAGCCGTCCAATAAGTAGAAACTTTTTGGACAGCTACAGGTAACGTTTTGGACAAGGTGCAGGAATAAAAGAGATTTATCGGCCTTGGTTTGACAAAAGATGGCGTCACAAAAAATGTTTTAAGATAAATATATTTGCTGAATACCGATGGTTGATAAAACGTTGAGGTTTTATCCTGATATAATTTAGGTTTTATGAAAATTGATAAGTTCTTTGATTGGCTTATCATCTGAAAACTTGTAAAAAGAGGTACCCTTTTGATCCGACTACAATCATGGATACCTGTAGTGTCCGTAACCTGAGTTGGTTTTGGGAGAGAAATTAATAAACATAGAAATTCATTGAAAACTTTTACTAATAATAATGAGTTATATGCGTGCTTGTTTTCTTTACAGAAAATAAAGAAATCACAAAACCAACATTAAAAAACCAATCAGATAAAGGACCAGAGCGAGATATAAAACCTGTTAATGTCAAGGGCCACATTTCGCATTTGTACTTGAGTACGACAGGTAATATCTGGGCGAGCAATGACCGTGGTATAGTTGGAGTCATTGATCCTAGTGGTAAAAATCAAAGATCGATAGAAACTTGTTCCACATATTCCGGACATTTCACTCTAGCTACCGTCGATGATAAGGAAGGCGAACATATTTATTGGGTTCATAATGAAAAAAAAGTTGTTAAAAGAGACGATAAGATTAAACATGAAACAAAAACTGGTAAATGGGTACCAATAAGTATATTTTATTCGGCTGAAGACAAGTTATTCCATGTCGGGATAGTGAAGGATAATGATGCAAAGATTACTAGATATTATACAAGTTGGAGAGAAAAAGATGATATTCATAGATACAATGCAGGAGGAAAGGAGAGCAAAAATATTTTTCGATATCCTGCATACTTGGTAAAAAATACCAATGGCGATTTATGTGTTTCAGACAACAATAAGCGCGTTGTTGTTGTAGATAAAAATAATGAATTCCGATTTGAGTACACAGGGCGTGACCAAAACGGATTCACTCCTTACGGAATATCCACGGATAGTAGGGGATGTATTCTTGTTGTTGATTCTAGTTCAAATTGTATCCATATTATTAATCAAGAAGGAGAGTTCCAGCGTTATATTAAAATGTCCGAACACTTTAGAGAGCCTAGAGGACTCTGCATAGACAAAAGTGGAAAATGCTGTGTAGGAACCTATGGAACTATATCGGTATACAGTTATCCATCGGACGAAACAACAACAACAACAACAACAGAATCAGAGCAGTAACATTCAAAGATGACTATGAAATATGATGAAAAGTCGCATAGACAAGGCACATAGCAACAACTGGGAGGGGCAAGGTGGCCTGCACCACCCCTACTATTATTTAGAAACCGATTTGAAAATTGAATTTACATAAAAATTTTCTAAACAAACTGGCTTCTCCCCTTGGGATTAGGATTTTGAGGATTGTTGAAGTTGGTGGTTATCTTGTCAAGATTTTGGGGTTTCAAAACAATGCCTGTTGGCTGAATTACTACTTTCTTCATAATTACCCAGTGGCATCATCAAAGAGAAACAACATTTCTTCCTCGTGCATTATCTTCCAATTTGAAAGCCAAATATGTTCAAGGTTTTCATCAATGTTTGGAGTTGTCGTATCAAGAATTTTGAAGAAAAAAATTTCAAAGCACCAAAACTTTAAACTTTTACCTGAAATAGTAATTGGTTTCCTTGTTGCATCTACGTGATATTTTCATATTTGTTTTGCAATTCGTTTGAACTTACGTCTTCCGTGATATTTATTTAAAGGGATTTATTCTCAATTTGTTTATCAAAGAATTACGTTTGGTTCCAGAAATGCATAATGGATAAAAAAAAGATTCTACTGAGTTTATTGTTAAATACCTTGCTGACATAGGTGTATTTCTACCACGTATATGTTTACGTCATATTTCAGGCGTAGTAATAATTTGCTTAAATAATAAAATATAACAGAACCTTTTACAATTCTTGGAGTAACATATACTGCTAACCTAAAAAAACATGGAACAATTGAACTTTGATAATAAACTAAAACTAGTTCAGAAAGAAATAAATCACTTGTTGAAAAGAAATATTTCAGCATTGGGAAAATTACAGTTGTGAAAAGTTTACTTTTATCAAAATTCACACATTTTTTTATTTCTCTTCCAAAACCTAATTCTCAATGGATACAGCAATTTGAAAACATGTTGTATAATTTTATTTGGGGAAATAAAATAGATAAAATATCTCGAAAAACATTGCAATTAAACTATGAAAAAGGGGGATGCAGAATGACAAATGTTGAAATATTTATTAAGTCTCTTAAACTAACATGGATTAGGAGACTTTTAACAACTAACTCAAGCTAGATAGGTAAGATAGGTATTTTTTTCTGAAATTACTTGGTGTCATACCAATAAACTACCGTATGTCATTTTGGACCCGAATACTGTAGACAACGGGCAAAAGCCACTCGTAATAACTTTTGGAAAGAAACTTTATTTAATTTATGTGATTTTTTTCGAAAATATAGAGACTGATAATATAAACACCATGCTTGAGCCACTATGGTACAATAATAAAGTAAAGATTCAAAATAAATATGTATTCTGTAAGGCTCTTTATGAGAAAAGATTTCATATTGCTTATGATTTATTTGATACTCAAGGTGAATTCATTAGTTATGAGAGAATCACTAATGATTATACAGTTAAGATTCCATCTACTACATATGAGGGTTTAAAACATGCAATTATTTGTGCTTGGCCAAATGTTAAGCAGTTTTCACTTGAAGTAATAATCAAGCCATATCAACCTGAATCTATCAAAATACAAAAAAGGAGCACGGAACATTTATGACCACTTAATGACAAAATCAAATCATAACCTTTTTGTGAAAATAAATGGGCCTGCAATTTAAATTTACCCCTAGATTTTAACTGGAAACAGGTTTATTCAAACCCTAGATCTGCTACAAAAGATTCAGGATTGATATGGTTTAACTATAGAATTATCCACAGAATATTAGGTACTAACAAAATACTACACTTGTGTAAAATTAAAAATTCCCCACTATGTTCAATATGTTCATTAGAACCAGAAACAATTACACAATCATATCTTCTTTTATTGTCCATCTATTTCTCAGATATGGTTGTTAATGTCTGATTAGATTTTTAGAAAGTCTGGTGAAAGAATTGTATTCGATGCCAAAACTGTTATTTTTGATTTTCCAGAAAAGAAATACATGGCTATAAATTAACTTATCATGTTAGTTTAGAGACATATTTTTAGTCAATCCAGAAAAAGTGCTGATATTGCATTTGATAATATTGTGAAATATTTACAAAATTACTATTCTTTAGAGAAATTAATGTTGGAAAATAGATTTTACCAAGAAAATGGTCAAAATGGGCATGCTTCTTTGATGTGGCATAATATGTAGTAAGACCTCGTCATGTATAATTTTAATGTTTACTTTCCCAACTTGTTTGTGAGTGGTGTGGTGTAAGTGGATGGTATAGATGTATTTGTATTGAAAATGAATAAAAAAAAATTAATGGAGTTAATATTCACCCATAAACATTCCTTCCTTGTATTGGTTAACGCTATTAAGAACATTTAGTAATGTTTGCATGTTTTGTGCTGGTTTGATTCTAGTTTTTTCTTTTCGTTTATTTTGATGATATGTGCCGTTGGTTTCATTATCTTCAAACGTATTTTCGTCACTGTAATCAGTTGTTGAAATTGCACAGTAAACACGATGTGTTTGATAAACGCTACTACCCGGAGCCCCATCAAAGAGAAGCTTCACTGATATAATGTATATTGAAATTGAAGTCTTTAACGATATTTGAACAAAAAGACAGTATATAAATGTATTCTTTATGACCGCACCTTGTTTTGCATTTCATGTTTTAGAGTGATGTAATTGATTTTATTCATATTTTTATTAGTCCTTTTTTGCCTTTTAATCGAGTCTAGTTGGTGATTAGAATGTGATATATATCATTATTATATCTTGAGAGCTAGAACATGTTAATCAAACTGATTATCCCAGTCTTTCAAAGTATCTAAACGCCATTTTTATAAACTATTTGTACGGTTTTTTGTGATGTTTATATTGCTTTCATGCATATTTAGATATATTGTTCCACTTGGTAAAATAACATTGTTTCCACTCTTTAATCTTCATAATAAACATGAGAATTATGTCTTTTTATTAAAAACGTACTCTTCTTATGACATGAAGTTCATTTCTTTTTTTAAAACAAGAATATCTCAATCTAAAGTAAATGTTTTACAAAGAATACTCGCCTCTCATGTATAAACATGGATTCAAGGACTACATGTATAATCTCCGAGATCCAGCAAAGAGTACATGTAAGTATTTGAACATGAACATGAACATTTGCTGCAATGTGTACATCATCATGCGTCTGTATTTTTTTTCTCCCTCGTTTCTGATACTCCTCCGAAAATAAATCTTTTCTTGTTTAATTTTGGTAAATTTTCGTAATGTCGCAAAATCAAAAACGTTATTAATGTGGTATGGGACGATGTCGATATTGATGTAGATAACAGTACATTATAATCAAAGTATTTTCACCGTTTCAGAATTTTCAAATTTTACAGTATTTGATCAAAAATGTTTTTAGAAAGAGAAATTTTTTAAAAGGCCCAGCTGGATTCGTGACTTACAGATTTGTAGCTAACGTTCAAACCCATTGCGCTACACTGTTAGGTAACAATTTTTCGGGTAAACAATTATATAAAATTATACTTAATTTTATTGTTTATTTCGATAGGAGGTATGTCACAATATGGAGGTGTCCCATAACCGTAAGAAATTCATTTCTTTCTAGGATAGCTCATTTCTTTCTAGGATAGCTCGTGCGAAGCCAAAAAATTCCGATCGCAAAGTGTTTGTGCACCAATTGTGAAAGGGGCTTAACAAAGCAATATAATTTGTAATTGCATGGAAAGTTTTCTGAATAAAAATAAAATAAACTTACAAACATACAACAGAGTGCAATAATTCGTTCAAGTTTAACCATGAGTAAATTGTTCTTCCCTAATATATAATATCAAACAAGCAATATCCATCACATATTCAATTAGACATGTAATAAAATGTAAACTTAAAAGGTTTATTTGATTTCTTGTGTAAATCTTTGTGGTTTGAATTCTGATTATATTAATTAATTCATTATTTTCCAGTAAAGTAAATGCTCTTTAGAATAAAAAAGAGACTTAATGTAATTAATCTTGTTAATTTCTGTATATAACATTTATTCCGGAAAAAGTATAATTAAATTACAAACAAGCACAATCATGAACTACAGTACTAAATTCATCTGTGTGTCTCCAGATGCTTCAAAGAACTGTTTGGCCAGCATCTGTCGGTGAGTAAAAATATATTGCACATTGACTAGTCCTACATGCATCATGATCAGTTCATAACAATTCACGGAACCAGGAAGACAGTTTGGAAAACAATGTCTCTTGAGCGAGTTGTAAAACTGTCCGGACAAGATTCCTGGCGGAATGCTGACGTCCCCCTCCTGGTATGCCTCTTGGATTTGTTTTGGTGCTCCCTGTCAAAGGAAGTCAATGTAAATAAAACAGAATAAGAATGATTCATTAATTTCTATATTGTTTGTGTCATCAGGCGTTTATTTACTATCTTATGAACATGTGGCCCAAAATTCATTCTATTGTTAATGAGGCTGGCTGCTCAAAAAGTTACTCGTCACTTCTATCTTAATTTTTTTTTAGGCTATCAACAAATATTATTAGTAAAGAAAAGTCCTTGAAAGATCCAGGACTCCTAATTAAAGATTTAAAGATTCCTTCAAAGAAAATTTTTAGTATTTTCCTTTATCTTTATACAGAGCTTTTCTTTTCGAGGAGATTAAAATAGTCTCAAAATGGCTATGACCATCCAGCCCTCTTAAAACATTGACATTTAATGTCTGGCAATATTTTTGAAATATAAAAACAGTATAAAACCTGGTAATCTGTGAACCACATGAAATATGAGTAATGGTAATCTCCTTCCCTAGCAGTTGCCACGGTAACTCCTTCAGCAAGTTTTCCATACATCCAACATGTCATATTCCAAATCTGCAAAAATAACATATGCTACTGAATTACAGTAATACTATATATAGATTTGGAAATGTTAGGAAGAAAACATATACAAGTGTTGCTTGACAAATTTTGCCCCATTTAAAAACTCTAATAATAAGCCTCGAAGAAATTTAATAAAACAAATAATATTACACTTATAATGAGTCAAAAAGTAAATTGCAGGATTTTACTTTGTCTTTTAAAAACTGGGTGGCATCTAGATTTTCTCCCTCATCAGTGATGTTGAGGGAGGGAGCTGTCAGTTGATTGGTTCTCCTGTCTATGTAGATAAAGTGAACCAGTCCAGGGAAGGCATCAAGATACCTGATGCTGTTAAGGATAGTCTCTCCAGTACACAAATAATTCATCCAAGAATGTAAACCCATTAAAAAAAACTTACAGCAATGAACAATGAAATCCAATGTCTATATTAAGTTAAACACGAATTAATTAAATTTTTGTGAAAATATTATGTAAAGTTACCATACTAAGTATTATTTTTACACTACTTCTATCTCTATGTTGTTTAATGGTTTTTATATTTCTTGCCAATTTTACTGTGTTTCAACACTTTCTACTCTCTACCATACATATGTACTTAAATACTTAAATGTCATCAAACATAGCCATCATTCATGGGTATTAGAGAGAACACTGATAATGACTTGAGCAAGCCTACTTTACATCCTAAACCTAAGCAAATAAATATTAGCAAGTTTATAAAGTTAATAAGTTAATGATTTATCCTGATATAAAATGTCAGTTTCAAAACCTTTGAAAGGATATGAAGTCATCACAATATTTCTTTGTGACTTCACAGACAAGTAGTCCTTGTAGTCAAACAATTTGACCTTGGCCTTTTCACATATTGAGGTCATGGCCTGACTGACTGCTGGTGGAATGTCATAAGGATAAAGGTACAGATGTAGGAATAACTCCTTCACCTTCCTGTGCAGGCCAGTCAAAGATCTCTCTGCACTGAATAAAATAATGAAATGTATTTTTCCATGGTAGCATTCAAATTTCTACAAGGACCAATTCTATGATAATGGCTGAAAAATTTACAGGTTCATAGGGACAACGTTTTTTAATTAATTTTTTTTCAAAAGAATAATAAATCATGAATACTGTAGCTTCCTAATGAAACGGGAGGAATAAATATCCGCGTAAAATCGCGAGAGGCACATTGTGCTAATTTTAAAATCTCGCTTTTATTTTTCAGACATGTAAACTACATGAAACTATAAAAAAAATTCGGCATTCCTGATTTTGTTTTCGCGATTTGATGGAAAATGGTTGAATCGCAGAATTAAGTACTCGCGTAAAATAAGGAATCTACAGTAATTAATACACATATCTGACAACCTAATTTGGCTCAGTCTGGAATATGTTACAAAGAAAGATACAGAGAGATATTCACTTCAAGATTTCTCATTTAAAAAACCCTGAAGGATTGACTACAGTTCAATATCAACTGATTCAGTGTTGATTTAAGATCAATGTTGTATTGCATTGTGTTTTATAGGTGGATGCTGTGATATAAAATGCAGCGACTAATAATTCCTTACCCAGGTGGGATCTCTGTCCCTGCCCCTTGCTCTAGATAAGACAGCAGAGAAGATTTGAACTCAGGATTATCCCATCTTTTCCGAATGTCCTCTAAAATTCTCTCAATGTTGCCCTGCAATTTACATCAAACAAGTTTAGGAATGAGATGAACGTTGTTTTCTTAGTCATTAGTATCTTGATAAATCTTACATGGTAGGCATCACAAGGTTTTGTAATGAAATAAGAAAATTGTATGAAATGTATCCTTTCTTTAGCACATTAAAGGTAAAGGGCATCCATAAAAAAATCAGGGGTCAAATATGTGTAGTAAGACGCCATCTACTGATTTTTAATTCCTGGCATTGGCACTGAAGTTTTTGCAATGTCCAAAGTACATGTATATCCAAAACCTCGAGGTCAATTCACTTTATTTTGATGCATCATTGTTCCAATTTGAACATTTTGTTTAATTTTCTTTAAATGATTGTTTCCTTTTAAAAGATCTTAAAATGTTGGCATGCATATTAACATGTTAATTTGATATCTCCCTGCTACTGTATCTACAAGGTTATTTTTCCCCTGTGTTATTTTCGCCCTTCTACACATTTTAACGGTTTTGCCCCATCCTAAATTTGCCCAGACACAGTTGTGTTCAAAGAGATAACTAGGTCTCATATACAATTTACCCAGTCTTAAATTCGCCCAGTGACAACGAGGGAGAAAGGTGAAAATAAAATGGGGGTGAATATTTCCCTGTATACAGTATATATTCCATTTTTACTTCAAATTACCAATACAAATCTTTTTACTGAATTTCAGTATCAAATATGAAATGTTAACAAACAGCATAACAACAATTAATTAATACATGTATCTCATTGACAAAATGTTTGTTTTGAACAAAAGAGTCTTACCTTAGCTTTTTTCATAGCCGTCGCCAGTTTGACTAGAAGGGTGTTAATTAGGTCATACAGAACATGTCCTTGAACCCTCTGAACTTGAGATTTCTGTCCTGACAAGAGGTCAGTCAGTAACCTTAGCAACTGACATAAACTACTAGCATGGTTGGCTCTGGGTATCTTAAAATACAAATGGTAAAACATGTACATTGTGTAGTTTAATTTCACATGCCGATAACAAACACTGAAAAAGTTGATTAACAACATTATAAAAATTTGATTTTATAACCCACACAATTCTATGAATATTCAAATCTATTTTCTTTCAATATAATAATGCATCATTTTTTAAGAGAGAGAGAGAGAGAAAGAGAGAGAAAAGTTTGTTTGCTATCAGAAATAAAAATACTGCAAACATAAGAAATAAAAATACTACCAAATCAATACTCAGTCCTGTATGTATTTAAACAAATCTCAAAACTGTTCCCTTGTAAAAATATGATGTTCTACAAGTATAACCAACGTACCTCACTCAGCAGAACTATGACCATGCCAGGGAATATCTGGACAAAATCTAGTTGATAAGGGTAGAAGTTGCATAGTTGGGTGGACAGGAAGGCTGTCTGACGGATGTGATCCGGACTGGAGCGGATTACTGGGGACACAGGCTGGATCGGCTCCCCTTTTGGCAGTGGAGAGGAACTTCTTTGAATCGAAGGCATGTCTGCTGTCCCATATAGATAGTATATACAATTATTTAATGCTTGAGCAGTCAATAGACCAGAATTTTTTCCCTCGGTGCAGGGAACAGCTCAGTGTGTTCTATTGCCCGAGGCCGTT
>WFKH01010211.1:33692494-33729341 GCA_016163765.1 Magallana hongkongensis
GACGGTATGGTGCTTTTAGGATAGACTGGATGTATGCTAGTTTGGGGGAGGTGGGGGAGAGAAACACATGCTGATGTAAATTTTTTTATGTTGCAGTTTGTAAAAGTTGCATCGTTGGATATTTGAAAAAGGAAAAAAATTGTCCAAAATGTGACATTCTTATTCATCAAAGTCATCCCTTGAATTACATCAGGTAAATGATACACGATGTTAATCTATTTCTAAAATCCAATAGGATTTAAGAATTTATGACCTTTACTAAAATTTTTGCTACTTTGTGCAACAGAATTTAATATCTATAATGGCCAAGTTTATTTTAAATAAGTAAATAGAAAATAAATTTGGCCATGATATTACTAAACATTTCTAGAATTAAATTGCACATTAACATGATTTAACATAGTTTAAATGTAGATTGTGTCTTCCTGTTACAATAGTCTTAAAATTCTGTTCCTAATCAAGTACTTTGAAAGACTGTCCTGTGGCTAATTTACATTAAGAATTTAATAAGCAAAACGGCCTTTTAAAATAAGCTTTGTAAAACTCCCTATATTAAATACATGTACATGTATCTTTGACAATGTGTTAAAAATTTATTTCATTTGAACTTTGATGAAGCCTATGGATAAATGAGTCCCCAATGAGAGAACACTTTATATTATTTTAAAATTGGTTTCCAATTTCTTTTGTCTGGAGGGTGAAGTTTCAGATTATTGACATGTCATCCATTTCTAGATACTTTCTTATGTATTGTATGTACATGTATACAAATACTCTCTTTCCTGTCTGTGATAATTTGTAACAAAACTCATCAGAACAAAAATCCAATTCTTATACATTTATGACCTCTTTTTCATATATAGACCTTATAGCAGATTAACCACAACAAAACGTTTATTGAAAAATGACATTATTACAAGTACATGTATATATTTGTTTTTACTTTCTTCTTTACAGCCATGACAGAACTATGCAAGATATTGTGTACAAACTGGTTCCAAATCTTCAAGAAAGTAAGTGCCTTGTACAACATCAATATATACCCGTAGTCCTTTTAGCAGATTCTCCACGACAATTGATCATTCATTATATTATGTATGATCATATCATAGGCCCTTGAACTGCTACTTCAGCCTAGGAAGTGATAACTTTTTGCAGAAACAGTTTACTTGCAGTTCTATTGATGTGGTATATTTTTTGCTTTTCTATTCTTCTTCTATACTGTTTAAGTCAACTTCCACTGTTGACATGAATATGCACATTTTATGATTGTGTACCATCGTAGTTGCAAGTAGAAAATTTTCAGCTATGATACTACATGTATAGTAATTTTGGAATTTGACACTTCCTTGAATGGAGTGGGCTGACCTATTGAATTACCGTAGACGTCTATTGATAGATTCATAGATAGATGATGGAGACAGTTGATAAGGAGAAAATAGTTTCAAAAATAGGAAATGGCCAAACTCGCTACAGAAAGGAATTTTGCTTAAAAAACTGCAATGATTTAGATGTAAGAAGCGATAGTTGAAAGTGATTTGCACATTCAGTTGCACACATGTGAGTGATCCTCTTTTTTATCCCTTTTTTTTTTTGTCTTGTAGAAGAAAAGAAAAGGCGTCAAGAATTTGCATCCAAGCATGGTCTTTCAGAGGAAGTAAAAGAAGGTAAGTCAGGTAAACAAGTTTAAACTGTGACCACCATAATAAACATGTAGAGGAGGAATTATGATTATTAAATGAATGCATTAAAAAGCACTTAGTTTGATATGTAGAATAAATGGTTTGCGAAACATATAAATATTCTAAATATTTTTATTTTTTTGCAAAGTAATTCTTCCACCCCAATACATTTGTATTTCCACAATAAGCTATTTAAGTTAGAAATAATTGAGACTCAGTCTCGTTAAGTTGTACAAGGGAGAAGCTACATTTTTGGGCTTAAAACATATGATAATTCTATGAATCATATTCATCATAGAACCACCTTGCCAGTCTAATGAAAAAGAAAAGGAGGATGAAGGAGCGGACAAGGATTACCACAGGAACGATGAACAAGTGAACCTCTGTCTGGAGTGTAAAGGGAACCTGAAACACCTCAAGAAGAAGTACCTCAGAATCTCCTCACAGGCCACCATTTGTCACCTCAAAAAATTCCTCGCTCTCAAGGTCTTCAACGATATCTCCAAATATGGAGATGTAAGTTTAACAGTTTTGAATTTTGATCAGTTGGAGATTGTTATTCCTGTCAATTTATTCATTATGCATTGGAAGTTATGACAAGTTCTAAACAATTCTTTGTTCTCTACATGAACAGAAAGTAAAACTGCAAGTTTTACAATGAACTACATGTACATGTATAAAATCTTACATCAAATTAAACATAAGAAGAAAACTATTTTTAGGTGTTCGGAATTACTGATTTTTTTTCCTTTGACACAGGTAGAGATATTGTGCAATGATGAACTTTTAGGAAAAGGTCACACCCTCAAATTTGTGGCTGTCACAAGATGGAGAATTAAGGTAATATACATGAATGTCTGAAACAATACATAAGTTCTAGAGTATTTTAAATGTCATTTCATCATTTCTTAGATGTACTTTGGATAAGAATGATTAGTTAAACCATATACTGCATTCAAATATGATGAAGAAATTGTTCTTTTACAAGAATGATCAAATATGGGTTCTCATATGTACATGTTTGTACTGGTATTTAATAGTTTTGAAGATATTTCAAGAAAGTACCGACATTTTGATTATTTTTCTTCTTTCTTTCATTTTCAGGATGTGCCATTGACACTTCATTACAGGAAGAAAACAATTGATTTGTGACGTCTCTTCTAAAATGTATATGGACATTTCCAAGTGAATGCCATGTCAGTTACATTGTATGTAGACTAGACAGTAACTGTCAGTGACAGTTTATAATTCACATTGACAATTCTGACCAAAGTTTAGAGTAATAGTCAGTGGCAGTAATTTTTTCTGAATGTTGCATGGAGTGGTCACTGACAGTGATGTAGTGTGTAAAAATTAGGCAGTGACAGTATAAAATTTCTAGTTATTTTACTCACCTTATTGCATGGTGTAAAGAGCAGCAGTTGACCCTTAACATTTTTTGGGGGGGGGGGGGGGGAAATATTGTATTAACAGTAGTTAAGTTTAAGTGAAAATGTGTCAGGGTGAAAGCAAAAGAATAGAATCCCTGCACTTTTCACTAGGGAAATGCCAATCTACTTGCTTTTGACCTGTTATTTATAACATATTTATATGTAATATGTACTGCCATTTTCTCATCAGCTTATTACGATTTGGGACTTTATAATTTATGAAGTATGAAAGAAGAGTACCGGTAAATGAGAAGTACTGTGAGTCAAATTATTTCACTTAATTACTATGGTTTGCATTTCAACCATCAGAATACATACAAGTAGAGTTTTAAAAGAAATGGATACAACATTATGTCTGCCACTGAATTCATTTGTTATGTTATTATCTATAGATAAATTGTTGAATTTTTTCTGGTATTTCATATACTTTGTATTCTTACTGCACAGGACAAGTAGAGTTCACATACCATACATGCAATTACATGGATAAATTAAGCAAGCGTTTATACATGTTTCTATTGTGTGTGTGATTGTAATTTTTAATTTGTTTTGTGTACATGCAAAATTTTTTTCATATATTTTTTTTCTTACTGTTCATAGCACAAAATAAAAAAAATATATCTCTGAAGCATCTTGTTTTTGAGAAGCTGTATACATTTGTGTTGGGTTGGATACCGTTTTACTCACTTTTAAAAAATCAGGAGTAGGTTCACAACGCTGACTTACAGCTAAGAAGTCGGGCAATGTGGAGATAATTTCCCGTATATACTACCGGTATATTGTGATTACATTGTCAAGCACTTGACTTTTAAAACGTAGATAATTTCCCATACTTTATTATGATCACAAGCATTTAACATTAATAACATTTCCATTTATAAAGGTAGAAAATTTATCTTACTAAAATAACAGAATGGAAAATAATCTGCCCAGAAAGAGATGGAGAAACAGACGGCAATATTGTTACTATTTGAAATACATTTATTGTTAATATATGACTGAAAAATTGGTGCTGAAATAAATAACCATTTTATAGAAAGTCAATTTGTTGGGTACAAATAGTAGTACGTTTCTGAGAAATCGTGTTTCATCGACGCCCACCTGCTGCCCCCCCCCCCCCCCCCCACCCCATCCGGTCCCCAATTCAGTGTCAAATGGAGAAATATAAATAGAATGTGTACAAAAGAGTACAAATTCTTTCAATACCTGCGGAAAAAATCTTAAATTCTCCGCCAGCGAGGACTTAAGAGTAAGAAAAGGAAAGATAATATAAAGGCGGGCAATATCGTTTTTGTTTATAGAAAAAATACCTTTGCGGGTAATAAAGAGGATCTCATGAAATAGATTTTTACATTTTATTCTTATGATGTTAATTCAATGCACAGAAATCAATAAATTTTATATTATGTTATGAAGCTATTACACATGTAGTTTTTGCTACAATATTGTCTAATAAATTCAGGGGCGGATGCAGAAATTTCCGAACGGGGAGGGGTGGGGGGGGGGGGGGAAAAAAAAAAAAGTAAAAAAAAAAATAGAAACTTTAGTTACCAGTTTTTGCAAATTATTCAGATTTTCACTTATTATTTGCCTCTTTGACCAAATACTTTTAATACTTTTATTAGAAGTTGATATGAGAAGGTCTATAAATTGTTTTTGAAAAATGGATATGGGATATGGGAATAAGCCCGCCTATTGTTACGTGCCCCTAGAGGCCTCCTATATAGATCAATGATGGGGGTTCCAGAGGGCGAAGCCCCTGGAAGCTCCAGAATTTTAGAGATTTTAAAAAAAATAACGGAGGTGTAATATTATTTACCTGAACATTTTTGTTGTGTTCACATAAGAATCAAAAGATTTCAAATTATTTTGAAGAAATTATTAGGAAAAACAAGAATTGTACAATATCAAGACAAACAAAATTTACAAAAGGCAAAAAAAAAAAAAAAGGAAAATAGCTAGATCCGCCTTTGAAATTGTTGGAATTCCTAATTTTTTATATTTTATCATTACCAAATGTTTTACATGCTAACGCTTAGGTGTGAAGGTTGAATATTTCAGGGATTGTAAAATTCATTAAGGGCGTCCTGATCTCAACAGCTAAACTATTTAGATTTAATGCATGTGTTATGTCTGCAGGAGAAAAAAGCGGTGGATAATGCCCATGAGAGTGATGAGATTTACCGAACTAATGATGCCACCTGGCAAGTGGCAACAAGTTCATTTTTTTTTTCTAAAAACGAATTAATTTGAATACATGTATTTATTTCTTGTTTTAGTCGAACATAAAGTTCACATGCATGTGGATCGAGTAACTATTATTTTACAGTGACGTAATAGGAACGCAATAAAGGCAATGACGTCACAATAGCTGAACTTGAATTTCGGGTATTGCTACCCAGTTGTGGAAATGTTGAAATGACAGAAGGAAAGAAAGTTGTTAAGAAATCCGCGTTGAAGACGCCGAGGCTGAGATCAGTGATTCAAAAAGGAGACACGGCGGGCAAGGTTAGCAACGTGATTGGCAAGTGGAAAATGAAAGCCAACAAAAGCAAGGAAACCCTACCGGTACCTGTTGAGGAGGTCAAGATCACGTCGGTCATGAAGAATTTGCATTGCCTTAAAATTCGAAGGGAAGATCTGGACAGAGTGAGACAAAACAGCAATCCCGTAAAATCACGACGATTGCCGCCTCGTCTGCAACAAGTTGCAGTTCGTCGAGCAAAGAAAACCGACAAAAACGTTGTCACTTACGCAGTGTTAAAGCCAGCCAATGAGGACTTTGTTCTTCCGCCCGTTGATGTAACTAACTACGCGGGGCCAAGATTTGATTGCGAAGGAAATATCATTTCATATAGCATTCTTGGAAGTCTGACGGAATTCAAAAGGGTCGCAAAGGAGCGCGGGGAATTCAATGAACTCTTTGTTGCTGAAAACGCAAAAACAGCTACATCGATGCAAAAACCGAGCGAACAACAGTGTTCTTCGTTGAAGCTTTGGAAAGATAGGATAAATGAGTGGAATGAAATGCACAGAACCTTGTCACAAAAGTCTAAAAGACCAGTGGAGGATTTACTTATGAGAACACCAAACGAATATCCGGAAATTGTAAATCAACGCGCAGTTATTGAAATGGTTTCGGAAACAGCACCGTGCGGTTTTGAACAAAAGAGAGAAAATGCTAATTTTTTCAAGCTCTGCAATACGATTGGCAAAGGAGATTGTTCAGTCTTCTCCACACTTGGCAAGTCGGTAACAAATGACAACACTCCTGTAGGGATCTTACAAGTTCCTGACGTCATTGATCGGGAGAAAGGGTCGGACACGCCGTCACTCCGTAGAAGTTATCCCGTCTACCACACTCCATATCTACAGACCAGGGCGTCAGAGATTCAGGAGAGCACCCATATGTTCATTCCTCAGGCCCAGCAGCTTAAACAGTTGCAAGTTGTTGGAGCAGCCATTTCAAACCAGATGGATCAGGAAAGGTGTAGCTCAAAACTCGAATCCTCTTTCGTGGAACCTGTTGAATCTCAGAATGGGATAAAGACTGGTCAACAAGATGTTCGATCGAACTACCCGATAGGTTTCACTGGACCTGCTCTCGTGGTTGGAAATCAGCTGACCAAGTGGGAAGGTCACGGGCTTTCTCGACAAGGTCAAACTGGAATTAAAACTTTCGTTGTGTTTGATGGAAATCAAAACGAGTGTCTACACAATAGGATACGGCTAGAGAACGTGGGCACCACGCGTCTGATTTATAATTTGAAGAGGGCGCCAGTTCGAAGTTGTTTTGACATCCCTAGATCGAAGGTACAGCGAGTCTTCTTTTTATCAGAAGAGGGAGTTCTAGCTCCCGGTGAAAGTCTGATGCTTCCAGTTATTTGCAAGTCAAAAACTGCCGGGATCTTTCTTGAAACATGGGCTATAAAAACTTCACCAGTTTTAGATTGTGGGTCGGACATTATTGTAAATTTTAAAGCCATTATTCATAGCACAGAAAACTATAAGCAAAAATTTGCTAAAATTGAAGAGAAACTTTTGCAAAACAAAGCGATGACAATTGTGAGGGAAGTTGTTAGCAGACTGGTGGACAGTATTTGTTCTCCTGATCCCCCGGCGCCTATATCAGAGTACATTTCAGCAGAAGAACAGTTCAACGCCGAGAATCAAGGGCTATTGTACCACAGCACTACAATTCGGGCAATGGAAAATTACCACAGCTTCCTAATAGAAAACATTCCGATCATTCTTGAACGGTACAGGGATTTCTCCCTGTCGAATCTCAGAAAGTCCATTATCATAATGACCGATATCGAAGAAGGGGAATTAGATGACCCGTCACCGCTAACCGCTGAAATGGACGAGGACTGGAATTTCACTAAACGCCGACTATTGTGGCGGTATCTTCGACAAGTGAACAAGCTGGGTTGTGTGTGGCCTGAACCTACACAAAGTCTCGGGGACATCACGTTCAGAGGTTGTCGCACTGTTCTTGCTTCGATATTTGATCGTTTTTGCGATCGCTCAACAAGAATGGCCGTCTTTCTGAACCTTCCCATCAATACTGATGGAGACCAAGTGGAGAAAACGGTCGACAAGAAAAATAATAACAAGGGAGGTAAACAGAGGAGCAATCAAGTTGTCTCCAAAGTAAAGAGAGGGAAGGACGCATTGTCTCCAATGAGAGCGAGGACTCCCACCCAAACACCGTCAATCGTCCGGAAGTCGGCCGTCAGCCCCTCAATGGACGACCAGCCTGATGACGTCATGGAAAGTTTCCTTCCGGTCGTCAAAGAAAATGTTGAAAAAGAAAAGTTGAACATTTACAGAAGCAAGCTGCATCAGATAATGTATGATGAACTGAGTTCAGCACTAGATAAAATGATGGTGTTGTGTGATGGAGAGAGTTAAAAACATGATGAAAAATATTTTTGTTTCATCTTCATGTGTACAGTATCGTTAATTTCTTAAATATAGACTTAATTTAGTAAATATTGCAAATAACTCTGATGAAATCTCTTTGTTACTTAATAAATATTTAAGAACGGATTTTAGTCTTATTTCATTATTCTGTGAAAGCATTCCCACTCATTGCAAACACCTGTCATTCCACGTAAATAAAAACTGTTGAGACAAATTTTCGTGATTCATGACAGAGTTCAATCCGTCAGTTTACTAAATGCTGTATTTCATAAATAATACGTGTAATAAATTGTTCCATAAAAGGATATCCTTGTCCAATCCATAATAATTTGTGGAAAATATGAAATTTTGAAAATATAGACCCACCAAGCAAGCTGCAATTGATATTAACACTCTTAACTACTTGTATCCGCCTTAATGAATGTACTGATCAATTCACCAATAACAAAAACACAGACTTTATAAACATTTATTACACATTAACACTCAATAAAATTATATTGCCACATGTCCATAGTTAACACTGATACATGTTCACATAAAACAAAACAATAATACATAACAATGTGTACAGCTCAGTGTAAAAGATAATTTCTTCTTTTAATTAATTGAAACAATTTTAATATCTTATAAAAAATAATTATTATATAGTCTCAGACTGTTTGGAAATGTTACTTTAGAGTTGCAATGACGTAATTAATGAATATACCTTTAGAATATTGTAAGTCTTACAAATGTTAAAATTTTTCATGCACTTCATCTTATTCATGTGTAAATATATAATACTATTAAGTGTATTTGGTATGATTATGTGAAGCTTAGCATAAATTTTTGGTTTTTTTCATATTAATTTCATGTACATACATGTATTTCAAAAGATTTTCTGATCATGTGTGGTCAAGGAGGCTGGGTGGTCAATATTAATTTCATGTACATACATGTATTTCAAAAGATTTTCTGATCAAGTGGGGTCAAGGAGGCTGGGCGGTCAACAAATCACCGTAACCATCAGATCTTCCTTAAATTTTAAGATATGATGTCTTCCACTATAAACTATCATTCAATAAGGAAAAACTCCATATATCGTATATATCTTAGCTTTGAAGTTTGAATATTTGGCTGCATAATTATACAGAGCTCTTCTTCTTAAAGAGATTGATATAGTGTGAAAATGGCCACAACCATCCAGCCCTCTTGAATTTAAATGAATTTTTATGCATTTCACAATTGGTGCTGCACAAGAGAAATAAAATAAGATTTGTGGAATTCACATAATGTTTTAAATTATGTACAAACAAACAGCAAAATAACTTTCAGAATAACACCACAAGGGTATAATCTTCTTATATAAAACATTGATGATCACAGATGAGTATTCAACAATTGAACACATAACATTTACACAATCCATTTTTTATGCTGTCAAGTTCATAACTTCCACTGTTGACTAACTCATAGCACTGCTAACAGTGTAGAAGATAAACATTGGGGTTCCCTGAAAAAAAAAGAAAGAAATCAGTCAATATAATGTTGGTACACCTTAGTCATGATGTTGGCTATTCAGATCATTACAATGGAAAAAGTTTATCCTTTGTAAAAAACACTGGATTTATCAAAATGCTAGGACACAATTTCTAAGAAGCATATCATTTGTGGTAAATGAATACAGGTTCCACAAAGCATTGCTTTTTGCTTTCTATAAATTTCTTAACAGTGTAAATGTACATTATTTAGCATAGAGTACATTTATTTAGTAACACACTAGCTGCTCCTTGTCCACTTAATATAAAAAGATCTGTTTTAATTATATCATTTTTTTTCACTCACTCTTGGACTCCAGTTCATAAGATAAACTTGCTTCAATGACATGTCATCTTGAAGTTCCTCAGCTCCACACATTAATAATAACTAGAAAGTAAAGAAAAATAACAGCATTAAATTTACATGTACTATCCAAGCATTGAGAAATGTAAAGCTTTCAAGGACGAAATTATCTCCCTTGTTAAGTATTGGTTTACTTTGACATTAGTAGAGTACTGAATGTCTATAATGCTGTAAACATCGTTTATCCAATTGATGAATATCATGGTTTCTAAGCCTTCACTTTTGCTTACATTGAAGTGAGATGGAAAATGTAGCCGTTCATATAAATGCTGTTTAAGATCTGCCACACAAACTCTGGCTGAGCACCGCAGGAATTTTTTCTCTAGTTTTGGCAAGGTAAAGGACTGGCTTATGAAATGTTGAGGAAGCATGCTGAAACACAAAAAGAAATTATGATGTGTATACACTGGACATAAATTTCAATCGGTGCATTATAACCAATTGAACTACTTCTAAAAAAAAGTTGGCCCTATAATTTCTTATGATACATGTACATGTAAATATCTATATAACTACATCACTGGGCTTTTGGAGATAGCAGCCTTGATATAAATCGGTACTTATTTAAGGATGCACCTGGGGAGACAGCATTAAAATTCCAATAAAGAGGACTTTTTATCAAAGATGATTGACAGTTACAGAATTTGCTGAATGTGACCATGCAGCGGGCAGCTTAACTCTATCTTTGTTTTAGGTGCAATGCATATATAGTTCTATTCTAATCTTGTATCCATTTCCAAACTGTGCATTCTATAATAGCCAGAGAGCTCAAAAAGTACAAGTTAGTATTGCATGTTAGTAAAAAATGTAAACAATTGGTATGTTACATACCTATATCTTTCCAAACACAGACATATCTTTTCATCAAATTTGAATTGATGTGCATTTGGTATACTAAGTATACAAGACAGTTTGGGTCCTGACTTCTTTTCTATAACTCCAGCTGAAATAAGTAAGAATAATCAATCATGTATTTTTCGGTTTTAACATTCATTTCCAATTAAGTCAATTCTCCATTGATATAAGTATTCTGTAGCTGTGCATACCCAAAACTTGGCCCTTTTTCTGAGTTTCAAAACCTCTAGAGTTGTAAAACTCTTCTTTTCTTTTTTCCTCACCTGCAAAATTGAATATAATATTGCAGTCCCTGATTTTTAATGCATGAAATGCAAACCTTGAAGTTTTTAAATAAATATTTAAATTGCATGTTTTTATTAACATCTTAATTATGTTTTAACAAATTACTTTCAAAGAGGTGAGGCACAAGCTTGTATACAATATCCTGCAGCGTACGGTCTGGTCGAAGATGAAGAAGAGGCTGGGTCTCATGAACTTTGACCCCACACTGCGGACAATTCTTGCTACTCTGGAGATGCTTCACGATACAACTTTTACAAACTGTTGCAAAACAAAAATGATATTGTGTAAGAATACAAAATTAAGGTAATCAGTGTGTGTGTGTGTGTGTGTGTATATACACACACACAGCATAATGCTGTACGTCAACTAAGACTAGATTTTATTAAATTTAATAATTATCGAATCATTGTGGTTTGTCTAGAAATAAACAATACAGGCCCCAGGCAGCCTTAAAATCTGTCAAGTTCATATTTAATCTCAGGCTCGCTTTTACAAATGTAAAATATTGCAGAAAAGTAAGACTGACATCAAAAGTGGGCTAGCTGTTTTTATTTTCTTGGTCCTGCATGGAGCCTGGGATGCATTTTGAAACAAATTTGTGAAAATGTTGTAAACTTTTTACTGTTTCATTAAATGATCCTCCAGGCAAAAATATTTTACAAAAGCATTAATTCTATAATAATAATGATTTCACCCTCTATTCATAAAGGTATCGCTGATGAATAATAAAAAATTATTAATAATTTGGTAGTGAGTCATAAGTTTCTTTGTAAATCACAGCCCTTATCATTAATGAATTCACAAAACAAAACTACTATAATATTTAAGTCAAAACTCAATCATACACGTGTGAAGGCATTCTGTGATTGTTGTGGCATCAATGAAGTATCCAGCACACATTGAACACACAATATGAGGATTTATTAATTGTATCTTTATCTTCAAATCCTGAAAAGAGAAGAAAATCTCAATCGAATATTGTCTAAAAGTATGCTGTCATTTCTTAACTTAAAATAACTGTGATAACATCGAAGTTTTTAATTTTTTTTTTTTACCTCTTCCATCATCTTGCCGTTTGTTTACTATGTATTTTCGTATTAATTGAAACAGCAACATATTGTTATTGATATTGGATTTTTAAAATAATTACATAAAGTAAATTTAATTGGTACTTTGAATAACTGACAATAGATATGATGTTAAGTTTGGGGAGTGAGTTTTTAAAATACGAAACTAAAGCTTTAATTCCCTGTCTTCTTAGCGTTTATTTAAAGAGGTCGTATACATAAATATTATAAAAATCAAACTTACATTGAGTCCACAAAATGATGGGGGATGATCCCATGACCAATTTTTCCTGAACTTGTAAAATGTGGTGAATAAAGCAAGAATGAGAGGATTTGTGGTTGTCAACAAGATAAACGACGTATTCTACCTGGATTGCGATACGGAGTTTACAAACCACATCAATGCACAAGCAGTAGAACAAGGTTTACTCGAGGTGAGTCAGTTGGTCATTTAATTAGGCGTATCCATACAGATACAGATCTTAATAAAGTAGAACTAACAATCAGTGACAGTGTGATGTTTTAGCTTATATGCACTGGAATCTCAAATCCTTCGTTTCTTACTCTGCCATAGTGGCTGTTAAAATTTATCATGTAAATGGTGTGATCATTGCTATGCGTATAGCAATACACAGTTACTTAATTGAACAGATTGACAGAAAACATGATAATCAGGCAATGATTCGAACCTAACAACCCCCTCTCCCTCCCCTGAATCTGAAGACAGAGTCTCTTATCAAGTGAGCAATGCTGAGGTACTGTCATTCTCCTGTTTTGGACATTCAAGGACAGAAACTGTCTTGTTATCTTTGCCCTTCCAATATTGCAAACACAATTATAAAGTTTGTGTTGCATTAAACATATATATGTATTAAACAAAACTATTTTAGAATGAAAAATTGTTTTTAATAACAATTAAGGAAATTATTATAAGTCATCTGTTAACTTATTTTTTATTTTATTTATTTATTTATTTATTTATTTTTTTGAAGGCTGGTAACTATGACACAAAAATTCTGGACCCAAGCATTGTCATGCAGTTGTTTTCACCTCTGTTTATGTCTCAGTGGTTTCTCATTGAGCAAAGAAAGAACCCATGTACATCCATCACATGTGAAAATGGATTTATATTTGTTTTCAAACAGGTCAGTTTACTGTGAATTATTTGAGTGTATTTAAATATAACATCATCATCATTATTTATCATTAAATTTTAAATACAAAGTAATTAAAACTTTATCAAAATTATGTTCCTCATGAGTCATAAGACTGCAGACACTTTTTTTTTTTATCAATTATTATTAGTTGGAGGAGTTGTTGATTGTTGCAATCAGCAGAGAAAAAGCAGACACAGAACAGTTCTTAAGTAAGAAGATTGGTGTGTTTATACGTGTTGTTGAATTTCTATTTGGACCGGTCACAAATGAGTAAGTTCTGTTGTGATTTACAAGGTTATTTAATTTTCTTACACAATGATACACTTAATAACTTTTGTTTAATTAATTAACAGAAACAATTTTACAACTTCGATTTTTGATAGTCCAAAATATCTTAAGTTTTCCTGGCCTTTTTTAATGATTTTGATATTTTACTTAACAGGAAAACTCCTGGCAAGTAAAATATCAAAATCATAAAAAAAGCCAGGAAAATGTCAGATATTTTGGACTAGATTTTTGATAAATCATATAAATGTTTGTAGAATGGGCTACAGTGTCTTCTGCAGAAGAACTGACAGGTGGACATTTTTACAAAATCTAATGAAAACCTGGGAACTGTTGAGAAAGGAGGAACATTCCTTTCTTGTTGAGGTAAGTTTTCCTGATAATAGTTCAGAGATATTTTGCAACTGTTTAATGTCAACAATAATGTTAAATTTAATGATGGTAAGAGAGTGGTTTGATATAATGAGGTTGAGAATGTTTCAGGCAATAGAGAGACTGCATGTTAATCAACTCGTAAATGAAAAATGTATGGAAAGTTTGGAGTACGCCATGAGTCGGTTACAGAGTGCAGGAGAGAAAAACATACATCATGCATTGCTGGTTGTCAACAGCAAACTGTTATCCCTCTACTCAAAGTAAGATGAATTTATTTGAAAAAGTGATTAATACTTATGTAGTTGTGAAGCGTGATCTTATTGAAAAATATACATAATTGAGCATCAGTTTGGGTAGATTTTGGGTAATAGGGGTTGTTGAAGTTATAATTGTTATATCTTTAAAAAAAAGTTGTAAAAATCTTTGAAATAATTACTTATTTTGTCAGTCGAAATGCACCGTCCCTAGCCGAGTCCGATGTTTTATGCACCATCTTGTTGGCACGCCTGCTATTTCCTACCAATGAGAAGTTGGAGGATTTGTTTTCATATCGTAAGCCAGACGATAGTGGGTCTACTACTGAGGAAATGAAATCGCCTGCTTCCATTACAGTTACTCCACCTCTTGAGAGATATGAAAGTGCTGTAGAGGGAGACGATTCCATGGATGAAGAGAATGTATGTTAATTAATCCTTTTGTTTAAAAGTAAAGACCCTTTATGATTACTTTGAAAAAAGAGAAAAAAATTGACAAAAACCTAAAGGTATTTATAGAGAAATACTTTCTGATACAGTGTATTTGGTGTAATTCTTGTCTTTGAAAAAACTTTACAATCAAATTAAAAGTAGGTTTTTACCAGTGTTTGTAAAAAAAAATATTTAACTTTCTTGTATTTTGATCAGCAAAGTATGCTTTAGGTTCTGGTGTGTAAAAATCTTGATACATTGTATAATATGTAAGAAAATATTTCTTCTTTTCAGTACTTAAGTGCAACAGAAACTATCACTAAAACAAAGTTGCCAGGTAAACTCAGTGTGTATTCTTTGAAATCAATAGTAATACATGTACAATTAAGAAATAAACAGCAATTTAAAAAGTTCACCGGGATATGAACTTGGTTGGTCACGTGATCAACTCCTGTGAAGCCCAAAGGGCTTCTCAGAAGATTTGATCATGTACCAACCAAGTTCATATCCCGATGAACTTTTTAACATTGGTGTTTATTATTTATTTATACGTTTGAAAGAGGCAAATCGTTCAGAATTATTAAAGTAATCGTGTTTTAATGTTTACAATAATGCAACCGTCAAGCGATTAGCGCGTGCGGTAATCATTGTGATGTCATGAAAAAATTCATACAGAATTGAACGTTTTCGCTATCCTGTAGGTTCATATAAGGAAGCATATTTGCAAATGTAAATATTGGTCTCTCAGTTTTATCATGTAAGGGTCACGCTGATTTAAAAGTCTACAGTTTTGCTACCAGTATATTTAAAATAAACTTACATATACCAGTTCATTTTAACTGTTTATATTAAGTTTTGTTTGTTTTTTTGTTTTGTTTTTTTTTTTTTAAATTGGGAGATACAGTAATAAAATTGTTGAATCAATCTAATTTTTAGATTGTGTATATTAGTCAAATCTTTCTGGAGTTTTAAAAATTCTCCTTGGTATTACAATTCATAAATGGATTTTGATTATCTCCCCTTGGATTTGTTGACTTCTATCCATTGAGAGTGATTCTGATTGATAGAGAACCCTTATCCTGCTGTCTCAGAACATATTACTGAGGAGGAGGCGCCCACAGCAGAGCCTAAGGGGACTGACATCATGGGGGAGGGATTCGCTACCCCCGATTCTGCCTCCCCTGTCACAGACATCCATAAAGTGACTATGTTTTTTGTGATTTTTATGATATGGCAACAAGTATAACATGATGTAATAAATTGAGATTGCTTCCACTTACACTGTATAGTTTGTCATGAAATACACTCAGTGGTCCTATTTTTTAAAGCAGCTGATAAAAGACAATACGGGGAGACTGACGCCTGTGGGTAGAAGTCGCAGTCGGACATTTGATGGGATGATGAAAGGGCGGGTCACTCCGGGGCCAGGCAGGGCCAGGAGTAGGAGTCTGAACGTGGACCAGCAAGGACAGAGAGGTGAAAATATTTAAGGCAATAAAAATCTCACAAAATCTCAATTTTAGTTTTTCAGGCCAAAAATTTCCAAGTATAATGTGATGGGCAGGTATTTTTCTTTCTTTTTTTTGCGCAAGATTTGCAAAGGGAAACAACTCAATTTTCATTTATCAAGAAAAATTGATCAAAGTGGCAGCATTTGGCCTGATGCAGCAGTGCCTGAGAAACTAAACATTAATTCTTTTTTTATATAGCTTACTGGGATATCGAATAATTGCTTTGAAATCCTTGGTTAATTAGCAAATACAGATGCATAAATCTGGAGTTAGAAATTCACATATTTATACCCAGTATAGTCATAACATGCCAAAAAGTTTACAAGCATCAATTTATTCTGCAAATGCTTCTTAGCAGATACCATGCAGTAAAAAAAAAAAACCCAATTACTTTAGTTAGCTTACAAGTGTGCATTTTGAAAATTGGTCTACACAAAAACAGCAGACATGCCTTCGATTCAAAGAAGTTCCTCTCCACTGCCAAAAGGGGAGCCGATCCAGCCTGTGTCCCCAGTAATCCGCTCCAGTCCGGATCACATCCGTCAGACAGCCTTCCTGTCCACCCAACTATGCAACTTCTACCCTTATCAACTAGATTTTGTCCAGATATTCCCTGGCATGGTCATAGTTCTGCTGAGTGAGGTACGTTGGTTATACATGTAGAACATCATACTTTTACAAGGGAACAGTTTTGAGATTTGTTTAAATACATACAGGACTGAGTATTGATTTGGTAGTAATTTTATTTCTTAAATTTGCTTTATTGTTCATTTCTGATAGCAAACAAACTTTTCATTTTCTCTCTCTCTCTCTCTTAAAAAATGATACATTATCATATTTAAAGAAAATAGATTTGAATATTCATAAAATTGTGTGGGTAATAAAATAAGATTTTTTTATGTTGTTAAGGTAATGATCCATACCCCACTTCATAAATAAAATACCTACAGAATTATTTCAAATTTCTCAAACATGTATTTGGGGATATATCCTAATAAAATTTTACCCAGTTAACTGGTCCATCGGTATTATAATAGCTAGGGCCTTGCTAAAAATAGAACCAATTACGGAAAATGGTGTTTTTTTCATACATTAAGAATATTAGCCTTAGCTTGAAATTTGACTTTCAGAAAATCATTTTTGACTGATATCCTATGTAAAATGAACGAATTTATTTTTTAAAACAAAAACTTTAATGTTACACATGCTTATTTATTAAAAAATAGATAAATTTGTTTACAAATGAGATAAAATTAAACAAATTTTCAGAGAGAATTTAATCTTTTATAATTTTATTTACCTACAGAATTCTCTGAAATAGTGATAATGTTTACCCATTATGGCCCTTAATCAATAGAAAATAAAATTACCCAAAGGACTGGCTTTTTTAGGATCACAATTGGCGTATTTTTGGTAAAATTCATTAAAATATATATTTTGAAAAAAGTTCCGTAAAAATAAAATTTTGCATAGTTTTATCATTTCATCTCTTTAAAAAGTATATTTAGCTTTTTGTTAAATAGAAAACATTATTTGAACAAAGCGTTTATCAATCTGTATTATATAAATCACAAAAGATGGGTTTTTTTGAATATCGGTTAGTATTATGGATCGAGATCGGTATTTAGAAATTCAGTCACATACGCGGAAAACGCTAATTACCTGATATGCTTTCAAGACAAAACCTATACTCAACTATTTTTACTGGTTTTAAAGACTGTTCTAAAAAATGAAGTAATTTTTCTGCAACGTATAATTTTAATTCTAAAAACAATTTTAGGGAAAATATATTTATGTTCGTTGCTAAGCGTATAGAGTAAATATCGGGCCCGGGCAAGACGTAATAATGAGTGAATTACGTCATACGTTGTTTTGTGACGTATGGACAATTACCTTAATTAACTTTATCAGTGTTTGTAATCATCATTTGGAATTTTAACTGCACAATGTACATGTTTAACCATTTGTATTTTAAGATACCCAGAGCCAACCATGCTAGTAGTTTGTGTCAGTTGCTAAGGTTACTGACTGACCTCTTGTCAGGACAGAAATCTCAAGTCCAGAGGGTTCAAGGACATGTTCTGTATGACCTAATTAACACCCTTCTCGTCAAACTAGCAACGGCCATGAAAAAAGCTAAGGTAAGACTCTTTTTTGTTTAAAACAAACATTCTGTCAATGAGATACATGTATTACAGTTAATTGTTGTGATGCTGTTTGTTAACATAGCGTATTTGTTACTGAAATTCAGTAAAAAGATTTGTTTTGGTAATTTGGTGTAAAAATAGAACATATATACTGTATACAGGGAATGTTTGCCCCTGTTTTATTTTTGCCCATTTCACCCTCGTCACGGGCAAATTTAAAGACTGGGTGAATTGTAACCAGACATAGTTATCTCTTTGAACGTGACTGTGTCTGGGCAAATTTAAGATGCTTGTTTAAAAGTGTAGAAGGGTGAAATAACACAGGACGAAAATAACCCTGTATACAGTAGCTGGGAAATATCAAATTCACATGTAAACATTAAGATCTTTTAAAAGGAAACAAACATTTAAGGAAAATTAAACAAAATGTTCAAAATTGAACAATGATGCATCAGAATGAAGGAAATTGATCCAGCGGTTTGAGATTAGCTGCAGGTTTGTAGATTTCGGTCTAAAAAAAATCCGGATGGACGACCTGGGAGCTACAGTGCCGCCCATTGAAAAAAATGTATATTTATTGTGCACAAAAACGTGCGCTAGTTTTGGACTGATTAACCTTATTTATACGCAAATTCTCCGAAAACAATTAGTACCATTAAATTCTTCATGTAATTTATTACTGATATCGTCTCTTTACTTGCCTCAGACTTTCTCTGGAACACACTACCGACCTCGGAAATTCAAGTATGTTAAATTTACATCGAGATCGAAAGTCGCCATTTTTACATGTAAACAAACTACACCACTTCACTTTACGGGGCTGGTGATGGTGTTTAAAAGACTATCAGACCGGGAGTTACAGACCTGCAGCTAGTTTGAGATATACATGTATTTTAGACATTGCAAAAACTTTACTGCAAAAAAAAGGAATTAAGAGAATCAGAAGATGGTGTCTACTATACATCTGATTTGTGTTATGAATGCCCTTTACCTTTAATGTGCTTAAAGAAAGGATACCGGTACTTTTTATCCAATTTTTTTTTTCATTAAAAAACCATACGATACCTGTCATGTAAGATTCATCAAGATACATATGACTCAGGAAAACAACATTCATCTCTTTCCTAAACTCTTTTGGTGTAAATTGCAGGGCAACATTGAGAGAATTTTAGAGGACATTCGGAAAAGATGGGATAATGCTGATTTCAAATCTTCTCTGCTGTCTTATCTAGAGCAAGGGGCAGGGACAGAGATCCCACCTGGGTAAGAAATTGATATGTCCCTGTATTTTATATCACAGCATCCACCTATATAGCATAATGCAATACAAGATTGATCTTAAATCAACACAAAGTCAGTTGATATTAGCACTGTAGTCATTCCTTTTAATGAAAAATCTTGAAGAGAATATCTCTCTGTATCTCTTGTTTGTAACATATTCCAGACCATGAGCCAAATTAGGGTGTCAGAAATGGGATTCATTATACTCTTAAAATTATAACCCAACATTTATTTATTCATTGTTTACAAGTTATAATTTATAATTTATTATTTTTGTTAACAAAATTTAATAAAAAAATGTTGTTCCTATGAACCTGTGAATTTTTCGGCCATTAACATAGAATTGGTCCTTGTAGAAATTTGAATGCTACCATGGAAAAATATATTTCATTGTATCTGAATTTGATTTAACTTTGACTTATGAATTTTTCAGTGCAGAGAGATCTTTGACTGGCCTCCACAGGAAGGTGAAGGAGTTATTCCTACATCTGTACCTTTATCCTTATGACATTCCACCAGCTGTCAGTCAGGCCATGACCTCAATATGTGAAAAGGCCAAGGTCAAATTGTTTGACTACAAGGACTATTTGTCTGTGAAGTCACAAAGAAATATTGTAATGACTTCGTATCCTTTCAGAAGTTTTGAAACTGACATTTTATATCAGGATGAATAATTAACTTTATAAACTTGCTAATATTTATTAACTTATCAGAAGTTTAGGAAGTAGAGTAGGCTTGCTCAAATCTCTATGTTTAATAATCAGTGTTCTCTCTAATACCTTTAAATGTTGCCTATGTTTGATGACATTTAAGTATGGTAGAGAGTAGAAATTAAAAGTTTTGAAACACAGTAAAATTGGCAAGAAATATAAAAAACATTAAAACAACATATAGATATAAGTAATGTAAAAATAATTATATTTTTCACAAAATTAAATTAGTTCATGTTTAACTTAATATGGACATTGGATTTCATTGTTCATTAAATTTTGTTTAATGAAATTAGATTCTGCCCGTGAGTCGGAGTGAGTGGATAAATTATTTGTGTACTAGAGAGACTATCCTTAACAGCACCAGGTACCTTGATGCCTTCCCTGGACTGGTTCACTTTATCTACATAGACAGGAGAACCAATCAACTGACAGCTCCCTCCCTCAACATCACTGATGAGGGAGAAAATCTAGATGCCACCCAGTTTTTAAAAGACAAAGTAAAATCCTGCAATTTATTTTTTGATTGTCTCATTATAAGTGTAATATTATTTGTTTTATTAAATTTCTTCAAGATTAATTTTGAGTATTTTTAAATGGGTCAAAATCTGTCCAGCAACACTTGGATATGTTTCTTTCTGAACATATCCAATTCTAGATGTACATACTAATTCCATAGCTTATATTCTTTTTGCAGATTTGGAATATGACATGTTGGATGTATGGAAAACTTGCTGAAGGAGTTACCGTGGCAACTGCTAGGGAAGGAGATTACCATTACTCATATTTTATGTGGTTCACAGATTACCAGGTTTTATACAGTTTTTATATTTTAAAAAATATTGTCAAACATTAAATGTCAATGTTTTAAGAGGGCTGGATGGTCATAGCCATTTTGAGACTATTGTAATCTCCTCGAAAAGAAAAGCTCTGTATAAAGATATAGAAAAATATTAAAATTTTAAAGCTGAAATATTTGGAATTTTCTTTACTTAATGTTTGTTGATAGCTAAAAAAATCATATCTTAAAAAAAAAATAAGATAGAAGTGACGGGTAATTTGTTGACCACCCAGCCACATGAGCAATAGAATGAATTTTTTGCTATAATATAATTGTAAGAGTAAATAAACGCCTGATGACATAAACAATATGGAATTAATGAATCATTCTTTTTCTGTTTTATTTACATCTATATTCTTCATGTATATTCTTTTACAGGGAGCACCAAAACAAATCCAAGAGGCATACCAGGAGGGGGACGTCAGCATTCCGCCAGGCATCTTGTCCGGACAGTTTTACAACTCGCTGAAGAGACATTGTTTTCCAAACTGTCTTCCTGGTTCCGTGAATTGTTATGAACTGATCATGATGCATGTAGGACTGGTCAATGTGCAATATATTTTTACTCACCGACAGATGCTGGCCAAACAGTTCTTTGAAGCATCTGGAGACACACAAATGAATTTAGTGCTGTAGTTCATGTGCTTGTATGTAATTAAATTATACTTTTTCTGGTGTTATGGGTCAGAATAACCCTGAATTCCAGCAAAGATCAATCACAAAACTTAAACTTTAAACTTAATAATTTATTTACAGTAATATATATATAAATACAAAAATACAACTTACACTATAAGAATCTTAACTAAAGAGTGTCCGTTACAATCTGCCGAATGGATCAAATCACAATGTCCCAGTAATTAAACTGTTCTCAGTTTAATGTCTTCGAACAAGAGTTCAAATGAGAGTCTCTCCTATGAGCACTGTTTACAGGTTATTTATACTAAAATATAAATCTAGCAAATTCTAGAAATTATACGTACAAGAAGTTACATGAATGACCTGGACACTCAAGAATGTTCTAGAAAGAATAACTGACCACTTTAGAATAGTCCAGAATATTCTATTATACAAACCTACTATATATAACACCTCCCCCCTTAAAAAAGTTTGAGTGCCAATGAAAACTTAAATTGTCAAATTAAACAAGTACAACAAATTATAATCATGATACTCTTGACAAGGCATCTGCAATAACATTGTCTTTACCTTTGATATGTTTGATAATTATATTATACTCTTGTAACAACAAACTCCATCTAGTACATCTTTGATTCTTGTTTGACAATTTATGCAAAAATGTCAAGGGGTTGTGATCTGTATATACAAGGATAGGATGCACAGTAACATTTAAATAAACGTCAAAATGCTGTAAAGCTAACAATAAAGCAAGACATTCTTTTTCTATGGTAGAATAATTTTGTTGACATTTGGTAAGTTTCTTAGAAAAATAAGAAACAACCCTATCTACACTATCACTATGTTCTTGAAACAAAGCTGCCCCGATTCATACATCACTAGCATCAACAGTAAGCTTAAATTGCTTAGAAAAATCTGGAGTTGAGAGAACTGGACTACTAATAAGGACAGATTTTATTTTAGAAAACGATTTCTTGCAGTCTTTTGTCCATTCAAAGTTAACCCTCTTTTGTAAAAGATTAGTGAGTGGATTAACTACAGAGGAGAAGTTAGGACAAAATTTTTATAAAATCCTGCCATGCCCAAAAATCTCATTAATTCTTTCTTGTTTGTAGGAATCGGAAACTTTGCAATAGCCTCCACTTTAGCCAAAATTGGAGTAACATCACCTTGACCTACTTTATGACCTAAGTATTCTACATAAGCATGACAAAAATCACTTTTTACAAGGTTCACTGTTAAGTTTGCTTTAGCTAAAATGTCAAATAATAAACACATGATTCGAAGATGTTCCTCCCATGTTTTGCTGTATATGATGACATCGTCAATGTAAGCCTCGCATCCTTTGAGGTCCTGTAGTAGGGAATGAATCATTCTTTGGAACGTAGCTGGTGCGTTTTTCATGCCAAAGGGCATTACTTTGTACTGGTAAAGTCCATCTGGGGTTACAAAAGCCGAAATTTCTTTTGCTCTTTCTGTTAATGGAACTTGCCAGTAACCCTTCAACAGGTCAAATTTACTGACAAACTTGGCATTTCCTATTTTGTCAATACAGTCATCAATTCTAGGAATGGGGTAGGAATCAGTTTTCGTGACGTAATTCACTTTTCTAAAATCGGTGCATAATCGATAAGTACCGTCCTGTTTTGGTACAAGAATACATGGTGAGCTCCAGTTACTTTTACTTGGCTCAATAATGTCATTGTCCAACATGTATGAATGTACTTCTCTTCTTAGGTACTGCAACTTTATGGGATTTAGTCGATAAGGATGTTGTTTGATAGGTAAAGCATCGCCCACTATGACATCATGACAAGCTGCATTTGTTTTCTTTGGGACTTCAGAGAAAAGTTGTTGATATTCACCCACCAGCTTTTTAACTTGTTCTTTTTGGTGAATGCTCAAATGTCCAACTTTGGTGTCAAAATCAGCAAAAATTGTTGAATTTTGTAAACGGGCACTTTGATTACAATCTTTCTCATTCATATCAATACCCATATCACTTTCAATACAATTTTGAACTTTCTTAACATTGGCTAAAGTGGAAACTGGTTTGACAAGATTTCGGTCACACCTTTCGTGATATTCTTTTAACATATTGATGTGACACACTTGTTTTTGTTTTCGTCTATCTGGTGTGCTAACTACATAGTTTACATCACTAATCTTACTTTCAATTTTATAAGGACCATAATGTCTGGCCTGTAAAGGATGTCCAGGAATAGGTAAAAATACAAGAATCTTATCTCCTGGCTTAAAATTACGATTTCTAGCATTTTTATCATACCATACTTTCATTTTCAATTGAGAACTTTTTAGATTTTCCTGTGCTAATTTACAAGCATTGTAAAGTTTTTCTTTAAAATCAGACACATAATCTAAAAGATTAAGATCACTAGTCTCAGTCAGCCACTTTTCCTTCAGCAACTTCAAAGGACCTCTAACTGTATGACCAAACACCAGTTCAAAAGGACTGAACCCAAGAGACTCTTGAACTGCCTCCCGTGCAGCAAATAGTACAAGATGAACTCCTTCATCCCAGTCTTTCTCATACTGGTAACAATAGGTCTTCAGCATTGTTTTAAGTGTCTGATGAAAACGTCCCAACGCGCCCTGGGACTCTGGATGGTAGGCACTTGATTTATACTGCTTAATTCCCAACTCATGCATAACTTGCTGGAACAATCCTGACATGAAATTCGAACCTTGATCAGACTGGATTGCCTTAGGTGCCCCCACAAAACTAAAAAACTTGGTTAGCGCCTTAACTATGGTCTTTGCCGTGATATTTCTAAGTGGTATGGCTTCTGGAAATCGTGTCGATGTACACATGATGGTAAGTAAATACTGGTTTCCGGATCTAGTCCTAGGCAAAGGTCCTACACAATCCACCAATACCCGGCTAAAAGGTTCTTCAAATGCTGGAATTGGTTGGAGAGGTGCAGATGGAATCTTCTGATTTGGTTTACCTACCATCTGGCAAACATGGCAAGACTTGCAAAACTCAGAAACATCCTTTCGCAATTTAGGCCAATAAAAATGACTCAAAATTTTATGACAAGTTTTATTGACACCTAAATGACCTGCCATAGGAGTTTCATGAGCTATAGCCATGATGTCCCTACGATACACAGCTGGGACTACTATCTGGTAAACAACACGCCACACTTCATCAGGGGAAGCCTCAGGTGGTCGCCATTTTCGCATAAGGATGCCATCCTTCAGGTAAAAGCATTCTCCGACTTTGATGACCTCTTCTGGTGGAAGGGCTCTTTTACTTAATTGAATGATATCAGGGTCTATATGTTGTTCAGCAAGTAATTGCTCTCGGCTGAGGATGTCATTTTCTTGTTTCAATGGTAGATTCAACTTATCATCATTGCCGATAAATCTAGGTAATGGTATATTCTTGACCATTTTTCTAATATTTTGTGGTTCAGTGATTGTTTTATAATCATTTATATTGGAAAAGAAAGTGTCATTTAAATCAATATCAGTTGAGGAATCTTTCGTAACTGCACCTGTAGAATGGTCAGCCTCCATTTCTAGTCTTCTGGCCATCGCTCTAGTAACAGCACAGGCTGGATATAAATCATCATCTTCATCATCTGATGTGACATTGGACGAAACTCTCTCACAGACTATAGGATTGGGTACAACCTTTCCACCGGCTAAATCATTGCCTAGCAATAAAGAAACGCCTGGAACAGGAAGAGTAGGTCGAACACCTACAGTAACAGGTCCAGTAATTAAATCTGACTTCAAACAAATTCTATGCAGATGAACTTGAATGTCGCCGAGCTCCACACCCTGTATTAAAACTGACCTACCAGTAAAGGTCTGCTCAGACAAAGGCAGTACATCATCTAACAATAAAGTCTGTGCAGCCCCAGTATCTCTCAAAATCTTGACATGGTGAGTTTTGCTGGATTCATCAAGTGAAACAAATCCCTTGGACAAAAAGGGCTTATAATCCTTCATAGAATCAGTAGAACTGGACTTTGAACCCTGAACTTCAGGAGTGTCAGAACAAAATGAAACTAAGGCTCCTTGATCACCTCTGACTGCAGCACAGGCAAGTGGTTGATGTTTGTCAAGGTCATTTTTTCTTTTGAGTTTAAAACATTCACTAATAAGATGACCTTTTCTTTTGCAATAACTGCAAGTAGGAAGCGATCCTATTCCAGAAGAACCTTCAAAACGTCCTGGACCGGACCTAGAACCACCTTGTGGTGAAGACTGGGAACTTGTGAAAAACTGAGACTCTAGAACACTCTTGTTATAAGAGTCTGAACTTTTAAAATAATTATTTTGAGATCTTGTGAAAAAATTCTTTTTATGAGAAAGAGTGAAAGTATCCGATATGACTGCTGCCTCCTCAAGAGTTTTTACATTCTTATCTTCTAAATGTGTTTTTAAATCTTGAGGAACACAATCCTTAAACTCTTCTAACAGAATGACGACGTAAGTTAGAAAAAGTTTTATCAAGTTTCTTTGACCTAAACCACTGATCAAACAAATCTTCTTTCTCTCGTGAGAATTCAACAAATGTTTGATTATCAAATTTTTTATACTTTCTGTCTATACGCTTCTGGTACTAATTCATATGCCCTTAAAATAACTGACTTGACGTGTTCATAGTCTGAACTCTCAGCTACCCCAAGAGCAGAGTATACCTCAGCCGCTTTGCCAGTAAGTACACTTTGTAGCATAGTTAACCAAACCTTCTGCGGCCATTTCAGATTTTCTGCTATTTTTTCAAATAAAGGGAAATATTTGTCTACAGATTTTTCCTGAAATTTTGGAATCTAACATTTTTAGCTGCATCAAATTCAGCCCTAATAGAGGAATGTTCTGTTGTGTGCTGTAATTTTAGTTTCTCTAACTCAAAGTTCAGTTCACGCTCTTTTTCTCGTTCTTCACGCTCTTTTTCTCGTTCTTGTCTGTCTAATTTCTCTAATTCAAATTTTCTTTCACGCTCTCGGTCTTCTCTTTCCAATTTTTCTCGTTCTAATTGGATTTTTTCTAGCTCAACTTGATACTGCATTTCTGACATTTTATAAGTTTCTAATTCTAATCTAAAAATTTCCTGAAAATCACGTGTCTCAAAAAATTTTTCCTCTATTAGTTTGTTTGCAACTTTTGTTTTAATTTCTTGCTTCTTCATTGGAGATCTTACATCTAAACCAAAGTGCATACCTAATGCAATCAAGTCATCCTTTTTCAAAGTTTCAAAAACCTTAACCTCTGGCGAGGCAAGAAAGTCTGTGACCGAAAATACCATGTTGATTTCTGCTGGATAATTAAATTATTAATTTAACAAAACAACAAAATTAAACTCAATCTGCAAATTAACGAAATTCGAGTATCCTGGACGAGCCCCCAATTCTGTTATGGGTCAGAATAACCCTGAATTCCAGCAAAGATCAATCACAAAACTTAAACTTTAAACTTAATAATTTATTTACAGTAATATATATATAAATACAAAAATACAACTTACACTATAAGAATCCTAACTAAAGAGTGTCCGTTACAATCTGCCGAATGGATCAAATCACAATGTCCCAATAATTAAACTGTTCTCAGTTTAATGTCTTCGATTCGAACAAGAGTTCAAATGAGAGTCTCTCCTATGAGCACTGTTTACGGGTTATTTATACTAAAATATAAATCTAGCAAATTCTAGAAATTATACGTACAAGAAGTTACATGAATGACCTGGACACTCAAGAATGTTCTAGAAAGAATAACTGACCACTTTAGAATAGTCCAGAATATTCTATTATACAAACCTACTATATATAACACTGGAATAAATGTTATATACAGAAATTAACAAGATTAATTACATTAAGTGTCTTTTTTTTATTCTAAGAGCATTTACTGTACTAGAAAATAATAAATTAATTAGTATAATCATAATTAAAATTACAAAGATTTACACAAGAAATCAAATAAACCTTTTAAGTTTATATTTTATGTGATGGATATCGCTTGTATGATATTAAGTTGATATTACATTGTGTATCCATACAACACAGGATGTCAAATAAAACAAGAGGCCCATGGGCCACATTGCTCACCTGAGCAACAATAGGCATGATAAAATCAGCTTAGTGGAGTCATAATACAAAATATCTGGACAATGTGGTATAATACCTGTCAATCCTGTATAAATAAAAATCCATTTTCCCCCTGGAAATTCTTATGTTTATAATCAAGTCCCTTTTATAACAGGATTATTTTATAGTCATATCACATGTTGAGCATTCCAGTTCTAAAAAAGATCCTAAATAATTGTTTATACATGTATATGGGATATAAACCTACATCAAACTCTGAACCCCTTGTGAGGCCCAAGAATCGTCTAGGGGCCAGAGTCTGAAGAATTTTAAAGAATCGGCAATATGTCAAAATGTTTGCATATAAGTAAAACCATATGTGATAACATTTCAGTTTTTGTGGATAATTAAAATAATTTCCATTGTTCAATTGGATCCCCAATGTGGCCCCACCCTACTCAAGATTTTGATTTTAACGAATTTGAACCTACACTATCTGAAGTTGTTTCCACTAAAGTTACAGCCTTTCTAAGCAAATGGTTTTTAAGAAAAAGATTTTAAAAGATTCCTTTAAAAAAATTTCCCCCCCCCCCCCCCCCGTTGTGACCCTATCCTACCCTGGGGGTCATGATTTGAACACATTTGAATTTACCCTACCTGAGGATGCTTCCACACAAGTTTCAGCTTTTCTGGCCAATTGATTTCAAGAAGAAGATTTTTAAAGATTTACTCTATATATTCCTATGTAAAAATTCGACCCCCCATTGTGGCATCACCCTACCCCTGGGGGTCATGATTTTCACAACTTTAAATCTACACTACCTGAGGATGCTTCCAGACAAGTTATAGCTTTCCTGGCTGATTGTTTTCTGAGAAGAAGATTTTTAAAGATTTACTCTATATAATCCTAATGTAAAAATTCGACCCCCCCCCCATTGTGGCCCCACCCTACCCGCGGGGGTCATTATTTACACAACTTTGAATCTACACTACCTGAGGATGCTTCCACACAAGTTTCAGCTTTCCTGTCTGATTGGTTTCTAAGAAGAAGATTTTTAAAGACTTTTTTCTATATATTCCTATGTAAAAATTCAACCACCCATTGTGACCCCACCTTACCCGCGGGGGTCATGATTTTCACAACTTTTAACCTACACTACCTGAGGATGCTACCACTTAAGTTTTAGCTTTCCTGGCTGATCGGTTTCTAAGAAGAAGATTTTTAAAGATTTACCGTATTTATTCCTATGTAAAAATTCAACCCCCCATTGTGGACCCACCCTTCCCCTGAGGGTCATGATTTTCACAACTTTTAACCTACATTACCTGAGGATGCTTTCACTGAAGTTTCAGCTTTCCTGGCTGATTGATTTTTAAGAAGAAGATTTTTAAAGATTTACTCCATATTTTTCTATGTAAAAATTCGACCCCCAATTGTTGCCCCACCCTATCCCCGGGGGTCTTGATTTTCACAACTTTGATTTTATACTACCTGAGAATGCTTCCACACAAGTTTCAGCTTTCCTGGCTGATTGGTTTCTAAGCGAAGATTTTAAAGACTTTTCTCTATATATTCCTATGTAAAAATTCAACCCCCCATTGTGGCCCCACCCTACACTCGCGGGTCATGATTTTCAGATCTTTGAATTTACATTATCTGAGAATGCTTCCACACAAGTTTCAGCCTTCCTGGCTGATTGGTTTCTAAGAAGAAGATTTTTAAAGATTTACCGTATATATTCCTATGTAAAAATTCAACCTCCCATTGTGGCCCCTTCCTACCCCTGGGGGTCATGATTTTCACAATTTTGAATCTTCACTTTATGAGAATGCTTTCACTTAAGTTTCAGCTTTCCTGGCTGAATGGTTTCTGAGAAGAAGATTTTTAAAGATTTACTCCATATATTTCTATGTAAAAATTTGACCCTCCATTGAGGCTCCACCCTACCCCCGGGGATCATGATTTTCACAATTTTGAATCTACACTACCTGAGAATGCTTCCACACAAGTTTCAGATTTTCACAACTTTGAATCTACACTACCTGAGAATGCTTCCACACAAGTTTCAGTTTTCCTGGCTGATTGATTTTTAAGAAGAAGATTTTTAAAGATTTCCTCTATATATTCCTATGTAAAAATTCAACCCCCCATCCCAATGTGGCCCCACTCTACCCGCGGGGGTCATGATTTTCACAACTATGAATCTACACTACCTGAGAATGCTTCCACATAAGTTTCAGCTTTTCTGGCCATTTGGTTTCTGAGTA
Source organism: Magallana hongkongensis (assembly GCA_016163765.1). NCBI lineage: Eukaryota > Metazoa > Mollusca > Bivalvia > Ostreida > Ostreidae > Magallana > Magallana hongkongensis. The sequence continues at coordinate 33,722,589 of WFKH01010211.1, forward strand.
AAAGATTTTTAAAGATTTACTCTATATATTCCTATGTTAAATTCGACCCCCCATTGTGGCATCACCCTACCCCCTTGGAGTTCATGATTTTTACAACTTTGAATTTACACTACCTGAGGATGCTTCCACACAAGTTTCAGCTTTTCTAAGCAAATGTTTTTTAGAAAAAGATTTTTAAAGTTTCCTTTTTAATTATTCCCCCCCCCCCCCCCCCCCGGTTGTGACCTCATCCTTCTCCCGGGGATCATGATTTGAACACATTTGAATCTACCCTACCTAAGGATGCTTCCAAACAGGTTTCAGCTTTTTGACCAATTGGTTTTTGAGAAGAAGATTTTTAAAGATTTACTCTATATATTCCTATGTAAAAATTCGACCCCCCATTGTGGCCCCACCCTACCCCCGGGGCTCATAATTTTCACAACTTTGAATCTACACTACCTGAGGATGCTTCCACACAAGTTTCAACTTTCCTGGCTGATTGGTTTCTGAGAAGAAGATTTTTAAAGAATTTTCTTTATATATTCCTATGTAAAAATTCACCCCCCCCATTGTGGCCCCACCCTACCCGCGGGGGTCATGATTTCTCAACTTTGAATCTACACTACCTGAGGATGCTTCCACTAAAGTTTCAGCTTTCCTGGCTGATTTGTTTCTGAAAGAAGATTTTTAAAGGTTTACTCTATATATTCCTATGTAAAAATTCGACCCCCAATTGTGGCCCCACCCTACCCCTGGGGTCATAATTTTTACACTTTTGAACCTACATTACCTGAGGATACTTCCACACAAGTTTCAGCTTCCCTGGCGGATTGGTTTCTGAGAAGAAGATTTTTAAAGACTTTTTTTTATATATTCCTATGTAAAAATTCGACCCCCCCCCCATTGTGGTCCCACCCTACACCCGGGGGTCATGATTTTCACAAATTTGAATCTACACTACCTGAGGATGCTTCCACGTAAGTTTCAGCTTTCCTGGCTGATTGGTTTCTGAGAAAAAGATTTTTAAAGATTTACTCTATAAATTCCTATTTTAAAAATTCGACCCCCCCCCCCCCCCCTGTGGCACCTCCCTACCCCTGGAGGTCATGATTTTCACAATTTTGAATCTACACTACCTAAGGATGCTTCCACATTAGTTTCAGCTTTCCTGGCCAAATGGTTCTTTAGAAGAAGATTTTTGAAAATTTCACGAAAATTTTCAATAATTTCCCCTTGTAAAAAGGCGTGGTCCCTAATTTTCACAACTTTGAATCCTCTTTGCATAGGGGTGCTTTGTGCCAAGTTTGGTTGAAATTGGTCCAGTGGTTCTGGAGGCGATGTTTAAAATGTGAAAAGTTTACAGACGGACAGACAGCGGACAGACGGGCGACAGACAAAATGTGATCAGAAAAGCTCACTTGAGCTTTCAGGATTCAGTCTCATGGTCGCAAAACACATGCATAGACAGCTGCGATTCATCTTACGACCTTTAAAAATCGTGCATCACTCTTGTGAGTACACAAAACGTTGTTCGTGCGTTGCATTGCGATTCGGTCGAGTTTGAATAGTGTGCATGTCCACTATTTTGAGAAGACTTGATGCGACCACTTAAACGCATGCAACGAATGCGAGAGCTCGTGCGAAGATAAAATATTCCTATCGCAAAATGTTTTAAAGTGCTCGTGCATCAATTGTGAAAATCTAGAGAAGAAGTCAAAAATGTGAAAAGTTTACAGACAGACGGATGGATGGACGACGGACGACGGACAACAGGTGATCAGAAAAGCTCACTTAAACTTTCGGTTCAGGTGAGCTAATGATCACCTCATAATACTCAAAGAATGATTCCTTAGGATTCTATACATATCAACATCTATAGTTGTCTAGGCATGTGGCTCTCGGCTATCTTAAGTGTTGAGGCAACTTATTTGAGGGTTTTTTTTAAATGAAATGTCCCATCTTGATCTTTTATATGGATTTATCTTGAACAGGAGTCAAGAGTAAGACTTTGTTGCCCCGAGTTGTCTGTACTTAATCGATAGGGAATGAATCCATTTTGGTCAGAACTAGAATTTGTAAACGCAACGGTTGTCAAAAAACCACAAACATATATTGATACATGTATATCAGCCAAGAAAGAAAGTTAAAGGAGAAAATGTATTTATGAATATCAGATTTTCCTTAAAAAATTTAATTTCTTGTTATTTTTTGTATTTATTATGCATAGATTGTCCAACATTTTTTTCCTTAGCAGAGAAAAACTTACTGGATATTAATTGAAACATTAATTTTTATATATAAGGGAAGAACAATTTACTCATTGAATAACTTGAACGAATTAATGTACTCTGTTGGATGTCTGCAAATTTATTTTATTTTTATTCAGAAAATGGTCCATGCAATTACAAATTATAGTGCTTTGTTATTTGCCATAAGCATGGAACATAATGAAGTAATTTTACAAATGCTTCATCCTAGATACTCTACTCCTTCCAAATAAAACAGTGTGTGTCGCGAAACAAAAGTCCTCGCGCATAAAAGTAAAAATACATGTATTTAACAAATGGTGTATATCACGACGTGTTCAAATTAAAGTGGGTGAATGCGATTGTCTACATTATGCATATTTGAATGTACCGTACATTTACCAATATCAAACTTTATCAGTAGAACCGAATGTTTTGGTTGTTTTTTTTGTTTTTGTTTTTTTTGGTAGAGACCAAGGTAAATACTACCGTAAGAAATGAATTTCTTAAGGTGGTATGGCACAACTCCATATTGTGACGTACTTCTTATCGAAATAAACAATAAAATTAGGTATAATTTTATATAATTGTTTACCCCAAAAATAATTACGTAACAGCGTAGTGCAATGGGTTTGAGCGTTAGCTACGAACCTGTAAGTCATGAATCCTGCTGGGCCGTTTCAAAATTTTCAATTTCTAAAAAAATTTAAACATTTTTTTTGCCAAATTCTGTAAAATTTGAAAATTCTAAAACGGTGAAAGTACTTTGTTTATAAAGTACTTTTATCTTCATCAATATCGACAGGTGTCACATACCACCTTAACGTTTTTGATTTAACAACACTACGAAAATTCTCATTCTATTCTTAGTAATTTCGTCATGCACGAGGACTTGGCGCGTAGTATAAATAGTTTTTTAGGTGTCGTTTTTGGACATTGCGATGTTCGTTACAAGATTGTTTTGAGTTGATAGTATCCCTTTCCTTTGTAACCGTGAAAACTGTCGCTCAGTGAAATCGGTCGCTCTACAATAAAACATGAGTGAAAAGAGCGACAGTATTCCCTGGCTTATGCGCATGCGTAGGGAAGATTGTCGCGTAAATATGTGACGGGTTCCAGTTGATTTTAAATCCAAAATATTTGAGTCCTGTCAGGCAAAAACATCGAGTAGGCAAAGTGTAAACTCAAAATGTAGTCTAAGATGTGTTTAAATAAACGGATTCTTTCAATTATTGTTATAAACTGACAAATGTCGGTATTATAACTTTTTTTGGCGCATATATATATATATATATATATATATATATATATATATATATATATACACACACACACTTTAAAACCTAAACCCGTAATGTTAGAAAATAACAATTTACAATTAACAACTGTGTAGGTGTAGACTGGTTAAGCAATAACTTAAGTACAGATCAGAGGCCCACAGGTGTAACACCTATTTATGTTCTTTATTCACATCCAGTATCCCACGAACATTCGCTTCCCAGGTGTATGTAATAAATCACACCGGCATATATAATGTACATTCACCATGAGATCAATGGGTGCATATTATTGTTTCCGAAGATTTATTATGGCATTTTATTTTACGTCATTTTATTAATTAATAAAGGTATCAATTTGAGATATATTAAGATAGTATCTAAAATGAAATCAAAGTTTTTATTAAGAATTCCTTGTGTTTGTGCATCGTTTAGATTCCTCAACATTTTAGAGCATGGGATATCGTTACATACATTGTAATAATAAAATTCATAAAATCTTTTGGAAATGCGGGATGCCTTTTTTATTCATACTATACTGCACATGAAAATTAGTCTTCAAATAAATATTTATTGCCGAATTCTTATTCAACTGATAATATAACTAAGAAAATAAATTATGTTCATAGCTTATGTTATTGATTAGTTTAGCATCTTTGTAACAATATAATTTTCAATCTCAGAAAAATTATAAAAGTTTTTGATCTGGCCATATTTTATAATTTTCAAAAACTTCATTCATATTTATTCCAATTACTGTTTCATCATTTAATTGTTTACTATCAATCTACAAGCAGGAGTTTCACACCTACAAGATAATCCGCAGATTGCGTCTTAATTGTTCTAAGACACAAGGTGCACGTGTAGTCCAGAATGGTGACACTTTGAAACGATCTAGAAGAACCCCTTTGTCTGCAGGTCTGCAGGTCTCACAACACTATTTTTCAAAACATGGCTAAGGCAAAATAATTCCCGAATTCCCCTTCGTTTTTAGGGGTTTTCCGACAGGGACTGTCCTTTTTTATGAGATGAAAAACAACATGTAAAATGCCTGATTTTCCCACTTTGGTAAAAATACGAGGTCACTTGAATTTTTGATGCCAGTTGTTTCGGCAAGGGGGTGAAAAGGCTCGGACATTATTTTCAAGCACATGTGTAACTTTGATGTAAACAAACTCTCGTGCCTTTGTGGATGGCTGTGTTTTATTGCTAGCGCTCTCGAGCGCTAGCAACTACGTTAGTCTTTTTCACTGGAATACGCATGCTCGACTCCATAGTAGGGGATTCTGGGAATACTGTACTACTGTAGATAAACTGTACCATGTGAATAAATTTCGTTTTATCATCTTCACATGAAGTTTTGTGTTTTATTGTAAATGTCAAAAAGTAACAGTAGCTTAGGTCTTATAATGCAAAGTTATTTTAAATATTATAATAAATAGCTAGTTTATCTTAACTACCTTCAAGCTCGGAAAACAACCTCGGATATGTTTTCCGAGCTTGACGGAAAGGCCCGAGAAGATACGATTGCTACAAAACAGTACCAATGGTTCTTGAAAATTTTCACCTCGAAATTGAAATTACAGTAGATACATAATGATTAAGGCACAGTCAATGAGCTATGCCATTGCCAATGTGAAACTCACTCCAGATTCACAATTCTAAATTGAGACCCACTCCAGCACAATTCCAGTTCACCACTGTGCCTTCCTATTGTTAATAAATCGATTCAGAAATTTAAACCAATGTTTTATAAATCTGCTTCTGTGTTTTATGATGGCTACAGCGCTAGCTCACCAATCTTTTTAAAAGATAAGCTTGTTTGCTACTAAATTGGTAAGGAACGATTGTTTTAAAAGTTGTAAAGAGGGATTTTCCCAGAAGTTTGTTTTAAACTCGCTACCCGTGTCTAAAGTTGCGTAATTTTGATAAGATTATATAGTGGTGTGCAACCTGTACTGCATGATTTACATGTATGTTTATATGTTATATGATTACGTTATGTAAAAGTTTTGTTTTATGACATGATGTAATGTAATTAAATGCGAACTTGTAACAAACACACCTAACCTACTTATTCGTTGTTGTATATTAAATCAGACAAGAAAAGATTTATTTCTGGAGGAGTGAAATGGGGAGAAAATAAACACAGACGCATAATCATGTTAACATTGCATTTAAATGTTCAGTGTGTATACTTAAATGTATTCTTTGCTGGATCTGGGAGATTATACCGGTAGTCCTTGATTCCATGTATAAACATGAGAGGCAAGTTTTCTTTAAAAAACATTTACTTTAGATTGAGATAATCTTGTTTCGAAAAATAAATTAACTTCATGTCATAAGAAGTGTATGTTTTTAATAAAAAGACATAATTTTCACGTTTATTATGAAGATTAAAGAGTAAAAACAATGTTACTCTACCCAATGGAACAATGTATCTAAATATGCATGCATTTATATATTAAACATTCGATGATTCACTCAACTAGAAAGTAATAAAGATACAGGAATAAAAAGAATATGCTTAGAGTGTAAAAAGCAATATGAACATCACAAAGAACCGTACATAGAGTTTATGCAAATGGCGTTTAGATACTTTGAAAGACTATAATAAACAGATTTTGATGAACATGGTCTAGATCTCAAGATATAATAATGATACTTATCACATTCTAATCATCTATTAGACTCAATTAAAATGCAAAAAAAAGACTGATAAAAAATACGAATAAAATATGAATTGTCACAACAATTATATCATTCTAAAACCTGGCATGCAAAACAAGATACGATCATAAAAAAAATCCATTCCTATATTTACAGAATTGGCCCCGTGTTCAAAATATCGTTGAACACTTATATATATATATATATATATGACTGCTGTCACGAGAAAAGGGCCCTTATGGTCAAAATTTCACAAACTCACTTTTTTCTGAATTCCGATTAGTCAACTCTTTCTGAATACAAATATACAAAAATATCCAAGATCTTGTGTGTTTTAAGCATTTTATGACAATTTTAGTAAGACATGTTAACATGACTTAGACGTAGCTGGTCGAAAACGACACGACGTCACGAACGTCAATTATTATTTTATCATTATTTATTATTATTAATTATTTTTAAATTATTTTATTATATATAATTATTAGTTATCAATTATTATTATCGGTATTTATAAACAAGGCCATACTCTAATTATTCAAAAAACATAACACAGACGCAGAAAAAAAAATAGAAAC
>WFKH01010211.1:33775531-33786239 GCA_016163765.1 Magallana hongkongensis
TGACAGATATTGCACATTTATCACGCGAAAATTGTTTTATATTAATAATAACTGCATATATATCTACTATACTATGGGTTAATTATAATACGACAACAAGCAACTAGAATTTCCATCAGAGCAGACTACAGAGCGCTTGATTTTCAGCTACGTTTCATAATGTATACGGATCGTTTATGTATGCTTATATAAAAATGAATGTCACTAAATGAATCTAAATTATTAAACTTTAAAGTATATGTGTTGAGCTTCTGCTAGGAATAGGAAAACTGTTATGTAAACCACCTCCCCCAATTTATACACCACAAAGCTTGGGGATTGGGATTAAATAGATATTACATGTATGTATTCAAAGTGGTTTAAAGAAATACTTTCTTTATTTTGATCTGATAAATTTACATGTACATTTGTATTTTCCTAAATAACGTATTCCCCCGTACAATAAGTCATGTCGCGAGGGGATGCTCCGCTTAGCGGTGCCCTTGTTCTTAATTTTTATCACTTTATTCCGAAAAATAATCTAAAGAAAATTGTTAATAAACTGTTAATAAACTGTATTTATATATTTTCGAGATAGATTACAACTCATTTCTTATTAAACTTTCACATGTATTCTATACATTGCAGATTAAAGGGAAATTGACAGTCTTTGTAACCTTAAATTCTACGAAAAAGCGCGTGCTTATGAATTAATGAATGACAAGAGTATTTTGATAATTTTACGATGTTTTAGATTCTGGGACAATAGACGTAGAACACACTATCAGCGACCACAAAGACACATACACGCATCTCAAGTCAAACGTCATTCAAAACATGAAAAGTATGGTTATACAAAAGCGCAGATTTTGATACATTGAATAATCTTTTACTAACCACGGATTGGAACTTGTTACTTAGTAATTAATGAAGCAAAAGATCATGCAGAACAATTTTTCTACAACTTTCTTTATTATGTGAAAAAATGAATTCCCGAAAAAACAATAACAATACTGTCCTTTCTGACATATCTTATTTTTCAAATAATATCTGCAATATGACTACAGTAGTCATATTGCAGATATTATTTGAAAAATAAGATATGTCAGAAAGGACAATACGACCAAAAGATAAACCTTGGTTCGACTCGGCACTTCGGAAAACAATTCGTTTACGTATTACCGTATGAGAGAAAAGGCGGACGAAATCAAAAGTATATTACATTTTAATAAATATAAAAAAAAAACTACGCAATAAAGTAAACAATACGAAAAAAGTAGCGATAGCAAATTATTACAACAATATAGAAACTAATCTGCTAACGCGAACACTATAAGTTCTAACATTTATTGGAAACTTTTGAAAGATGTTTTTAAATCTAAAGCCAGGCCCCAGGATCATGAAGCAATCTTAGACTTAAGTCAAAAATTGTACACTGTCTTAAAGTCTAGTGATTGAAAACACTGGCAAAATTGAAATGCAATTAAAATTGTCTGATATAACGCTGTTAATTACAAATTTCAATCGTCATTTTATGAAAAACAATCATTTTATGACTGACTGAAATTTTTACTTAAGTCTGAAATTGCTTCATGATCCTGAGGCCAGGACTGAAATACCACCACTTCAAGACGTCAACGAAAAGGGTGTCACACATACTGCTTATGCCCCAGTCACACATTCACGGATTAAATGCCGGATTAGCTACGGAAGCGATCCGGCATCATTCGTGGCGATATGTATTGACCCGTGGCTTTTCCGTCTGTTATCGTATCCAAACGTAGCAATACTTGTATAGCTGCGACAATTTTTGAACATGTTCAAAATTCCACTACGGATGAAACCACCGTAGTACTTCCTTAGTAAAACTTACTAAACCGTTTTAGAACGTAGAAGTCCGTTTTAACTCTGTATAAATCCGTAGTAATTCGTATGTTTCAATTTGTATCCATTCCGTAGTGCATCCGTACTAACTCCGTATCAATTAACGATCATTAGATTTTCCGGTGTTAACCATGGAAAATATTCCGTAGTAGAACCGTGAAGTTGATCCGTGAATGTGTGACTGGGACATTAACGATAATTAGATTTTCCGGTGTGAACCGTGGAAAATATTCCGTAGTAGAACCGTGGAGTTGATCCGTGAATGTGTGACTGGGGCATTATAGCGATTTCGATAAGGTGGAGCTTTAAACAGTTATTTTGCATCTGTATCATCTCCTCTAGACAACGACCCAACATTGCCAGAATGTTTTCCCATTTTGTAATAATGTTTTTGATACAATTGAAATCACAAAACAAGATGTTATAGATATTATTTCTATTCCTCCTGTTAATAAAGCTTTCGGACCAGACGACATCAACCATAGAATGTTAAAGGCTACTATTTTTTCCGTCTCAACTCCTTTGTGTTTATTGTTCAATCGTTCTTTAAAAGAATGTTTATTTCCTAAGCAATGGAAGATAGCAAATGTACTTCCTTTATTTAAGAAAGGTGATTAATCCTTACTATCCAATTTTATAGACCTGTATCATTATTGAGTTGTGTAGGTAAAATAATGGAGCGTATTATGTTCAAATATGTTTATAATTATTTTCAATCCAATGAACTGTTTTATAAATATCAAGCCGGTCTTCTACCTTGCCATTCTACTGTGTATCAACTTATTGAGTCATTCGATTTTATAGCTAAAGCCATAGACGATGGTAAATACTGCTGCATGGTCTTTTGTGATTTGTCAATTTAAGCTTTTGATAGAGTTTGGCATTAGGGACTTGTGTTTAAGTTACAGTCATATGGAATTAATCATGGTAATTTACTACAACGGTTTAAAAGTTATCCGAGTTTTATAAGTCAAAGTGTTATACACCGCAATACAATGTCTAATTTTAAATTTTTACGTGCTGGTGTTCCACAGGGGTCGGTCTTAGGACCACTTCTATTTTTGATTTATGTTAATGATGTTGCGGGAAAAAATGTCAAGTTTATACAGACTGTATGCTGATGATAATTTCTTACAATATTGTTCAACAAATATTCATGATATTCAATTAGTAATCAATAGTGATTTTTATCAACTTGACATGTGGTCTAAACAATGACTTTTGAAGTTTAATTCTTTAAAAATCAAAGCTGTCTTATTTAGTACAAAGAAAAATCTACATTATCCATATCTAACGTTTCAAGATTGTACTTTAGATTTTACGTCAAAGCAGAAACATCTGGGCATTAATTTTTTCGAATTATCTTAGATGGACAACATAAGTATATTCTATATTATCTAATGCCTACAAGAAACTGGGTTTACTAAAAAAAACTTAAATTCAAGGTCAATCAAAAAAATTTATCCCGACTATACACTCCTTTTATTAGACCTCAGTTGGAATATGCATCTAAAGTATGGGGTGGGTGCCCAAACCAAGACTCAGAAAAACTTGAAAAACTACAGTTAGCAGCAGCGAGAATAGTCACAGGTCTGACTATGCTAGCACCACGAGACTCTTTATATTATGAAACTGGATGGGAAACACTTGCTGATAGAAGAAATGAAAATTAAGAACACTTATGTATGAAATATATCACAATATAGTACCTAGCTATCTTACAGACATATTTCCTATTAATCGCTTGCTTGAATCTAATTATGTTACCAGACAATCTCTTAATTATAACTTTCCTCGGTGTAGACTTAATATTTACAAATCATCTTTCCTACCGACAGCCATTGATATATGGAACACAATACCCATAGAATTAGAAATTCCCCATCTTTAAGCTCGTTTAAAAAAAGTTTCCCACATACTAGAACTTCACGGCCATCTTATTTTTCTTTTGGTGAACGCTATTGGAATGTAATTCATGCAAGACTAAGACATAATTGCGTTTTAATTATAGATCTATTCAGATGTAATATATTATCGATAGTCCTCTGTGCTCTTGTGGAAAAGTAGAAGATAACTACAATTTCTTTTTTTAGGTCCGAAATACATTGTTCCGAAAAATGATTGTTTAATGCTATTTTTAGAATAGATAATTAACACACACACACACACACACACACACACACAAATTATGAATAATCTTTGAAAGATTTTAATAAAATATTATATAATTTTTTATAGAGATGTCATTTTTGATGAGATTGGAAAGAAATTTCGAATGATACGAGGTATCTTTTTAATTTGTTCTATTAGCAATTAATAATCTTTTTTACTCTTTAAATATACAACTTCAAATCTTAAATATTTATTAATATTAGTTATAAAAATAAAGCATGCTCATAGTGATAATTGTTGTTCCATGCATGAGAAAAACAATAATATGCAACCAAGCTCCTAATAACCTGTAATATTTGATTCGAAACGAAATCCGAACACACTTTACACTTGATTGTGTCATTTCATTTGTCTTCAATTCACTTTACGGCGCTTATTAACAATCTGAAAATTCAAATTGTGTTGCTTGTTAAATGACGACTATAACATTGATGCCAGGAATATCTTAATCGCGCAAATCGACAATTTGTAAAATGTGTCAATATAAACGCCATACTGTCACACATGATAAGCAAATAAGTTCATTTATTTGAGGAATAAGGAATCATTCTTTGAGTATCATGATGTGATCATTGTGGTCGAAGCTTGATCAAATCCAAAAAAGCCCAAATATTCCGCTTTATGATAAATTTGATAATGTGCCGACCGTAATAATCATCCCATTATCTTCAAAGAATGATTAGTTGTTACCTATATATTTATATAATTTTCAGTAATTGTATCGAATTATTTGGTATAAAATTCTTAACAAATTCAAGTCTAAGTCAGTTTTCTTTGGCTTTGATAGATCATAGTTTATTTTCAGGTCAACATATCTTGCTCATAATGAAAAGTATACATGATTATTCATAATACAAAATAAGGAAGTATGGAATTAAATTAAAAGCAATTACTAAATTGAAAACGACATTTGTATGCAACAAAATGTTTATTCTCTATAAATTGTATACATATATACAAGTTTTTGGGGGGTTTTTTTTGCGTATTAATGAAGCTGCATGGCCCAATATTATATGATTTATCACAAACCCGTTTTCCTAAAATAATAAAGAAATCAAACTTTTACCAAATTATACACTCAGAATTGGTCTCTTTTCAAACATATATAGGAACAACTGAAGTAAACACAATTGTCTTTTTGGGGGGTTACACAAGAAATGGAAAGAAGTGCGTTTTTCATGGAAATGTTAACAAATGGTATCTATATCGCATATTGACTTCACAAAAATAGTTAAACAAAACAAAAGCATATTTTTGGAAAATAAAAATGGACTCGTACGTTTGTTTAACAGGATGTTGTGTCAATAATCAAAAGCAATTTATTAAATATCAAATAACAATTAACGTTAATTTTAGCAAATGCAACAGACGTTTCACTAGTACCCGCCTCAAAATTGGGCCGTACATGTAACATCCTTAGTTATTTTATCTATTCAAGAGTCAAGACATGATATCTTCTCAATTTTGTGTGAATTACGAAAATTGTACATCATCATTTCGTTTATGCATATCAGAAAACTTAACTGCTAATAATACACATAATTATACAAAATAGACAACAACTGTCTTACAGCCTCCTTAGATACAGTACACAATCGAACACAGCAACTTTAAGCCGTAATCATTATAACTTATTTTGTCATTTTGTAAACGTATTCAAATTAAATTTGCATTTGTAAAAAAAAATCACAGAAATAGCCTTCTTTCATCATATTTTTCTCCAGTATTCATCATAAATCGAATAAATGTATGTATTGTTAAGAATGTTCTTTTAGTTCCTTTTTCGATGAAGCAGAATAGTTACTGCGATAATTATTTACAAATGGCCAAATTTTTGTATTGTGATTAATATCTTTTATCAAGTATTACTATAGTGTACCACAAAGTAAGGAAATGTACTGTAACAGTGTTGTTCAATTATAATGAAAAATAGTATGTGAAGTGTATAAAACTTGGAACTTAAATGAATGTACATTTTTTGAATTCCAAACGAAAAAAATACATATACAATTTAATGTTTCATACAACCAAAAAGATATTTGCTGCAATGGTAATTGAATATTTCTATTTTAATTTGACAATCTTAAATCAAATTAAGAACTCTTTATCTGGTTAAAATCCCTGAGCCAATTCCTTGAGCAGTTTGTCCTGATGCCAGCTGAGATAAAATGTACGCGGCAACTCCACCCACAGCAATAGCCCCGACAGCGTTTGTAAATCCACTGTTACTGGTGCCTGCGACAGAGGGATCTACGGCTGAAAAAGAGTTCAATATTTCTATTAAAATCTCCATTAATATAATGTACGGGAGCTCAATGGAAGTTTGAGATCATCTATAGATCCGCTACATTTTAAATGACTTACTAGTAGAATCTGCTGTTAAGAAGAATTTTTAAAAAAAAAAGTCCTTTTATCTAAAGGTCTGTTACATATGTTTCATATAAAATGATTTTAAAATCCATGTTTCTTTCATTAACAATAAGAGATCCACACCATCCAACCCCCACTTCTAAAAAATAATAATAGTTCTAGTATATCTTCTTTAAATCATCTAGGACTGGAATAAGATACTAATTTTAACTCAAATCTTAATGAAATATTCTTTTGTTTATAAATGGAATCTTAAAAAATATTTATTTCTTTTTTAAATATTTAGAAAACTAGCAATTTACTTCTGTAATTCTAATGTTTGGCGCTTTGAATGTCAGAAGTCGGAATAAAGCGAGGTACAGGGCCCAGAATACTTTGTTATGAAAAATATTTATTTACTTGTGCCATAGTTTTGTTTGCAATTATTGCACTGTTGAGAAAAATGCCATATTCAAAACAAAATGGCTATAGTTACAAGCATGAGATGCCGCTCAACTGTGTTAAAAAATAACATTCATTATAGAAAATGTATATACTAGTATATGATAGCTAGTTTACCAATCTTTTACCAATACAATACCTAAAAAAAAAAAACCAAATTACATGGCACACCACTGTTTACATGAAAGAATGGTGGTTAAGGCGTGTAAAATGCCTTTGTTTTCCCTCGGACTAAAATGTCACACTTTCATTGGTTTAAAAATAGCACATGACTGCCTCATATATCTGTATGTCTCTTCGTAGATAATTAATATTCGGCAATATGGCCGTCATTGGCCGACGCTTCGCCTGCTCATTTCGACATTTCATATTATTTAATACAGAAACCGCATGCCGTAAGTTCTTAAAAAAATTTGGAGTAGTTGCCCTTTTAAATTTTTTAAAATTAGAATAGTTGCCCTTTGAATATTGACGTCATATTGTTGTGTCTGGAGCAGAAAAAAAAGGCAACCTCTAGATTTGCTCAAATCTCTGCTCAAATTTCTGCAGAGAAAAGGGAGAAAACGTTTAAAATTGAATAGGAACAAAACATTGTAGGTAAACATGGGTGAAGCGAAGATTTTTAAAGAGTATTTGAAAGGTGAGATTGATAACTTTGTAGAGTTTAAATGAATTAAACTGGACGAGATGTTACACTATAGGCATTTTGTACATGGGTTTGCGTTTATCGCTCTTTGTGAATAAATGTCCTCGGGAAAACAAAACACTTACTAGGTTTGTTACTGACTGACTACTGAAATATATCGAGTTATATACCCGATATATTTCTGTAGTCAGTCAGTAAAAACCTAATAAGTAATAATATAGGGACGGACAAGATTCTTTAAAATGAAAATATCAACAAATCTGATAATTTTTCAAAAAATCATTCAAAACAATGTATATTTAAGATAACATCGATTTGTAACCCTTAAATATGTTTAATACTTCGAATATATTGAATTAAACTGGTGGATGCATATCAAAACCTCCAAATGGTGTCATTTTTTAGATATTCAATGCCTTTATTTTAGTGGGTCTGTGCTCCATATTTTTTTCATAGTCTTAATAAGGTCTATTGGAAAACAAGCCGATTTTAAACAACAAAATCATGGAGAGATGACCCACTATACATTAAAAATATTATTTTGTATCTCAACAATTGAACGTTTTGTAAAAGTAATACAAGTTCGTAAATTTGCGGCGAAAGTCGCATATACTGTAGCATTTAAACAGCGCACTATGCTGTGATTGAATTGGCTCAGTGGTCAAAGTAGCCGGCATTAAGTAACCTTATGTATCTAGGTTTTAATGTCATATTTTTTTAAATTGTTTATTAGAATATTTAAATCTGGATATCGTTAGAAAGTTTGCTTTTGCAAACATGTACTATAACATTATCAAATAGATTTAATTGGAAAAAAAATTAAATTTGACCTTGTATATATATATTTTACAAATGGCCTTTTGCGCTATCTTATCCCCCATCTTCTTTTCAGTACTGTACTTCACGTCCGAAATTCTTATTATGGTCAAGAAGTAGAAATGTTTTGAGCTTATATCGTGGTCATGCCATGTGAAGGTCCTATATTAACTTGAAGGACATCATTGACACAGAACATTTCATATTGCATGCCGAAAAAGCTAAAAAGCATATACTTAGCTGCTTATGACAATTTGGCGTGAATGTTGATTTGTTTCATTTTGAACATTTCTGTATGTAAGTACGCTAAAGATATTGCAATGGTATAACATCATAGTAATGCTTCACCATTCTCTATGTATAGCTACGCATGTGCAATTGATGTCACAAAATGATAAACTGTGATAAAATTTAATGGAACCGACGATATCATATTTAGGTCTTTTCTAAATAAATATTTCATACCGGCGAGCAATATTAAAATTCAATCATTCGTAAAATATATAAGCTGGACTACTATTTCGAAAAATCCTTACACCTACCTTCCTATGAACCTGAGAAAAAAATCAACACAAGAAAATCTTACAAGCGCAATTCGTGCCAGTGTATCCATAGTAGCAGACACACACGCCATCGTATGTCACGCCTGTGACGGGAGAACCTGCTACCGAGAGATGGTCTATGAGACAGAAGCCATTGGCGGCAGCAGTACATACAGTGCTGGCTCCAGGACCGCCACCGACGGCAGGAATGGTACAGGTTCCTCCACCCAGCGCTGCTTGGGCTTCATGAATTCCTGAAGATGATATGTTAATAAAAAGAAACTCGGTAAATGAATGTTTTAAAAATGTCAATAAATGGTCACAAGATTTACAAAGGAAAATAAATCCTCCTACTTAAAAGTTTTTTAATGTTACATAATCTAGTTTTTGTTAGACATCTTGAAGTATGAAAGGAAGTTGAGATTATTTACATAAATATGAATTTTTTTTAAAAAAAGTTTAAATTTGAACTTCAAATTGTTCAATCTTATTAATTTTTTGATATAGAATAATTTAGAACAGAAATATTCAAATGTTCAGTGAAAATTTAATACCTAGGACGAAACACGCCGAGCAAAGGAAAACTAAAAACTTCATCTAGAAATGAATAAAAAGACTGTTACACATTGTTAACATAGCTAAACTGGACTCTCTCTCTCTCTCTCTCTCTCTCTCTCTCTCTCTCTCTCTCTCTCCATCGAAAATGACTACAAGTGAAGGATCACTTTCATATATATAAAATACATTTGTAAAATCATCTAAAGAGATATTATTAAGCTGTTTAAGCATTAATTAATGAATGCATTATTCCATTGATTTGGAAAATGAAATTAAGGTAATGTAATTATTAAATGAGATATTATTTAAATATCATTATAAGTGTTTAGAGTACAATTTTTTTTATTTTTTTTTTTCAGAAAAAAATATCACGGTTGTAAATACATGTAACAAAAATTAAGACAACTTTGAGTTTAAATTTTATATCAAAGGTTTTGAAAAGGAAGATTTTTATATTTTATAAGGAAAATATTATACATAAAGTGATTTCTAAAGAAAAGTTGGTAAAAGATATTAGATAGATAAGTATAATTATTAATAAAATTGAAACTAAAGTCATTCTGGTAAACAAAAATCGGTGTTTTAATTGAAGTCCATAACCATAAAGCTTCTTAGAAATAATTTGCGTGTGTGTGTGTGTCGCTACTAGTATTTTGCTTTGCATCAAGTTGTTAAAATTATTAAAAGTAAAACAAAAAGATCTTAAAATTTTGTTTATTTTGCAATTGAAATAAACATATATATATATATATATATATATATATATATATATATATATATATATAAACACTCCACAAAACACACATGTATAAACTTGAAGAGAAACTAAAAATAGAATAAAATTTGAACAGAAATGAAAATCACCTTGAAGCCGGCGATCCCCTTTGACACACGAAGGCGAATAAAGACTTGAAAGATGCTGCAAAGGTTTAAATACCTCTACCTAATTAATGATGTTTATTGATGCTATCAATCACCGTTACGCTGGTAATTAGTGGAAAAGTACGCGGCGACATGGGAACATTATCCACGGGCGTTTTATAAGGACGCCACAGCGGATCCATACATAACAGATTGGTCGATTGATCTGGGATATACGGCAGTTAGTGTTCGATTGATTTCATAATACCGAAATGAAAGCTTGTTGTACGCATTTTATTTCTCTCTTCCATGTACAGCTCTTATGGTAAAAACGTTGTTATTATTGTTGCTGTATGTATTTATTTTTTGTTGATGCTTTTCATATCATTGTTCTCGTGTTGATGGGGTTTTTTTTTGGGGGGGGGGGGGGGGGGTGGGG
>WFKH01010211.1:33792379-33805416 GCA_016163765.1 Magallana hongkongensis
AGAGAGAGAGAGAGAGAGAGAGAGAGAGAGAGAGAGAGAGAGAGAGAATTATCTGATATTTCTAGGTTTAAAAAAATTCTTACAGAATACATAGACTTGCTTCCCCTAAAACCGTTCTTTACTTTTGGAGAAAATTGATCAGTCTGTAAAATGTAATTTGTGTTTAATTTGGTCAAAGTGTAAAGTGTAAATACAGTATTATTTTTCTTGTTGTTATCTGACTTTTTTTTTTACCTGGTTCATATTTTTTTTTTTTTTTTTTTACTGAAATTTGTTTATTTTCGCATACGTTGTATCCGTGCCCCCGGTCCCTGTTTGTAGGTGTGTAATTTCCCATTTTCCGATTTAAAATTTAATGGTTTGACAATATGCAATATCTGCATAGATTTTTTAACTGTTTATTTCTTTTTCTCTTTATTCTTTATTATTTAGTTCATAATGACTTTTTTTAAAAATTTCCTCCCTACTTATAATTACTGTTCATGCACGCAAAATCTGTTAACTCTTGCTTGCATATATAATTATATAATCTCTCTATCAAAAAGAAAAACCCACTAAAAAACCACAAATCATCTTAGGCAGGTATCGCAGTTTATACTGAAATAGCTATTGTACACGCATTACAGATGTTTGATCCACCTCTAAATTTATCGCGGGAAATCTAGCGCGAGATCACTGTGACGTCATCCATGACCTTTTTTGTCTTTGTTTACGTATCTCGACTCAATACTAAGGTATGGAAGCATGTAACAAATCTCTTGGGTCTCGCCAAAGCTTATGCAGTACTCAAAACGTGTCTTCAAACCTCAAGACACCGTAAATTACGAGTTAAATGTCGGCCATTTTTGGCATAGCACCACAGGTGAAAACATTAGAGAGCATTATGGGACGTAGACAAAAAATTTTGTTTGATGAATCTGTAGGTTTAGCTCGTTCTTTTTCCCGCGCACACTGGTTCTTAGAGCTCGCTACGCGAGCGGCGCTTCGCTATTATGGAATTAGGCGCAAACAAAATTTGAGCTTTTAGCGGAACAGAGAAAATTCGGACTTTTTTATTTTTCACTGAAATATTTTTGGCAGGACTATAATATTAAAAGTTAAGATTTGATTTGTTAGTCAACATAATTTTGCATATTTTTTGTTGGTTTTATCTCACTTTTCAATTAGATAAGCGTATGGCACACACTACAAAAATATTGAAAAATGCCTAAAATCGATAAAAGATACCATATCTCAAAATTTTGATCATTGACCTCATATAAATTTTATGCCAGCAGAATAAGGTCAATATAATTAGATTAATACTATAAATGTTTTAGTATTATCATCATTTAATTTTTTGTTAAATTGAATCAAAAATGGGTAGGGATTTGAAAACTGATAGAGGAAATTCGGACTGGAATATTTATAAAAATTGTCATTGAAAACTTAATGCTTTGTATCTATTTAGTGCCACTGCCATTCATAAACTGTATTTCATTGTTAAAAGAGTTTAGCCATTTGTATTATTTTCACAGATAAGAAAATCTCAATCACAGTGTAAATTTTTTAGTTGATTTTTCTTAAATTTTCCAAAAATATTCAGTGGCCATTAACTCAAAAAGTAGGTCATTGACCTACATATTAAAGATTTGTTTATCAAAGGGCACCTGCTTCAAAATCTTTAACCAGTTCCAAAATAATTAACCTCATCTATGTATTTTTTTTGAAAGTGAAAATTAACACTATAATGAAAGGTCTTTAACACACAATAGATGGTTTTTCATTATCATCAGTGAATTTTATTTTCATTGTGAGTAAACGTAATCCTTAATAGAATATTTAGCGACTGCTGATTGGATGAAAAAGTGGGTTATATTCTAAACTGCGTCTAAACCAATCAGATTTCAGTATTTAACATGAAAGTATAATAATATCTATAATCACATATTTATAACAACCGGATGCATTGTTAATAATTAGGCTACAATATATTCAAAACGTTAAATAATCTTAAGATATACATGCAATAACTTCTTATGATTAGATTAATGTTTTCATAGCCTCCATAAGTACATATCAAATTGGTTAGATAAGTTTGGACGTTACATTTACATGAAATCTTACAATAAATAAATATATTCAAAACGCTTGATGACGTTTACTTATCAAGTTAGGTGCGTTATAGGAAAAAAGATCGTCGCATATTTCCAATGCAAACATGAGAGGAAATACATGTATACACTGAATGGAAATATACATGCATGACAAGTCAGAAACCTACCCAATCTTATGGTTGGCGTAAGAATATGCGCATTCTTTTAACTTTTAATATGCGTTGTTAATTACGCTTTTTAAACGTTAACGCAGGTTTTGTATTTTTGAAGCACATAAGGAAACATTTTATTGTATAAATAAATCCCTTTTTTCAACATACGTGTATCAATGTATCAACAGCATTTAAATGGAGGGCAGACTATGTCAGACAAAACCACGTACGCCATTATTTGGCGAATAAATATTTCAAAATTTGCGAAACCAAAATGCATTTAACATAACATTAACGTCGGTTAAAGCAATCCATACGTTACGTTATCAAATGAATGTTAAGTTTTATTTCGTGTTTGAATAATTCCTAGCTTTCTGAATGACTGATATCCAACAATCTAGAAAAAAAAATAATATACAATTATTGCTGTTTTTGAGGTCAATACAATGATTAACTACCCGAGAAGTACAATATTAACCGAGCCGGAGTATGTATCAATTCGTCGCTGAACCATAAAATAAAAAATTCATTGCTGTTTTTTTTTCGATCAATGCGATGGTTTAGCTACTCTCGAAGTTCAATCGTCACCTCGCCGTCGGCTCGCTTAATATTGTACTTCTCGGGTACCTAAATCATTGGATTGAGCTCAAAAACAGCAATAATTGTATATTATATATACACTTTCGTATGTAATGTCTATAGGTCGTATCGCTTACATTAAATTCATTTAACTTAAAAAATCAAGGGAAACATAACCTTAGCGATTGCGAAATACACCCAGCTTGAAAGTGAGTCGGTGTACCACAAATAAATAAAAGAAACAAGTAAGTGAACAACAGACCATATTTCTCGCTGTTGATAATTCTCACATTTATTTAAAGGCAACCATTTCCAGAGTATTTTTGCAAACATCAATTTATTGAGATTTCAAAACACAATTACGTAGATAGTCATATTTGGGGCACTGGTGACGGTGGTCTTCCCTGTCCATAACATGTCTCTATTCCTTTATTTACCGAGTCCGATAGGCAGTCCTGCCTGCCGTAAATACAGAGCTTCCTGTGCTGTCGTGTCTGCTCCCATGCCTGTTCCCAGGGCGGTCTGCCCCTGTTGACCCAGCTGTGAGAGGTAGTAAGCGGCGAGGCCGCCCAGCGCCACTGCTGCCACAGCGGTGTTCGTGTTGGAGGAAGAAGAAGATGTGCTGGTGGTGGCGGTGGGACTAGCGGCTGCAATGGGGAAAACAACAACACATGAAAGGTAAGTATGGACCGTTTCTTCTCTCTCTCTCTCTCTCTCTCTCTCTCTGTCTGTCTGTCCATCTGTCTGTCTCTCTCTCTCTCTCTCTCTCTCTCTCTCTCTCTCTCTCTCTCTCAAAAATACAAATCTTACTAGCGCAATTCGTGCCACTGTATCCATAGTAGCAGACACACACGCCATCGTATGTCACGCCTGTGACGGGAGAACCTGCTACCGAGAGATGGTCTATGAGACAGAAGCCATTGGCGGCAGCAGTACATACAGTGCTGGCTCCAGGACCGCCACCGACGGCAGGAATGGTACAGGTTCCTCCACCCAGCGCTGCTTGGCTTTTACGAAAGCCTAAAATACAAACAGACTGTTAGGAAACTGAATTCAAGTTGCATTGAAAATCGATCGGGGTTTCTTTTAGGTCAGTATCATACTTACCAATAGTTAAGCAGACGACACACAAAAGAACCTTTAGGGAGTGCATTTTAACGTGGACTGCGAAAGAAAAAAACATATTGTTAACTGTTTATCCCTATACACTTATTGAAAAGTCTTCTCTAGCGATAATGAATTTCTGAAATGGTCAATGAATTTTTCACAAAATTTGTGGAAGGAAAAATTTGACTGAAATCGCGGTTTTAATCGGTCAGTTGTTCCAAAAAAGGTTTTTAGTCCTCTGAGGGAGAACGTTAGCGTTAGAGAGTCACATTCAATTAATTGCCATCCCAGCCCACTCACCCTCTTCAAATCTTCAAAAACAATGCTAATACACGATATCGTTACTGTAATTTATTAATCAGAGACCGTGTTAGATGAAGTATCACCCTAACCCCTTCCCCCCCCCCCCCCCCCCCCCCCCCCTCCCAAAGATAGAGAATAAAAAGTTTTTTTTTTCGAGGCAAAAGAACATGGCTCTAAAATTATTAGACAAATATCATATTTATTCATCGCAAATCATATGCGATTTAAAAAGTAAATAGACCCCATCATAACAGAAAACGAATAGTAAAAATAGTAAAAAAGGAGTAAAAATATATGGAATCAAATAAAGATGTCAGGAATATACAAAAAATAAAATTAGAATAAACATGCATATCAGTGACTAGTGATTAAATATCTAAAAACTGAATAAATTAATAAATGATAGATCAGTGAAACATTCCAAAAATTTTCAATAAATTCGGGAGTAGCAATCACCTTGAAGTGGACAATCCAGCAGGTCCTGAGGATTCGAATGCACGAGAAGGCTAATTGGAGGAAACCGATGTGTGGTTTATATACTTATGCTCGTCGCAGATCCATCACTCTTACGAGGGTGGTAGGGTAATAATTCCATCCGGCCCCGCGTGCTTTCTCCAGAGGTACACAGCCATTACATACAAAAATGCCTGTTCCCCGACATTGCGCGAGAAGATATGAGATAATTTCTAATTATAATCAAGTCGTATTGGCCTTACAGGGTCTATGCAAGGAACGAAAGCGGTTTACCACAAGCTGTTTCCTACAAAGCTGTTTAAAATTTTCATCTTCTATACTTTAGTCTTACAATCAAACATGTGGCAGATAGAGGCTGTCGGGCTATTTCATTTTTACGTACAATAGCAATGGGAAAACTTCATAATTTTGTGCATAGTTACAGAAGCATACTTTATAAGCAAGCGTTTAGAAAAAAAACGGGAAAAAACAACATTACATTGGAGCTACAACAGTTTATCTATCTTTTTTAAAAATTTGGAATTAAAAATGTTGATTTGCAAACGCACTTGTTTCCAAGATGTATATTCAACTTTGGATAAATATACGTTGCAGATGAAAAAAGGACCTTCAACGGAACTGACATCGAGTTAACATTTTCCGATGGATACTCGCTGCGCTTCATTTTACTACAAACTATTCTTGTCGGTTGGAGAAAAGAAAATCAGCTCGAAAGAAAATATCTTAGATTCATTTTCTTAATTTCATCTCTCTCTCTCTCTCTCTCTCTCTCTCTCTCTCTGTGCGAGTTATCGTTCTTTAATCAGTGAACTTGATTCAATCCGGGACCTTTAAATTGGGTTCACCACTTATTCTCAAACAAAATAAAACAATCCTCTCAGTCTGCTCTTGAAGATAGCACACACATCAGTATCGTCGATTGACGGTAGGGTTCTATACCTTGAAAAAAAAAATAGTTGAAAATCGAGAGCCATTTACGCAAAAAGAGAAGAGAACAAATAGAACCCATTTAACAAGGGCTTGGACTTTGGGTAGTTAATTTTGTCAAACAGCAATGTGACGTAGGCCTGTCTATTTCATTGCTGGCTACTTAACCATGGCTCTTTGAAATCAACAAGATTTGTCTGGCTTTTTAGCTAAGACTACGCAATCTATGCATATTTCACTTGAAGTTGAGTTATTTTTAACTTGTTTTGATGCAAAAAATGATGTTACATCCTACCGAGGGTACAAGGTCTTGTTAAAATCCAAACTCCAAACTTGTCAAAGTATTTGATACCCATAAAATTGCTCAAATATTTTTTTAAGTCATTACTTCATTGCTTGCCTAAGAATTTGAGAGTAAAATAGTTTTAAATACCACACCGTCGACATTTCAAAAAAGGTTTATACTCCACCTAAGACTCCTTCCTGTGTTAATTAAGGGTAAGTGGTATGGCGACACAGAAACTGAAATGTATGCTCTAAAAGGGATCTGTGGTTGCCCTAATGCCCATATAGCCCAAATCGAAGCCTTTATGACCACCACTCCCCCCATCCTACCGGGAGCTACTGACATCTGACGATTAAAAGAGAGAAATCATCAGATACACTTCTACCTAAGCTATAAAAAATAAAATTATTCACGACTGGTAAGGATTTGTTTCCAAAATAATTGTGTTCTACCAGTACACAGACTATATATGAAATTCATATACCACAGCTAACTTCCAACTGCTTACTGATACTGTTTACAGCTTATTGCCAACTGCTTACTGATACTGTTTACAGCTTACTGCCTTCTGCTTACTATCACAATTTACAGCTTACCAACTGCTTTCTTTTACAATTTACAGCTTACTACCAACTGCTAACTGATACTGTTTACAGTTTACTACCAACTGCTTAGTGGTAATGTTTAAGGCTTACTGCCAACTGCTTACTATTACAATTTACAATTGAGTAACATGCTTTTTGTTAGAATTTACAGTTTACTGCCAATTGCTTTTTGTTAAAATTTACAGCTTCCTGCCAGCTACTTACTGATACTGTTTACAGCTTACTGCCAACTGCTTACTGGAACTTTTACAGCTTACTACCAACTGCCTACTGGTACTATTTACAGCTTACTGCTAACTGCTTACTGGTACTGTTTACAGCTTACTACCAACTGCTTACTGGTACTGTTTACAGCTTACTGCCAACTGCTTACTGGTACTGTTTACAGCTTACTCCAACTGCTTACTGATACTGTTTACAGCTTACTGTTATCTGCTTTCTGTTACAATTTACAGCTTATTACCAATTGCTTACTGTTACAATTTACAGCTTACTACCAACTTCCTACTTATCATACTTTGTACAGGTTACTACCAACTGCATACTGGTCATACTATTTACAGCTTTTCACCAACTGCTTACTGATATTGTGCACAGCTTACACTAACTGCTTTCTGCAATATGTTTGTATGATGGGTTCTGCACGCGTGCAAAGATGAACAAAATCGATGTCATGCTAAATATAATACATATGTTTTAAGAAAGGCTATCTATCGTATTGGAGATCACTGGGTTTTTTTCTAGCAAGCATTAACTGCACATATATATAGAAATTACTACCACTCCCCCCCCCCCCCCCCCCCCCCCCCCCCCCCACACCCTCCTCTACACACAGATAATATCAAAGTAAATATACACATTCGTGTTCTGGTTGTGAGTTACGTGTATATGACACAAAGTAAAGGCTAAATGAGATCGATTTCTTCCTTTACAATGTTTCTAAATGCTGCCTACACCAATGTAAGTCTATGTTTCCAAAGAAAGTTGAAAGCACTGACACAGCCCCAAGTACCACAGTTATCAGATCTTTTCTTATCAATTTATAATTATGCAGCATACTTTCCGAATGATTGAAACAAGGATTGAAATATACTAGTTAAGGTGCAATGTTAAGGTGTTCATATAAACAACAGCAACTGCAACCAAGCGCGTGGTATTCAGACTTGGTAACAATAAAGCACTTAAAAGCAGCTTTATATCACGAGCATGAACATTCCCTTGCATGATAACTGACGTAACTTTCGGAGTTTTGGAACATCCTTTTACTGGATCTAGCCCGTATTTATTTAATTACTGTAATGTGGTACTAATCCTCAACTGCTTCTCAAAGTTATAGAGAAGGTAGTGTTTTAAAAACATTTGGCTTGAGTTATTTAGATTGAACCCCATATCAGTTGAGTCAGCTTTTTCTCATCAATAAACAGTTGCATTGATCTGTGTATTGAAACTTTAACTACATGTTGAACTTGATGGTAAACGAAACTTTTTACAATAACTGCAAAGTAGAAATTCAACTGTATCAGAAATTTAAATGCCATGAAAGCTTTAACATGGTATTTTGGGGCATACAGTTTCTGTTGTATATAGTTAGCAGTTGACAGTTCACTGTCGTATCTAAAGATTGAACTTTCATTTATCAGTATTATTTTCTTAGCAAATTGATATGCATATACTTTAGTATACAAACATACATGGAAGTTACGCTATTAAAGATAATTTTAAAAAGTGAATAAGTAAAATGAAAGGATCAGTACAAAATGAAAGCATTTTTTTTTTAAATTTTTTTAGGTTGACTGTAACTTTTGTCTGTTAATCCAAAATTTCTCGTAGTAGTTCGCATCAAAATAAAAAAAGGTAGAATATTCAAAAGTTCGCGTCAGTTTTATGCTCCTAATGACCCAATAAACCAGTTCCAACTCACAAGAGTTATCTATCTTGGCTTAGAGTAAATAAAAGTTCGAACTTTTTTTTTATTATCAAGACCTTTTTTTAATTAACACAGGTGCTTGAGAACAGGACTGCCCCTCCCCCTTCCATCCTCCATACCCAAGTATAGAACCCCGGGTCATAAAAGGATAAAAACTTATAAAACAAAAAGGAGTTAATACCTGGGGTTCTATACTTGGGGACGGAGGGTGGAAGGGGGTCGGTCCTGTCTCCAAGCACCTGGGATTCTAAATTAGTAAAAAGCATGGCGGTGTTTTCTTATGAAGTCCTAATGTTTGTTAAAACATTGAGCGAGACTGTGTGTTCCAAATCAAAATAACGGGCAATAATAGATAACGTGTATCATCAATAATCATAATTCATTTATACAGAATAATCAATAATGATCTATTAGGTAATTTCTTCATGGTGTAATCATTTCCAAGTTCCATGGTCGGGATTACCAGGTCGGGATACCTGAGTTATAACTACTACCTGGACAGGTGCGTCCTTCCCAAGGCCATCTGACTAGAATGAAAAAGAAAGTTCTATTCAAGAACATAAAATACTTCAGGAATAAATCATCGAATCGTCTGACAATTGATGCCATATGATTAATTAAAAACCTCACTCAAGTCATTTTACATGATCATACGTATAGTCATTTGTGTTATAATCACTGTGAATTAAAGCTACAATGATTTTATAACTATAATCAATATGTGAGGATTCATCTTTAAATTTTCATCTAAATTGGGATAACAATCTGTAGAGTTTCCGTGTTTAATCAACTTCTCAGGTATTTTGGGCCCGAAATATACCTTCAAGTTCACAAGATGTTAAAATTTGATTTGTATCTGTAGTTTACCATTATTTTGAGGACTTGGCTTCGTAAGTAGCTAGTCTGATGTGCAGTGTACTTATATTCGAGTTGACGAGTTGATATCATTTGCTTTAAAGAAACTTATCTCCAATATAAACTGATAATAGATAACCATTCTTTAATTTTGGTGTCTATGAAAGGGGGCTGGTCCCGAACGACCACGCATTACATTCAAGGCGACGCAAGACTATATGCGCTTAATCATATCATCCGCATAGGTACAACCCGATTCGGAAGTGACGTAATGGTCCAATATGGTGGACGGCAGTCTTATTTTTGCTTCCTCGGTTTTCTCGGAAAGTTTTTAAAAACGTATACTTGTCTAGATGTTAATTGTTTAAAAGCAAAAGATTTCATGTATCAAAGTTAAAAGAAAAAGATTTGAATCATAAGCATAAATCGAAGTTATGAACATTTACTAGGCTTAATACATATACACTGTACTATAAATGATGTATACACGCTACCACTCTAATCACTAACACCAATTTGTGTGTGTGTGTGTGGGGGGGGGGGGGGTCTTTATATTTTGAAATTATAATGAAAAATACCATGATTCACACTTGTTGGATATTATATATATGAGAGAGAGAGAGAGAGAGAGAGAGAGAGAGAGAGAGAGAGAGAGAGTTTGGTGAATATATTCATTTTTTTACAGCTCTTATGGTCAATTTCAAGAAGAAGCGTGCAGTTCGCTAAATGTAACCAGTATCGTCTACATGAATAATAAAGCAGAATCTCTCTAACATTGATAAAATAAAAAGATACAATATAAAAACAGTATACACAACACTTCTCAATTAAACCATGTATTGAACATTTAACTTCGAATTAACCCAATCAAAATTATATTTTTATAGCTTTTTGGGTTCGTTTCTTCACATGGTTTTTCATTTTAAAGATTGTTCATTGCCTTCATGCTTGTAAAAAAATCATGAAGATATGATAATGTTGCTTATTGCCCTCGTATACATAGGTCTCGTGTCCTTGTTGACCAAATTTTGGCGATATTACTTGTCCATTGGTTACGTGACCCTCCCCGTTTTACCGAACCGCGGTGGGTACACTAATGGACGGAAAGCGTGGTTAGACCTGACAGCAATCAATCACATATCGGAATCGTGATCCGCCTTTTGCGGTGTTATGCAAACTTGGTTGTAATGTTATTACGTCATTACTCGGAACATTTCGAGCTTTATCTTCTAATAAAACATTCGAAAAAGCAAACTTGACCGCATCGTGAATCGTTGTAGATGGGAAATATTTAATTTAGTATTGTAGCATGAATTTTTTTGAAGTATGCAATTCTTTCATGAAATAAAAATATCTACTTTCTTCAAAAATGTCTTCATAAATAAGCAATGGTAACAATACACGACTACTGTAGATTTTAACATGAAGATAGCTATGACAAATAAAGGTGAACGGAATTATACTGTAAATGTTGCTCTTGAATTTAAAATAATATAGCCATTCACCACGTAAAAAATAGAAAATGTGTTTCATGCGTCATAGCTTTCCAGTTTTAATCTACAATTTTTAGTCAAATACTGATGAATAAAGTGCCATGTGAGGGAAAGGGAGTCCGGATCTTACTAACTAAAAGGTTGATTCATGCATTACCACTTGAATTGTGGAATTTCCGAAAAGTATCATACTTTAACCTCCTACCCACATTATTAAACCATTTACTAGTAATAATATTACAGCTTTGTGACACTCGATCAAAAGTACTTATTCATGAGATATTCTTCTACTGAGATAAATGTTCCTAAATATTGTTGTTTACGGATCTAGAATTTCTTGCATTGGGATACATATGCGCTGATCGAGAATTTTTTACGCTGAGATTGATATGCATAAGAAACGAAATACGCGGATCTAAATATTTTTGCGTTGAGATAGATTTGCACAGATCAAGGTTTCCTGCCATTGAGAAACATATTCGCATATTTTGAATTTTTTGCTTTGAGAATTTGAGATGATTTACTCGGAGCTCGAAATTTTTCATCGGGATACATGTATGCGTTGCGAATCTTAAGTTTTTTTGCACTGAAAATAATTTGCGCGATATAAGTGGGGTATAGAAATTATTACATTATGAATAGCTTACTATTAAAATATGTATTTAGAGATATACATTTTCTTTCTGAGAATAGTAGCATTTCGTACGTAGAGAAAACTATGCTCGATTTTGGCATGGAGAATTTAATCAGATGCATAGATCAAGAATTTGTTGCATGGAGAAAATACTCTGTAATCTAGCAAAACTAGATTTTCCGGGATTGAAAAAAACATTTCATTGAAAATTTTATGTTTATCCTATTTTTTAATGGAACATGCACGGATTTAGAGTTAGACGAGGAGGGGAGAGGTCTGGACACCCCTCACACCCCCTTGGAAAATTGGAAAATTCAAACTTCTTAAATTACTTACTATTAAAATATGTATTTAGAGATATACATTTTCTTTCTGAGAATAGTAGCATTTCGTACGTAGAGAAAACTATGCTCGATTTTGGCATGGAGAATTTAATCAGATGCATAGATCAAGAATTTGTTGCATGGAGAAAATACTCTGTAATCTAGCAAAACTAGATTTTCCGGGATTGAAAAAAACATTTCATTGAAAATTTTATGTTTATCCTATTTTTTAATGGAACATGCACGGATTTAGAGTTAGACGAGGAGGGGGGGGGGCCCGGACCCCCCCCCCCCCCCCTTGGAAAATTGGAAAATTTAAACTTTTTAAATTTAGATTGAAAAACCATTAAAAAGAGCCCCCCCCCCCCCCCCCCGGAAAAAATAGATATCCCTCGGACCCCCTCCCCCCAAAAAACTCATTTTTTTTTTGGATCCGCGCATGTGGAAAGCTATAGTTTATCGGATACCGGATCTAGAGTTTATTTCATTCGCCCCTATTTTGAAAGCATGCAACATTTTGTCTTATGAAAAGATATGTGTCTTTTGTTATTACAAGTGCATTTGTTTTTGTTTTTTTTTTTTAATGTAATATTTTAAAGAAATTGAATATTCTTTGCAAATAGGAATCGTATTATTCTCTGATTGCAATTTGAACTATTGAATTAAAATTAAAGATGGAAAAATTAAAACAAAGTGATTTTTTATATTATACTTTTGTATATAAGATGAACATAAATTTTTAATATTTGTTCATCTTGTTCCTAATTTTTAGACAAAAAAAAAAGACAAAAGAAAGACCCAAACTAACAACAATTTCATGCGTTTTAGAAACGAAAAGTTTGTTATTTTGGTTTTTTTTTATTTTTACAATAAATGTGATTGTTTGTATTATGAATTTTCTTTTCTAAAACCTTGTGTCCCATAATTATGTACTTACAGTTTCTATGTTTGCTATAGAGTGCTCGGTTTGCTGACTAAGTTTACGCAACGTAAAACGCTACTATGCTTGTGTAACGCAGGGGTTAAGAATCCTTATAGAGTGTTGAATCATGGATAAGATATAGTGAAATGGTGTGTAGAAAAAAGTATATACCTTCTAGTTTTTTGGCATTGGGCTTAGATGTATACTAGCTGTATATACAGAAGGGCGGGCGTGCTTTCAATTAGTTATTGTAACGGGGCATCTTAAGAGAAGAATGGATTGTTTTTGAAACTTAACTGATCTTTAAAGTTTTAACAAGATATCCATAATGTGAATATATTTTATTTTCATTAC